>JBBBDQ010000241.1:2320000-2707792 GCA_037127315.1 Ascarosepion bandense
AGGAGATGACTATTGATTTTACATTTAAATTCTTGGAGATTGTAGCTGTCGGGGAAATTGCTTTGTTTTGATTGGTCCACTCTGTCTATGTAACAATGCCTCCCTGATTAAGGGGGTTTGGCTAATCTTGAACCTTTTAAAAAATCTCCAACTTGAAATAAACGTCATGACTTCATAAGACACGGATAGTGACGAAACAAAATGGCTACTTTTGTCGTGATATTATGACATATTTATATTATAAATTCTAAATAAATAAATACATATACATATACATATATATTTCATTCTTGTTATTTTTTTTATAATTATCATAACTTATTTCCTTCACATCTTCTTTTCTCCTTCTGTCTCTCAAGCTTTTTTCCGCTTCTGTCCTTTGCGAATTATGTTGGTTTCTGGGTCATAGCGTAATTTGTACCACTTGGTAGGATTAAAAATTGGTCAGATACACTCCCGATCAAAAATTTAAGACCACTTAAAAATCTTTAAAAATAAATCTTTTTTTTTTACGGATAGATTTTAAACTCCACCCACTTAAGGTTACCATTACTACAATCTAAACGGTTATGGAAACAAAAAGCTACATTCCAAACATTTTATTCAGAAATTTACATTTTTATAAAATGAGGCTTTTTAGACATGATCAAAATTATAAGACCAGAGACAAAAATTCTACAAAATTGTACAAAAATACCAACCAGTCTACCGCAGAAAGCAATGGCAACCTACTGCGGGATAATCTTCTGCCCAGCGTGTATCACGTATGGCACATAACTGACTGACTGACAGTCGTGGTGACTCTGCAGATAATAGTTTAGAGCTTTTACATGAATCCAACAGTGAAGAATCTTTGGGATTTGGAGGTGAATAAAATTTCTTTGATTGTTTTGTATTTTTAAATGCATATTTTAAAAATCTTTAGTTCACTTTTATGATTGTGAGGTTGTAAGCAACATGGAACCACCTCATTATTGCTCCTGTTACAGGTCCACCGGGACCCGGAGTAGTAGCACCTGTTTGGATCTCAACTATGGGCAAACAGTTTATCCCCAAACTGGGGTCAAAACACTATGAAAGTATGAAAATAGACTTTTATAAAATTGAATACACAAAAATACTTTTATAGTAAAATATACATTTTTTAAGGAAAAATATCACCAACAATACATTTTTAAGGAAAAAAATTATTACCAGAAATACATTTTTGAATACAAAACAGGAAGACATCTTCAGTTTTCTAAAATAATAATCATAAAACATTTTTTTATTAAAATCTGGCTAAATCAACCTTCTCACTATAACTAAATATTAAAAAAATATCTTAAAACCCCACATTTTTGGCATTCAATAACCCACAGAGGTGTTGATATGCCGTTAAACAAAACTCAAACTCAAACTGATTTTTATGAAAATAAAACTCGCTTGAACAATGAAAGATGTACAGTATATTTACTAACCAACAACTAGTGTTTTATTGCAGTACAAACAAAATCGAATGAGTGATTAATGTAAACAATACGTGGCGCCATTATGTGATGGACGCATGGTGAATGTGTTGTTGTATGCGACTGACTTTTTTTCTTAGAGATTGATTTCCAATATTAGCGTGCGTCTTCCATGCCGCATCGTCTTGTAAGCCGGAGAATACGGCATGTTTGTCCATAAAGGCATATGGACAGTCAACTCAAAACAGACACTGTCCTGAAAAATGATAAAATACTTAATCGAGATTGAGAAAATTATCCAGACAAGAAGGCTAGATTTAATGTCCCTGAATATGTTTAGAAAAAAAAAAAAAGAAAAAAGGAAAAATCCTGGATGTCGCTGCACCAGTTGATAACAGAGTGACTTCCACAATTCGAAAAAACATTAAGGACTTTGCCCGGGATACAAATGCGGATTATAAACAGCAAGACACCTGCTCATAAGGGTAGACTTATTAGCAACTATTTGCCAATGTGAAATCAAGCTTAGCTGAGTTCTTCTTTTGGCTTGTGCCGTAAAAGATAATGGCCCTCCACATATCCTTGTCTCTTACAGCTCTTAAGAACATTTATCTTTTTGTTATTTCTTCTAAAGCCTGTTTAACGATTCATTTTTTCTCAAGCTCGACAAGAATGTTATCCACTGCTTTCCTCTTTCCCTCTTTCTTTCCTGTGAGTATCAGGTTTCCCAACACTTCGTCTTATTTCCTTCCCCAGAAATTTCTGTTCTTCCTGATGTTTACTATAAATTTCCTTCCTTCCTCTTTTTTCTTCAAGCACCACGTCGTTGCTTACATATTCAGGGTATGGCATCCCCAGCATCTTTCTGTAGGACCAGATTCAAAAACTTAAATAGGATTAAAAATGCTGCCCACATCACAGAGTTGGTGCCTTTGAGTTTACTATAGAATATTTGAGAAGACTTGTTGTCACTCAGTTTTTCGTAACCATTAGCGGACATCTGGTATGAACAGGCATATAATAATAATAATAATAATAATAATAATAATAATAATAATAATAATGATAATAATAATAATTCTGAAATTTCAATATTCTCTAAGGAGACAGATCTCAGCGTCATATTGTTTATATTGCAAGTGTTTTTTCGATTTCTTTCCAATCTTCAAATTAAAACAAAAATCTAAAGGCATAAAGCTAATCGAACATTCTGATGCTTTTCATCTAGAGAGAGAGAGGGGAGAGGGACGGAGAGAGAGAGTGGGAGAGAGAGAGAAAGAGAGAAAGAGAGAGGGGAGAGAGAGAACTGTTTTAAATCCCAAGGTTAGAGGATGTGAGTTTTTTTTTTCATTCTTTATTAACGTGGCATGTCATTGTCGATTCAATATCTGAATATTCTTTCCCTTCCAAACTCGGTATTGTTTTTATTTGGGTTTGCGTTATTTTTGTGTATTTAGAAATCTCCAACCTGCAGCACTATTTCTTCTTTTTCTTCTTCTTCCCTTTTTTTCTTCTACTTCTTTTTTCTCCCTTCTTCTTCTTCTTCTTCCTTCTTTTTCAACTTCTCTTTTCTTTCCATATTTTTCTTCTTCTTCACATTTCCTCCATTTTTCTTTTACTTCTCTTTTCTTCCTTTCTTTTTTTTTCTACTCCACTTTTCTTCTCTTCTTTTTTCTTGCTCTCTTTTCCTCACTTATTTTTTACATCTTTTTTCTCTTCTTTTTCTTCTTCTTCTCTTTTCCTTCCTTATTTTTTCTACTTCTTGTTTCTTCCATTCTTTTTCTTCAACTTTTCCTGTCCTTCCATATATTTCATCTTCTCCTTTCTTCTTTCTTCTCTTATTTTTCTTTTAAATTTCTTTTCTTCCATTTTTTCTTCTTCCTCTCTTTCCTCTCTTTTTTTTCTTCTACTTGTCTTTTCTTCCCTTATTTTTTCTACTTTTCTTTTTATGATTGCTTACTTCCTTCTTTCTCTTTTCTCTTTTTCAATTTAATGTATTTTCTCCTCTTTCCATTTGTTTTCTTTTTCATTTGTCTTCTTCTTCCTTCTTGTTGTTATATATTAATACCTTTTTAGTTGCGACCAACACCAGAATTGTGTTGAGACTCTTTTCTCAGTACCCAGAACCTAACTTCTTTAAAATTCGGCATTTCTATCTTTTAGATTCCACCTGCAAAGTGACCGGTGGAATATACTCAAACTCCTTAGACACAAACACTAATGCTGAATTTACATGGAGGGTTAACTCTATCTTCAATGTTTACTTTCTTTCTTTCTTTCTTTCTTTCTTTTTTTACATCCATTCTTTCTTTGTTTTTTTTTTGTATTGATTTTTTCACTTTCTCTGGCTCTTTCGATTTTTCACATTTTTTCTCGTTCCTTTTCTCATTCCTTTTCTCATTCTTTTGCTGATTCTTTTTAAACCTAATCCTCATTCGTGCATGATTTTCATTCATCCATTCTTTCATCCTTTCTTTATTTGTTTTTGCGTTCATTCGATTTATTTTCTCTATTTCTTGTTTGTTTTTCTTACCTCCTTTTCTAAGCATTTCATTTCTATTACCACTTGTCTCTATTCTTTCTGTTTTAGATTTATTTTATTTTATTTTTTTTATTTTTTGCTCTCTTTATTCGATGGGGGATGATATTCCTTTACGAACTACCCTACATTCGTCTTATCCCATTGTTCCATAGATTTTTTTAAAAATTCAAATTGTCATTTTTTTTTCCTTAACCACTTACATTTCTCCTTCTACTTTACCTCTAGCCCGAAACTTAACCTTAACTTTAGTCTCTCTGTTGTATTCTATCACTCACTCTTGTCTCTGTTTCTTTAATATATATATATATATATATATATATATATATATATATGTTTCAAGTGAACAAAATTTATTTCCAAGTAAAATCTCGAAAGACCAAGTTGAGAGCAAGACATTGTTTTTAAACTTTTCTTTCTGCCAACTAAAAGGTTTTTTTTTCTGCATATTCGCTTTAAGTAAATGGCAAATAGGAAGAAAGATAAAAAGCAAATAACGAATAAATATTTTTTTCTTGCTGCAGATAACAACTATATTTTGCCAATGCAAACAATTGCAGTAAAATGTCGTTTGAACACGACTATAATTTTCCACAAGTTTCATTCGCCTAAAAGCAGAGAATCGTCACAATCCCAAGGTGGGAAAACAACAATAAAAATAATAACAAAAACAACAACAAGAACGACAATAATAATATTATTAATAATAATAATATTGCTAATAATAATAATGGTAATGAGAATAATAATAACAATTATTATTATTATTATTATTATTATTATTATTATTATTATTTCAAAAGATAAAATTTACCACTTATTAGGGCTTTGAGAAAATTCACATACGTAACAGCAAAGCGCCTACCATACAGAAATATTTAACAAAATATTGTCTCGATAGGCAATTCGCAAAAGTAGAGCATTAGATTCATGCTGGTGGCGTAATGGTTAGCGGTTTGGACCAAAAGGAATCGGCAAGTCGTGTTCGAATTCTGATTGTGTTTGTTACTTTCACTTACGTTTTGGCAGGTTAGATATTCATCGCCGCTCTTCACTTCTTGTATGGTTTTAAAAAGTAGCGTAGCCTGCTCACTCTCTCTCTCTCTAGCCTTGGTTCTCATCCAATGCTTGATAAAAATGCTCATCCACCAACAGGCTAATTTACTCCCGAGGATTAGTAAAAAATTGTACAATGATTGATAATTTTGAGTCGGGTAAACTGTTTACCTTGCCGCCAGCAGAAATAAAATCTACATTTTGAGAAATTCTATGAAAACAGTTGAAGCTTAATAGCATAATGATGTGATTGATTCTTTTTCTATAGCTTATCAACCCATTTCAGGTTATTTAAAGCCACAAAACATTTTTAGATTGTAAGGATTTTTTGAGATATTAATTACTAGCAGTATAGCCCGGCGTTGCTCGTGTGTAATGAAAGCTTTAAAACTAATCCATGGTCCTGGATCTCAGACTCAGCCTAAAGTATATTTGTGTGAGGTTTGGTGAGAATCGGATAAAAATTGTGGATTTGTATAAAGGACATACAGACAGATAAACAGACACACACACAAACATCTTGCCTTATATATATATATATATATATATATATATATATTATCGATTTTCTGCATTATTGTAAGAACTGTAAACTTGAAACTTCTGAATATCGTTTCTTATATATTTGACTATGACACAAAACCTAGCTAAGAACACTCGCAGACGCTTATAGTAAAACTGTGTAAATTTTCAAGAAAATCGGTTCAGCCGTTTCGGAGTCTATAGGTAACGGACACACACATACACACACAGAGAAAAAGTTCTATTTATAAATAAGTTTAGATTTAGTAAACGACGTCCTACTAATTAAACTGTAGATGAGGAAAATAATTGAATTAGTACCATTCGCAAAGTTATTTGAGTGTAATTAGATATAACGATCCCAAATTCTATTAACAATTCCAAGATATTATCTATTACATCACATACACATCCAAGCTTACAACACTCTGTATTCTCAAGCGATTATCCATCTAGGTACTGACCAGATTTGACATGGCTTAACTTTGGTTATTAGCTATGATATGGCCGTAAGAAGAGTTTTGTTAGCATATATAAAGAGTGTCCATAAATTCCGCGTGCACTTTAAATAATTTATAACATTATTTGTATTTGTGATAGAAATAATTTTTAAAAAGGATTAGAAAAAAGTAAATCTATATTTTTTCAGGTTTATTGAAATTTTATTTAAGTTTCTTCATGTCTTCCATGCAATACAAAGGGTAATATGATTTTGCACTTCACGGAAAACATTTACCAACTGATTTATAGTAATGCCTGAAATCACATTAGCTATTTTAGCTTCCAATTCTCTAATGAACTAGCTTTGGTTGCATACACAATAGTTTTCATATGTTCCCATTAAATTTCTAATGGAGTTAAATCTGGTAAATATGAAGGCCAATAAACATGGTCCACCCTTTAAGATCCATCTGTTTACTTTTCTAAAAATTGTTGCAAATTTTGTGTTAAAGAATTATTCAATAACTATATTTAAAACTAGGTACACTACCGGCCATAATTATTAGGCCACCCTAGTCTTTTTTTAAAAGATGATATATTTCATACTATTTTAAGTATTTATTTCCATGTGGATAATTCTAAATGAAAATACAATGGTTCTTTTGTTATTATTACTTTGAGAACTTTTCCAAGGCATCCAGGAAGCCTTTGCTACACCCAGCCAATAATAATGAGAAGAGACTATGAGGAAAAGCGCACAAAAAATGGACACCCGAACGGTTGATTTGATGCTCACGTTATTGTTCAGTATTAACAAAGGAACCATTCTATTTTCATTTAGGATTATCCACTTGGCAATAAATACCGAAAATATTATGAAATGCATCATTTTTTTAAATTATAATTACACTTTATAACATTTTTTACAGATTATTTATATCACAAATACAAATAAAGTTATAAATTTTTAAAATGCATACGGATTTTATGGACACCCTGTAATATTTTTGTTTTTTTAATCATATCACCCCGAGCGAGGTGGTAACGCCACTGATATGCAGGGGGCTACGTGAGAGTGAAAAGATTGAAAAAGAGAAAAACGGAAACCACATCCTAAACAGGGAACAAGGGATGAGCCTCTTTACCTGTTCAATAGACGTGGGTGGAGTGTGAACCGGGGGATAGTTTAGTCTATCTCCTCCAATTGAAAAAAAGAAAAAAAGAAAAAGGAGTGAAAAGATTGGAAAAGAGAAAACCGGAAACCATATCCTAAACAGGGAACATGGGATGAGCCTCTTCACCTGTTCAATAGACGTGGGTGGAGCGTGAACCGGGCAATAGTTTAGTCTATCTCCTCCAATTGAAAAAAAAAAAAAAGAAAAAGGAGTGCAAAGATTGGAAAAGAGAAAACCGGAAACCATATCCTAAACAGGGAACAAGGGATGAGCCTCTTCACCTGTTCAAGAGACGTGGGTGGAGCGTGAACCGGGCAATAGTTTAGTCTATCTCCTCCAATTGAAAAAAAAAAAAGAAAAAGGAGTGCAAAGATTGGAAAAAAGAAAACCGGAAACCATATCCTAAACAGGGAACAAGGGATGAGCCTCTTCCCCTGTTCAATAAACGTGGGTGGACGTGAACCGGGTGATAGTTTAGTCTATCTACTTCAATTGAAAAAAAAAAAGAAAAGGGAGTGAAAAGATTGGAAAAGAGAAAACCGGAAACCATATCCTAAACAGGGAACAAGGGATGAGCCTCTTCCCCTGTTCAATAGACGTGGGTGGAGCGTGAACCGGGCAATAGTTTAGTCTATCTCCTCCAATTGAAAAAAAAAAAGAAAAAGGAGTGCAAAGATTGGAAAAGAGAAAACCGGAAACCATATCCTAAACAGGGAACAAGGGCTGAGCCTCTACACCTGTTCAATAGACGTGGGTGGAGTGTGATCGTTACAAAGATAAAATACCAGTCGAGTCCATATCGTTTAATTTCACACTAACGCCCTTCGATTATTCACGATTCTATTGTTTCTCTAAGCAACAATCTCTGGGCTACGTAACAGTGCAGTCGAGACTCTTTAGCCTTGGGTAGCAGACAGACTAAAGAAAGGAGAACACTGAATTCAGAAATGGGGAAATTGTTCCACTACGTTTTCTAACATAATTTCTCTAGTATCTCAAGGTTTAGCGGCAATTCCTCCAACCCCAGCGGTGCATCATAGATAAAATGAACGACGGACTATTTTCTTTTAGTTTTATTTTCACTCGCCTTATTTCATGCAGAGACAATAGTAGTAGAACCGTTTCTTTGCAATTAATGTTTTTGATTTTTGTTTTTTTGCAGCATATCAAATTATGGGTTAATTAAGATTTTAGTATTTTGTACGTAATTTTTATACTTTTAAAAGGATTTTTTAGTTACATAGATTGTCGATCATAAAATGTATTGTTGGGAGTCAGTCAGTTAAGTGCCATACATAATGCACCCTTGGGCGATCATGTCTCGAAAGACATATGACTGACTGGACAGAAGATTATCTCGCAGTAAGTTACAATTACTTTCTGCGGTAGACTGGTTGCCAACCAAGGGTTCAGAACCAAATCTGTCCTGTTATTTAATCCATAACTAGAGGAAACAAAGGGATTAATGCCTTTCCCAGGCGCGTAAGTGAATGCAAGAAATTTAACTAGAATTCTAACTTGGCTACCCCGATTTCTCTTTTCGAGACGATATCCACTGCACCAAAACACACCTTGTTGATAATTTTGCTATAAATATGTATTCTTATATGTTTTAGCATTGTATTGATTGTATTAAATATAGAAAATGTCAGAAGGTGGATGATAGGCGGGTAAGGATGTCGATGGGAAGAGTATTTGAGAGAATGGTTGAGAGTTAGTGTGTTAGGAGATGTCTGTTGACCTTACATTTAAACTTCTGGAGATTGTAGCTGTCGGGGAAGCAAGTATGTGGAAGGGAATTCCACAGGCGAGAAGTGCGAGAAAAGAAGCTGATGGAGTAAAAATTGCGGTTACATTTTATTGGTTTTACTGTGGGACCTAGTTGCTAATCTAGTATCTCGTGCAAATTCGTACTTAGGGGGCACCAGTGATCTAAGTTACCAAAAAGAAGAAAATATTCCTAATATGAAAAATATGTCTCCATTTCCATAAGAAATCTGTGACTTAATCAATCCTGACATGGCATCTAGACTTCAGTCACTTTCTCACCGACTTGCCATGACTGCCATTTGTCTTTTCTACAAATTAACTTAAATATCTAAATACAACTGCCATTCCTACACCAAAGGTTCTTTTTCTTGCACTTCCCGCCTGTGAAATTCCTTTCCACTTACTTGCTTACCTGATAACTACAATCTCAAAAAATTTAAATGCAACGTCAACTACCATCTTCTATTTTCTTGAATCCCGTTCAGCTTTTGTTTTTTCCTAAATATCTCATTATAGTCAGTCTTTCCTTTCTGTCTGTAACCCCCACCACCACCCTGCGTACTAGTGGAATTTCCGTCATACCGGTGAAATGATTTAAAAAACGGTTAGGGTTGATAAGCCGTTAAAAACTCATGAATCAATTAAATAATCAGGGTAAGAGTTATGGATAAGTAGTTGTCTGAGAGAGACTTCCTCCTTATTAATGAAATACGAAGTTAATACAAATTATTTGACTCTGTTTTCAGATCATGGTGGGCCCAAGGTGTGAGGGTTTGGATTATTAGGACTAAGTAATGTAGCTTGTCTGAACATTTGCTATGCAAATGACAAGCAAGGTTTAGCAAAGTTTTGTATGGACAAAAGCAAGCGGAGAGTAAAGTACAAACAATAAAGTATGACACTCAAATGGAGAATAAGGCGGTTAAAAGAATCAGCATATATGTTATAATCAAATAAGGTAATGTGTTTACACGGCATATATATATATATATATATATATATATATATATATATATATATATATTTCACCCAAGCAAGGCGGTTTTACTGCACACTAGTGTGCAAGGGATTACATAGGAGGAGAGTGATGAGAAAGCGGAACAAGTTATAGTGGGTGTCACAGAATGGGTAAAATAAGGACGAGAACACTGTTGTGATGAGAGCTGATGAGAGTAGAGTGAACGGGGGAAAACATGAGGGAAAGGATGCGAGTCAGAGAGATAGGAGATGGCAATTGACGTTATATTTAATTCTTGGAAGAAAGTACTAAAAAAGAAACTGATAGAGTAGTTGTGAATACATTTTAGTGATTTCATTGGGACCTAGTTGCCAGTCAAGTAGCTCGAGTAAATTCATGCAGAGGGGACATCAGAGATCTAAGCTAGTCGGAGCAAAAGCCGTGAAAATATTTGTAGAAGAGACACATGTAGGCCAAGTTAAAATCGATCACATAACAGATTTGGTCAAGAACCTCGAGGTGAATAGCAGGGGTACCCGACCAGATGTGACAGCAGTATTCAATACACGTCTGGATGGTAGATTTATATATATGAAGGATGAGATCCAGTCGGGAAAAATTTTCTGGTCCTCCACAGTGAACTGATCTACTTAGCAGCAGATTTAGCTATGGATTCGATTTAGTCATTTAGTCGACTTAGTTAATGTCTGCTGAGAGAGTTAGGCCGAGGAGGCGGAGTGTTTTGCTTTCAGGGAGACTAGTCTGATCCATTCTGATTGGGGGTAGAATCGTTTTGGAAGCATTAAAATTCATATATATATATATATATATATATATATGTGTGTGTGTGTGTGTGTGTGTGTGTGTGTGATTCGGCATATATATATATATGTGTGTGTGTGTGTGTGCGTGTGATTCGGCATATATATATATATGCCGAATCACACACACACCACACACACATATATATATGCCGAATCACATACACACACACACATATATATATATATATATATATCTTTCCGAATGACACACATTTCCGTAAGAAAAATTTATCTTAAATAATCAGGCCGGTAGAAATAAATATATAATATTGTTTGATTATAAACAGAATATCGACTTTAATACGAGTATCGATCAAAAATAATGTTCAAACGAATAATTTTAAATTGGTTGTTTATAAACAATTTCGTTGATTTTCTTTAGTTTCCGTAACATGTTTACATTTGTTGACATTACGATACCTTTCAGAGCAGATATGGTTATTACGATGAATCCAAGATTTTGTTATATAGGCTTCCTTTAGACTGTTGGTCATTCGTCGTCGAGAGGTCTAAGACGCGCCAGATTAGTTGGTGACTTCCTCTATGTGGATAGGTGTCGCAGGTTCAAATCTTGCCGAATGACACATATCTTTGTAACAAAAATGTATCGTAAATAATCAGGCCGGTAGAAATAAATCTATAATACTGTTTGATTATAAACAGAATACCGACTTAAATACGAGTATAAATAAAAAATAATATTCAAACAAATCATTTTACACACACACACACACACACATATATATATATATATATATATATATATATATATATATATATATGTGCAGCGGGAGACCTAAACATGGGGTGATAGAAATATCTGCCTTAATACAATTAAGACTGACTAGTGATTCGGTTTTTATTGATTGCTCCGTAATTTCGGCCTTTTATCACATTTAAGTTATGCTTATAAAATCATTTCTGATCACCTCGATGTAGTGTAATGCTCACTGGGCTTGTCTTGCTACAACAATGATGACCGACTAGTGATGTCGTTCTTCACAGAGTGTTCAATACTTTCAGCCTTGCAACACATCTAAACTACCCTTAGAAAACACATTCAAGAACCACAACGAGGTGTATTGGTTAGCAGGCTTGTCTCGATAGTACAATTATGAATCAGTAGCGACATTGGTCCTCACAGATATTTGGTCTTGTGATACATCTATGGTACGTTTAGAAAACACATTTGAAATACCCGACGTGGTGTATTGTTTATCAGGCTTGTCTCAATAGTACAATTATGAATCGGTAATGACTTTGGTCCTCACCGAGTACCCCGTATTTTTGGTCTTGTGACACATCTAAGCTACGCTTAGAAAATCACCACAGATTTTAGAGCATATGAAAACTAGAAAAATCTTATATTCACCAGTTCCCCTGAGATTACCGAATGGAGTTCCCCTGAGGTTACAAAAGGCAGTTCCTTTGGGGTTACCGAAGACGACAGACGCTTCAGAAAGCCCGAGATGCGTAGCTGCCGTAACGTCGTGAACGAAACTCGAGTAAACCAATCCCACAGAATCTATTTTAACAAATACTTAATGTTGAAAGCTAGTTATAGTAAGTCCAGAATGGCCGGATATATAGCCTTTAGTGTTAGCGAGTATTTCAAGCTATTCCTTTCTAGCCCTTTGATAAATAGGTTGCTCCTTACTTAAAAAATATTTAAAAAATATAGGAATGACAATTTTTCTTTTTAAGCTGCGATATTTGTGCATATGCTGATTATAGACTTATTGCAATCTATCGATTCTAAGAAAAAACAAAAACATTATCTGTTTTTTTTTTCTTACATTTGTATCTATCGATCCGCCAATGTATTTTTTAAGTCAATAAGTAAGAAAAGTGTTTCTAAAATATTGTTTATTCTGGAAGTTAGCTCAACAAATCCAACTTTAATTTCAAGGGAAAAGATGTCCTTCAAATACCGAAGAAAGAGAAACGAAAACAAAGCGATTAAAATATGAAAATCTTTTCTTCTTTTCTTGTTCCTTTGATTTTTGCATAACTAGCAAACCTACCCGACGTAAACCGGGATTTTTGCATAACTAGCAAACCTACCCGACGTAAACCGGGATTTTTGCATAACTAGCAAACCTACCCGACGTAAACCGGGAGTTTGGCATAACTAGCAAACCTACCCGACGTAAACCGGGAGTTTGGCATAACTAGCAAACCTACCCGACGTAAACCGGGAGTTTGGTATAACTAGCAAACCTAACCAAAGTAAACCGGGATTTTGGAATGAGTAGCAGACCTACCCGACGTAAACGGGGATTTTTGCATAACTAGAAAACCTAACCAAAGTAAACCGGGTGGACGTTGTGTAAGTATTTCCTATGTAAATTCTTCATATGTGTTTTATTCTTATCTATATCTATAAAACTGACGAGGATGGACGTTGTTTAAGTATTTGCTGTGTAAATTCATCATATGTTACATCTTATTATCTATATCTATAAAAGTTACGAGGGTGGATGTTGTGGAAGTATTTGCTATGTAAATTCATATGTTTTTATTTTTATTATTCCTTAAACTACCCGAACAAGACTGGGCTAAACTGTTAGTGTTTGCATAAAGATAACGTGAAATATATTTCAACCGTTAAACAATAAAAAACTGTAATAATTTTCATTATAAAATCGAATGAATGGGAATGGGAAAAAGCAATCTAGTATTCTTCTTCTTTATGTGCCGTGTCCCTTCAGGACGTAGGTGATCATGGACTTTCACTTGGCTCTCTCTTTTGTCGCTCTCAATATTTTTTCTCTTTGTATTTCTTCTAAACCCCGCTACGCCATCCATTTGCTCATACCTAACAAGTACCTCTCGCGCTGCTTTCCCCTGTCTCTCCTTCGACCTGTGAGTATTAAATTCTCCAGACCCTCCTTCCTCATTACGTGTTCTAGAAACCTCATTTGTCTCTTCCTGATATTAAATATAAGTTTTCTTCTCGTTTACATAATTTCCAACACCTCATCGTTGTACGTGTGCTTCGTCCTCAAAAAATTAAAACTAAATTTTTAAAATATTAAAACCAATTAAACCCCAAAATATCCGTTTCTATCTGCGGTATTTTTAAATGTTTTCACCCCATGCAAAGCAGTAAAGCCGCTAAGATAACAAGGATCGGCTTTGCTTAACTTTGGTGATCGTAAGGGAATCGATGTTTCAAAGTGACGTGGCCGTAAGACTACAATTTTAGGTGTTGGGTGAGCGTCAACTTCCCAGTTATATCCGATTTTGATCCGTTGACAGTAAAACAGGCTAAGTGATTCGAAATTAAATTAACAGCATTTTGAGGGAAGCAATTGTGAAAGACTTGTCAAGATTACCGGTAATGATGATCTCAAGCCATTATACGGTTATAAAGATTCAACGCTACGGCAAGCAATATCGTATGTTTTAGCAAAAAACCGAATTATAGGATTTGATTGATTGTCTATTTACGGATTATATACACGTATTTCAGATTATTTCAAGGAGAAAAATGAATTCTGTTCTTTTTTCTTCCGATTTCTTCTTTCCATCATTCAAGATGTGCAGGCGGTGTAATGTCTGGAAATGAGAACACGGCAAACCGAGTTCCAGTTCAAGCCGACATCATTTTAGTCACATCACTCTTTAGAATGGTATAAATTCATCGACTCTCTCATTCATGTATGCACTAAATAGTAAGGCAGACTGGATTTTAGCTGTTCTTGTCAACCAGTATAAGAGAACTCTGAATTCAAAATCATATGTGTCACGAATGGGATATGTGGCGGATTGGGGTAGGAAGTGGATCGTGAATTTTAATCCTTACAAGAAGAAGCTGCTATCTATTATCCATCACAGGCAATAGCTCCTATCTCCCATTAGCATGGATCAGACCAGTCTCACTGAAAGCAAAAAACTGCGTCTCCTCGGCTTAACTCTCACAATAGAGCTAACATAGAATGACTATATAGAATCCATAGCTATATCTGCTGCTAAGAAAGTTGGTTCTCTGTGTAGGGTCAGGAGGTTTTTCCCGTCTGAAACCATCCTGCACATATATAAATCTACCATCCACCCGTGCATTGAATACTGCTGCCATATCTGGTCGGGTGCCCTTGTTATTCACCTAGGTGTCCTTGACAAAATTCAACGGAGAATCTGTAATGAGATAAATCCCGATTTGGCAGCTCAGATACAGTTACTTTCGCACCAGCGCAATGTGGCTTCCCTGTGCCTCTTCTACAAATACTTTCACGGCTTCTGCTCTGATGAACTCAGCTCACTGGTGCCCCCTATATATAAATTTACTTGAGCCACAAGATTAGCAACTAGGCCCTACCCTTTTACAGTGAAACCAATAAATTGTAAACGTAAATTCTACTCCAGTAGCTTCTTTTCTCGCACTTTCCGCTTGTGGAATTCCTTTCCATTTACTTGCTTCCCCGACAGCTACAATCTCCAAGAATTTAAATGTAAAGTCAATAGTCATCTCCCATTTCACTAACTTGCATCCTCTCTCTCTCGTGCTTCATTATCCGTCCACTCCACTCTCATCGTTATTCTCATCCTTCTCTTACCCAATTCTTGACACCTCCTATAACCTGTTATTCTTTCTCATAACTTTCCTTCTATGTAACCCCCTGCAAAACAGTGGCAGTAAAATACCCTGCTTGGAGCGATAAGACTATAAAAAAAAGAAAAAAAGAATTGTAACAAAGGTCCCCTCAGTCTAGTTGCAGTATAGATCACAGCTTAGCTCTGTGGATATTAAAGGAACAGAAATGGATTTGAGTATGTGGGCGTGTTTGGAAACGAGTAGACATGCTGAAGATAAGAGATCCCACTGTTTTACACAGTGTGCCTTTAAGTCGAAACAACTCTGATGTTTTGGATTCATCTGTCAATAATTTTCAGTCAGTCAGTCAGTCAAGTGGCATACGTAACGCACGCTTGGGCGATCAAATCTCGAAAGAAACAGGATTGACTGGGCAAAAGATTTTCACGCAGTAGGTTGCCATTGTTTTCTGCGGTAGACTATTTGCCAACCAAGGCTTTAAAACTGGTACGTCCCGGAAAGGGATATATATCTGATTCGAGATAGGTAAGCGGTTTAGGCAACTGCAACCCGGTAGGACGTAGGGGACGGTACTCGACGTATGCAGTATCCTGAGACGTAGGCGTAGTCATTAGACGTAGACCAATAGTCGTAGACCTCTAGCGGTAGACCTATGGACGTAAACCTCTAGTCTTAGTAGTAGACCTTTCTGTGTCCTAGCCTTTGTCGGTATTTATGGCTGACACCAGCCAACCACATTACTGTGAGGAGGAACCAAAGTGTATGTATATCCATTACACCAAAAATCAAATCTTTCTGCTGGAGAAAGATGAGTCGGATTAATACCTTTTCAATTGGTATTTGTGCATAAGTGTATGCAACGAATTCAACTGGAATTCGAACTCGGCTCTCAAGCTTTTCGTTCCGAAGCAATATCAGCTGCCCCACAACAGACATCCATAATTTTAATGTTCTGTTTAAACAGTTATTTTTACTTTTTCTTCGTTCGGTTTTTTCTTTTTTATCTTTCATTCATTATAACTGTCATTCGTCTTACCTTTCATTCGTCTTATCTTTCATTCGTCTTATCTTTCATTCGTCTTATCTTTCATTAATTTTATATTTAATTCATTTTTACTTCCTCTTCTTTTCTCATTCCTATTATTTTCTCGATTTCGCTCACCCCGTCCCACTCATATTATTCTTCTTGTCGTCTTCCCATCTGCCCTTTTCTTTTTACTACCTTCATTTTCTTTGAGTTCTTTTAACTCTTTTTTTCCTAGTCTACGTTCGCCTTTCTTTTGTTCTTTCTCACTTTCTTTTATTTTCCCTCCTTTTGCATCACACTCTCTTTCATCCCTATTAGTTCTCTTTTTCCCCCAAAAAATGTTTTCTCTTCCTCTTTCTCCTTGCCTCTCCGCTATTTCTTTCTATCCTAGGTCCTACGCTCTTTCTGATCTACATCAATGATTTTCCCGATGCCATAACCTCCCAAGTAAGCATGTACGCCGATGATACCACAGTTTACTCTCGCCTCGATCAAAAATCTGGTGTGGACGACAAGGCGAACCTCGCTGCCGAGCTTAAAAAGAACCTCCAATCCGTGGTGGATTGGAGCAAGAAATGGCTCGTAAATTTCAATTCTTCCAAAACAAAGCTGCTATCAATTAACCACCATAGACTACCGCACCTACCTCCCATTAACATGGAACAGTCTTGCGTCCCAGAGAGTAAAACACTACGCCTGCTTGGCCTGACACTCTTGGCGGACCTCAAGTGGAATGACTACATCGAATCCATTGCTAAATCTGCTGCTATGAAAGTCGGCTTTCTGTGCAGGGCCCGGAAGTTATTTCCATCTGAATCTATCCTGCACATATATAAATCTACCATCCGCCCGTGTATTGAATACTGCTGCCACATCTGGTCGAGTGCCCCTGCTATTCTCCTAGGGGTCCTTAACAAAATACAACGGTGAATCTGTAATGTGATCGATATCGACTTGGCTGACCGCCTGCAGTCACTCTCTCACAGGCGTAACGTGGCTTCCCTGTGCCTCTTCCATAAATACTTTCACGGCTTCTGCTCCGATGAACTTAGATAACTGGTGTCCCCGAGGTACGAATTTGCGCGAGATACTAGATTAGAAACTAGGCCCCACCGTTTTACAGTGAAACCGATAAAATGTAACCGAAATTTGTACTCCAACAGCTTCTTTTCTCGCACTTCCCGTCTGTGGAATTCCCTTCCGCATACTTGCTTCTCCGACGGCTACAACCTCCAGGAGTTTAAATGTAAGGTCAATAGACACCTCCTAACACACTAACTCGCACCCATTTTCTCAAACACTCTTCTTATATACCTCCTTACTCGTCTATCACCCTCCTTCTGACATTTCCTATATCCAATCGTCTCAGCACCTTCCCCTATGTTATATAGGGGAAGGTGCTGAGGGTGAAATGATTAAAAGAAATCTCTTTATCTTCCTCGTATCAGCCACCACAAGGACGAACTAATAAAAATTTTCGACTAGAAGATTGTGTTATGAAACGACAAAACTTGTTCATTGCGCACACCGAGTCCATAGACCATTAAAAATGATAAAAATGAAAAAATACTTAATTAATAATAACAATAATAATAATACCAACAACGACAACACCACCACCAACAATAATAATAATAATAGTAAGTGCACTTGGAATGATAAAAAGTGGAACAAAATTACACATTGAAATTATACCTGGATAACCCAGCTAAAGAGATATACGAAAGATTGCCTTGTTGTTAGGTAGTGTGACCATAGCAGAAATCGAACTATAATGAAAATGACATATAATAATAATAATAATAATAATACGTTGTAATGTAGCTTCCCTGTGCTTTTTCTGTAAATACTTTCATCTTAATTGTTCTGATGAACTTTCCTCTACAGTATCTAGAGTTAAAGTGACTGAATATAACCGTAATTTCTATGCTAACAGTTTTTTTTTCTATTGCACTTCTGGCTTGCAAAACTCGTTTCTGGCTTCTTGCTTCCAGTCAAATTTAATCTTCAAAAATTTAAGTGCAATGTCAGTCAATATCTTCTGTCTTATATTTCTTTTATTATCCCGTCTGTCAGTCAAGTGATACAAATTTCAACGTCTCTTTCGATTAATGACTGACTAGGCAGAAAATTTTCCCGCAACATGTTACCATTTATTTATGCGGTAGACTGGCTGCCAACCAGGGCTAAAGAACTCATTCTGTCCTGATTTTCAAACCATAGCTGGAGGAAGAGGAGATAGATTAATACCTTTCCTCAGCAGAATTCGAATTCGACTCTCCGATTTCATATTTCCGAACTAGTAACCATTCGACTCTCCGATTTAATATTTCCGAACTAGTAACCATTCGACTCTCCGATTTAATATTTCCGAACTAGTAACCATTCGACTCTCCGATTTCATATTTCCGAACTAGTAACCATTCGACTCTCCGATTTCATATTTCCGAACTAGTAATCATTCGACTCTCCGATTTCATATTTCCGAACTAGTAACCATTCGACTCTCCGATTTCATATTTCCGAACTAGTAACCATTCGACTCTCCGATTTCATATTTCCGAACTAGTAACCATTCGACTCTCCGATTTCATATTTCCGAACTAGTAACCATTCGACTCTCCGATTTCATATTTCCGAACTAGTAACCATTCGACTCTCCGATTTCATATTTCCGAACTAGTAACCATTCGACTCTCCGATTTCATATTTCCGAACTAGTAACCATTCGACTCTCCGATTTCATATTTCCGAACTAGTAACCATTCGACTCTCCGATTTCATATTTCCGAACTAGTAACCATTCGACTCTCCGATTTCATATTTCCGAACTAGTAATCATTCGACTCTCCGATTTCATATTTCCGAACTAGTAACCATTCGACTCTCCGATTTCATATTTCCGAACTAGTAACCATTCGACTCTCCGATTTCATATTTCCGAACTAGTAACCATTCGACTCTCCGATTTCATATTTCCGAACTAGTAACCATTCGACTCTCCGATTTCATATTTCCGAACTAGTAATCATTCGACTCTCCGATTTCATATTTCCGAACTAGTAACCATTCGACTCTCCGATTTCATATTTCCGAACTAGTAACCATTCGACTCTCCGATTTCATATTTCCGAACTAGTAATCATTCCTTCACAACACACCTCTCCCTAATAATATTTTTTCTCACATTCTCTAACACTCAGTAATCTCTTACATCTTAGTGGTGTTATTGCCTTGCATAGGGTGAAATGATAAAAAAATAACAATGTCGATTATTTTACCCATTGATTTAAACGATCGTGACAGATTGGATTCAGACGGAACCTCATAATTCTAATCACATTTGTTTCCCGACAAACCTTTGCCCAGGGCCACTAAAAGCGAAATAAACGACATTTTAATCTTCGTTGGTCATTCAACAATACGTTTTTTCGTAAGTAATTTCGGTCCAGCTGAATAGAGCACAGAGGACGAAAGTATCTGATATTCCCTGGGGTTATCCGATTTTTTTGATATTAGGAAATTGCTTTCGAAATGGAAAGGAATTGGTAAGCAAATATTAAGGACATTTTAAAAAATAATTATGATGATTCCTTTCATTTTTATTGTTACCATTAATTAAGGTGATATTTATAGAAGAAAAAAGTTTCCATTGCTCATATTACATATACCCTTCTTCCCCGTCATTTGACTAGAGATAGGGGTTTATCTATACTTTCCTGTTTAGAGTTGGGTTTCCGGTTCCTTCTAAATTCTACTACAAAGCTTTACCTTTTATTCTTTCGCCTAAACATTGACACTTTATTTAATATTTTGACATCAATAGTAGTAAATAGATTCGCCTACCGTCCGATTCAGACACCTCTCTGGTCTTTTGAACAGGCAAAGGTGTTTAGCCATAGTTTCCTATTTAAGATTTTGTTTTCTGTTCCTTCTAAAATCTATTTCAAATTTATACTTCTAACGCCTCCATCTAAGCTCTGAAATATTATTGATTACCTTTTTCCCCCCAACAAGTAAAAATAGGTTCGCTCTTCACCCGTTTCTTACTCCTTTCCGCACTTTTGAAAAGGCTTAGAGGTTTATCTTTTGTTTTATGTTTAGGGGTGCGTTTTCAGATAATACAATCTAATTCAACTTTATATTTCTAACCTCTCCGCCTGAACTGCGAAAGTTTATTATTGTTATGGTGCTCTTCTACGAGGAATGAACTCTTCCTCTTGTTATATATTAATTACCTGCGTGACTTCAGGGGCGCAGTTGACGACAGCTAGTACGCAGCTACTATTCAGGCAATAAGCAGCGTAACAGTACCGTTCGAACTTACATTATTGTATCTATTCATTATTAAGACTTACCTGTGCATATGTTCTTGTTATACTAATATACTGTTTTGAATCTACCTTCTGTTTTTAATGTCTTACTTCCGGTACAACCAGTTACTAAAACTTTGCAGCAAAGTTTCGCCACAACAATTCCACACAAGTTGGTGACGAAGATCCAAAACAATTATTTATTTATTTTTTGTTGCATTCAAATATTTTTCCTTTAATTCACTTTCCCATATTTTTGTGGTTTCCACTTCCTTCTAAAGTCGCCTCCACTAGCGCCTTGCATCATACAAGTTCTGTTCCCTTGCTTAGGGTGAATTGATAAAAACAGAATATATGAGTGCTGAAGAGAAGTTTTGAAATACTGAAGATAATCGTCACTTACTCAGTAGTAAAAGCCTCACGTTTTACTGCAAAAATTCTATCGATCGATTCCGTGTTCATAGTGTTTTCGGTTGCATTTCAAATAGCTTGGTACAAGTAGCGGTCGCAGCACCAAGTGAAGTCTGTAGTGCTTCTTATTTTTAAAAGTAATGAATCTTATATGTCCTTCTAGACAAAGAAAGCACGAAAGGAAAGTGAGAAGAAAAACTTACCCTCAATTGTAACAAATCAGGAGGTAGATTTAATAACAAGACAAAAATTACCAAGTGTCATCAACAAACTGGAGATGTCAAAATCAAGCAAGTACAGAAGTTTAAATATTTGGAAAATATTTCAGCAGAAGATAGAAAATATGACACCAAAATGCGGAGGCACATTATTGCTTTTCAAAAACTAAACAAAATTCTAAGAAATAGCAACATTATATTTATAACAAAAAAAGAAAGAAAGATTGTTATATCAATCCTTTTGTATCAACTGCACATCTAAGCTTACAGCACCTGGTATTCCCAAGCTAAGTACTGACCAGGTTCGACGTTGCCTAACTGCGATAATCGTATGGGAACCGGTCTTTCAACGTGAAGTGCCCAGAGTCAGAGGTTATCATAAGGGGTAAGTGGTACTGGGAAACGACCATTTGTCAAGTATCTTTAGCAATGTATCGTGTGTACGAGTTCCCCTTGAGGTCTGGGGTGAGAGTAAGTTCCAACAGGAGCTCAGAACATGGGGCCTCCCTATTTGATTTTGGCATCTCTTTTTACTATGTCGCATTCGAGGTACTGGGAAACGACCATTTGTCAAGTATCTTTAGCAATGTATCGTGTGTACGAGTTCCTCTTGAGGTCTGGGGTGAGATTAAGTCCCAACAGGAGCTCAGGACATGGGGTCTCCCTATTTGATTTTGGCATCTCTTTTTACTATGTCGCATTCGAGGTACTGGGAAACGACCATTTGTCAAGTATCTTTAGCAATGTATCGTGTGTACGAGTTCCCCTTGAGGTCTGGGGTGAGATTAAGTCCCAACAGGAGCTCAGGACATGGGGCCTCCCTATTTGATTTTGGCATCTCTTTTTACTATGTCGCATTCGAGGTCTGGCTCTAAATCATGCATTGTTTTCTTACGATTGATAATTACTCCTTTATTTTTTCTGCTTTGTCTTGGAATTTCAGTAATTCATTTTCCCAATCAACTGCATATCTTTTAGTATTGGTATTCGTAAACTCAAGAAATCAGCACATATGCTAGGCTTCAAAAATCTTCTAAGCCGACCAAGCATAGAGATGAACACAATATGTCAGCCACTAATACGGAGTGCTAGAGAAAATCATTAGTGTCAAAAATTGCAATATGAGCTCTGGTAAAAAAAAATACTATAAAAAAAACATTAACGCAAAAATACTAGATAAAACATAACCATAACAAATTACAATACGAACACTAGTAAAATAAAGTGGGGGTTACTGGATATTAAGTTAATAAATCCCAAATATTTAGTTGTTCTTGTCCTTAAGGAGCCATGGCTTAGTGGATACAGATGTTGGTTAGTTCCTGTTACCTGACCCAAAGAGTTGTAAGTTCAGTACAAGTAACTGGCAGGGTTAAAGGGAGAAAACTTGTGACTTCCAATCGAGGCATTACTACGCAAAGAAATGAGATTTTTGTAGCCTAGTATAAGCACTGAATTCTTAAGTTTTCGTACTTCTTAGTGATGTTCGCTATCTATT
This sequence comes from Ascarosepion bandense, assembly GCA_037127315.1. Classification (NCBI taxonomy): domain Eukaryota; kingdom Metazoa; phylum Mollusca; class Cephalopoda; order Sepiida; family Sepiidae; genus Ascarosepion; species Ascarosepion bandense. Next base: position 2,342,759 of record JBBBDQ010000241.1, read on the forward strand.
CTTGCTACTTTTTTTTCCACAGGGAGAGGTGATCTCTCGTTTACCTCTAAAAGTGGTCAACTACGCCTGATGTTTCTATTTCTTCCCGTGTTGGAGCTGATGTCAAGTAACCCCAGTAGTTTTAAGTTGTAGGGCACTGCTTATTTTTTTTTATAAACATATCGACCCAAGCAAGGCAGTTTACTGCCACCAGTGCACAGAGTGTTACATAGGAGAAAAGTTATGAGAAAGGTTATAGGGGGGGTGTCAGGAAGTGGGTAAGTGAAGGATTAGAATACTGATGAGAGTGGAGTGGACGGAGAAAGGAGCATGAGAGAAAGTTATGAGAAAGAGTGTCAGGTTATAGGGGGTGTCAGGAAGTGGGTAAGTGAAGGATTAGAATACTGATGAGAGTGGAGTGGACGGAGAAAGGAGCATGAGAGAAAGTTATGAGAAAGAGTGTCAGGTTATAGGGGGGTGTCAGGAAGTGGGTAAGTGAAGGATTAGAATACTGATGAGAGTGGAGTGGACGGAGAAAGGAGCATGACAGAGAGGATGCCAGTTAACGAGATAAGAGATGACTGTTGACTTTACATATAAATTCTTAGAGATTGTATCAGTCGGAGGAGCAAGTAAACGGAAGGAAATTCCACAGGCGGGAAATGCGATAAAAGAAGCTACTGGAGTAGAATTTAGTTTTACATTTTATTTGTTTTCACAGTAAAATAGTTGATAATCTTGTGGCTCGAGTAAATCTATATATAGGGGGCACTAGTGAGCTAAGTTCATCGAAGCAGAAGCCGTGAAAGTACTTGTAGGAGAGACAGAGGGAAACCAAATTGCTCCTGTGAGAAAGTAACTCTATCTGAGCTGCCAAATCGGGATCGATCACATTACAGATTCTCCGTTGGATTTTGTCAAGGACCCCTAGGTGAATAACAGGGGCACCCGACCAGATATGGCAGCAGTATTCAATGCACGGGTGGATGGTAGATTTATATATGTGCAGGATGGTTTCAGACGGGAAAACCTCCTGTCCCTACACAGAGAACCAACTTTCTTAGCAGCAGATGTAGCTATGGATTTTATATAGTCATTCGACTTAAGGTCTGTTGTGATAGTTAACCCGAGGAGGTGCAGTGTTTTGCTTTCATGGAGACTAGCCTGGTTCATGCTAATGACGGGTTAGGAGCGATTGTCTGTGATGGTTAATAGATAGCAGCTTCGTTTTGGAAGCATTAAAATTCACGAGCCATTTCTTACCCCAGTCTACCACGGATTCGAGATCCTCTTCATGCTTATAAGCGATGTTTGTTTTGCCAGCCTCGGCAGATTTTTGAACGATGCGAGAGTAAACTGTAGTGTTGTCAGCGTGTATACCTACTTGGAAGCGTATATATACTGACCATTTCTTGTTTATATATCTCTGGGTCATTACTTATGACTTTTGCTCGATGTTGTAGGCAGCGGATTATGCCACTCTTTATGAAAAAAGTATTACTAGACGCAAAATTTATATAAAAAACAACAGAAAGAAAAATGTATTACCAGCAGTAAACAAATCAAATTTAGTTGGCAATAAATGACACGCCGAGGTTGATATGCCATAGAACAAAACCAACCAACCAACCAACCAACCAACCAACCAACCCACTCTTTACATTGTATGGTTTATGCGAGTCGAAGTTGAGGTATTGTTCGGCGAATGTTGGAATGCGATATATGGCTGATTGAAACTATGATATGTTTGAGATATAATACATCCAGGAATGCTAGTTTGTTGTTCTATTCTTACTCCAATGTAAACTGTATCGCTGTTCTTAATGAGTTCACAAGGTCCATTAGTAGCTGGACATCATCCTGGCGTGACAGGAGTATAAAAGTGTCATCTGCGTATCCCAGCCATAGAGCTGGAGTTAGTGATGTAGATTCTAATGCCATCTCCTCCTTGATTATGTAAGCCATTGCTAGTGATATTGATGAACCCATTGGTAAGTCTTTATCCTGTCGATATATGTTTGATCCCATCCAGAAATGAGCCAAATGTTGTTTTGCTTTTATGGCATATCAACCTCGGCAGGTCATTTATTGACAAATAAATTTTTATTTATTTATTTATTGCTGGTAATACAATTTTCTTTCAACAATTTATTGCTGTTTATATAAATTTTGTGTCTAGTAATACTTTTTTCTTTTCGAGTATCAAGATTCATTGCGATTTGTTTTTAGGGGTACGGTCCCCAAGTCCTACCCTGTTATTTAACCCATAATTTGAGGGAAGGGACGGATTACTACCTTTCCCAAGGGTACCAGTGCTTAAGTGAATGCAGGATATTCAACTGGAATTCGAACTCGGCTCACCGATTTCTATTTCTGAGCCGATATCCACCACTGCACCACAACGCACATCCGTCACTATGCGCTTACAGCACCTGGTATTCCCAAGCGGTCACCCATCTAAGTACTGACCAGGTTCAACTTTGCTTAACTTCGGTGATCGAGCAAGAACCGGTGTATTCAACGTGATATGGCCGTAAGCCGTGCCAAATGTAAGCTTCTCCATTAGGTTATACTGGTACGTTCTGTTACGGATAAGTCCGAGGCCAGGCTGTCCTTGACTGCCTAGAGTGACTCTACTGTGGGTACCTTGGTTAACAAACTCGCCAAATCCATCTGATTGGAATAGATAAGTGAACGAAATAAAAAATCTAATCTCTGAAGAAGGTCGGCGTGTACAACGTCCGAAACGTCCTGAATATGACAGCAAAGATGAGGACAACAGTCCGAGCATTGTAAATAATATAGATAACCTTTTTTAATCGTTTCAACCCAAGCAAGACGATACCGCCACTGATGCGCAGGGGAGCTACGTAAGAGAAAAAGATATGATAGGAGGAGAGTAAAGAGAAAGACGAATCAGTTACAAGGGGTGTCAAAGAAAGGAGCAAGTGTAGGGTGGGAATACACGTGTGATGACAGTTACAAAGGTAGAGAGAAAAGAAAAGATATACAGTTTAATGTAGAAAGAACTGTAGTGAAGTGGTTAAGAGAAGGGTATTGACATTGCATTTAAATTCCTGGAGGTTGTAGCCGTACTGTGCTGAATACTTAAAACAACAATTATAACGATTTAAAGATAGTATCATTGCTATGTTATTTTATACCCTTTATTAAAATAAATCCTATATTATAGTAGGAAAAGAATTGTAAACATCATTGTACCCTATGTAATTAGAAACCGCGTGGCACGAAAGAGGTAATTTAAAACATACACAAGGTAATTATCATATAGATGTAATGGAAATGGGATTTAATAGGAGTTAACTCTATCTCGCTTGCTTACATCAATATCAATTATCAATTATCAATAAAGAAAAGCTGTTATATTTATGATTTAAATGCTTTTCTAACGGTTTTAATATATAAATGCATCACAAGTAAGAGAAATTGGATTGTCAGTGGTCATGGATTAATATATGTTGTTCCCACAGAATAGAATTATTTTCTGTATAATTTAAATGCATTGCAAATGGTTTTATGATAGCAACACATCGAAATTGGGTGTCAAAGAATTGTTTGCAATCCGGGTTCATGGCAAACATGAAGATTGCAAAATCATTGCTTATCTTTTGATACGCAGATCTATTGTAATAGGCTTTTACGATACAAATGTTATGAGAAGCTGAATGGATTGTCTGTTGTCAGGAATTGAATTGAGCTTCGCTGACAGTATATATGTAATGAAAAAAAATGGAGCAATTGCTATTTTGAAAAAAAAACCCTGTAATTTATAGCAAGTGGAAGCCGATGTAAGTTATCTATATCTCGGAATCTCATCTCTGAAACAGAAAATAACGAACTCATCAGCTTGTATTGTTTTCACTGCAAACTGCAATTTCAACGAATCGCGTCTCATTATCAATAGATGACGTGTCGCTCTGCGCGCAAGTCCGGTAGATAAACACGATCCTTGCAAGATGACCGCAGCTGAACAAATACTCACATGCGAATCGAGTCTTCCGGTTGGAATAGTCAGGAAATAATAAGAGTCTCCCTCAGAACGATTCCAAACAATTTACAAATCGAAAGTCTCTTTTCTATCAAATAAACAGCGTCGATAGAAAAGTGAGGAATCAGTTGAGGCTGAGATAGAGGCGAGTGCAAATGGTTTTGATAAAAGGGTTGCTAAAATTGTCACGACTTGGGTCAATGTTTACGTAAAATCTAAATCTAAACTTATTTATAAATGGAACTTTGTCTGTGTGTGTGTGTGTGTGTGTGTGTGTGTGTGTGTGTGTGTGTTTCCGTTACCTATAGACTCCGAAACGGCTGAACCGATTTTCTTGAAAATTTACACAGTTGTACTATAAGCGTCGGCGAGTGTTCTTAGCTAGGATTTGTGTCGAGGTACTTTCGATAAATATAGAAAATCGATAATCGAAAAAGTCGGGTTATAGAAGGAGTGGTCCGATTTTAATCAAATTTGATACACTCATAGACAAAGACATAAGAAACGATATTCAGAAGTTTCAAGGTTGCAGTTCTTATAATAATGCAGAAAATCGATAATATATATATATATATATAAATATAAAAGACAAGATGTTTGTGTGTGTGTCTGTTTATCTGCCCGTATGTCTGTATTTTTTCAGCCCTTTTATTTTAGTTTTTGCTTCTGGTTTGGCTCTAAGTAGGTATAATTGTAGTTACTCAGAGGACTTATTTAGCCTCCAAAATTCAGTTTACGATGAAAAAATTTATTTGATATCAATACCAGGAAATCAAATTTTGACTTACATCCATCTATTTTTCTTTCAGTCTACGGTTTCGCTTTAACTCGAAACAACTATTGCTTTTTAGTCTTTCGTGCCAACGTCCAAAGAGTCTGAACTCCAGGACCATGGATTAGTTTTAAAGCTTTCATTACACCCGACCAACGTCGGGCTATACTGCTAGTATATATATATATATATATATATATATATATATATATATTAAGTGCGATTGTTAAATTGTCGCAATTACTTTATTATTTCAAATATTCTTTAGGCTGAGTCTGAGCTCCAGGACCATGGATTAGTTTTAAAGCTTTCATTACCCCAGAGCAACGCCGGGCTATACTGCTAGTCATCGAAAAAAAGGAAGAAAATAAGATGTGCCACATGAAAATAATGGAAAACGTCGTCTCTGCTTTTATTTGATTTTTTTTCCTTGTTCTTTTTAGCTCTTAAAATGTTTTCACTGTTTCACTATTTACATTATACAGACTATTGTCCTCATCTTGATTGTCATTTGTACTACGTTCTGGCCGTTTTACACTCGGAAAATTTTATTGCGATCACTAGGGTATATCATTATCATTCCTTGTTGAGAAGTCATGAGTTATATCCTTCTAACCCAAATTTAAGTTACTTGTTCACCACTGCTGTAGCCGCACATATCTTTGGGTCTAGTCGCTGGAACTAGACAAGTCTATATGCACTTGGTCTTAAGGATAAAATCAACTGAATTTCTGGGACCAATAAACCTAATATTCAGTAACCATTTTTACCAGAATTCATATTGCAATTTTTGATGTTAATGGTTTTCTCTACTATTTTTTTTACTGGAGTTCATATTACAATTTTTCACACTAATAATTTTCTCTGGTACTCCGTATTACTGGTTCCCATATTGTGTTAATCTCTGTGCTTAGTCGGCTTAGGAGATTTTTGTAGCCTAGCACATGTGCTCTTTATTTTAAGTTACATAGTTTTCAGTGACGTTCTCTATCAATTATTTCAACTTCATCCCATAGGGAGCGGGGATTCTCTTTCTAACTCCATATGTGGTCAGCTACGCCTGATTTGTCTATCTCTCCTCGTGTTACGGTCTTGCAATGTTATTGCAGATTTACCTTAATGGGGCGGCCTGTCTCTCCTTTATATTTTTCCACAGCTATATGGAATGGTGTACACACAGTCCTTAGTCATGTCCTCCTCTGTTGAGTGTCTTAAACATGAGAGATACCTACAAAGTGTAGAATCACTTTTGAAGATCGTGCTGTTGTCATAGGGACCACAGATCATTTGTACTTTCTCCGATAACCACTTTTCATAGAGTAGAAAGTCCGAGTCTGTTTTCCTGTGAGACTCCGGTTATTGCTTTAGATATCACGAAATTAATTGACAGGGTTGACAAGATGACCTTCTCTAAAGACACAAAGTAATTAAAGAGAAGAATGGCCGATGACTGTTTCCTAAATCCGTTTCATCTGGTATTGAAAGGATAGATAGTGTGCTGAAGATTGATATTGCTAATGTAGTTAGCTACTTCAATTAACATCAAGTAAGTTTTCTAATATGGCCCTGGTGCCGGTTACATTCTGTTATCGGAGTTAGTTTTTCTTTTTATAAAAGGTATTGTAGCGATTAAGCCACTGGTTAATGTATCGTACAATGTGCTGGACAATGATAAATTTGAAAATTTAAACATTGCCATATCTTCAATTATGCAATAGGTTTTTAGCCATGTCTTATCTTTTAACTTATGATTCAGTGTTTACGTTTAGCTTTTTTCAAATTCTATAAGCATCTGATCTAGATTCATGCGACATTCACTGGTCAAACGTTCTGTAACATTGTCATGTCAACATAAGTATGTGGTCCGAACCGGTGTATGGGCGACCACGGGTCTGGTTTGGTAGTGGCCATATCAGTTGGTTGCTGTTCTTGATTTTACAACTTTTTAAATCCAAACACTCAAATCGCACTCTGCTTGTTTATTGCTAAAAATCAAATCGACGTTTTACTAGAAGAAAGGTGTCGTTTTTAGTATGTATTGACTACCTTTGGTATGTATTGACTACCTTTACTGTCCTTACTAAGAGAATTTGGCCGACTACTTCTCAGTGACGGAGAAGAAAAAAGGAGTAAGACATTTATAAACCCTCACAAAAGCAGACTAACGTTTCTACGAGACAGAGATTCTCACTGAATAATTTTGGAGGGAAAAGTTTCTGTGATTCGACAGTTGCTGATTCCTCAGTTCACGACCCAATGAAACGCATCTACCTGTCCTTCTTCAGTATTTTTTTTTGATCGACTGTATCTGAGTGTATTAAATATATCTTATTTTAGATGTTTTTATTATCCTTAAGCGTATGTTACTCTTCTCTATCTTATACACACAATTATACATTTTAGAATAAAGATGGTGGTCCAGTATCTCTATATCTTATCATCTAAGCTTGCTTGATTTTCTCAAAAAAATGTCTTTGATTTTTATCTTTGTTCTAAACATTGTCTGCGATTGCTTCGAGCTGCTCCTTTACATTTTTGAAAGATGATTTTCGCTTTTGTATTTTTTAAAACGCTTCTGTTGAGTGCCCTTCGGTCTTCGTCACTTTTCTGGAATATCGTCGAATGTTAGAGCGGAAGCAAAGTTCAGCAAGTACCTATGAATGTCACAGGCTCATCTCAAATGTCAGAAGAAAATAATCCCAAAAGCACATGGACGCTGATACCCTGTCTTTTGTGGGAGCGAGAGAGCGAGAGCGTATTCTCTGAGAACACGATTCGACGACAGAGAAGCCACCAAATAAAAGCCAGTAAGTATTAGATTGTTACAAAATAATGACCGATTTGATAAATACAATTTCTTTTCTTGAAAAATTAAGCGTTGTAATATTGAAATTAGTCAGAGATCGAAATTGAGCATCTTTTCACCTCTGCCATTGATCGACGAGATTATTTATTGCTCGTTGATAAAAAGTTTTTGGCTGTGATGCAACAAACTCTTTGAAAGCTGATTCTACCTTTGGTTTGAACGTAAAAAATTTACCATTTAAAAATATGCTTAAGTGTGTAAAAATGATAAAGTAGGTGAAAAAGTAGGAGAATATGAGGAATGTGGTAAAGTCTCGTACCTCATGTCTGTGAGTTTTTGCAACGGCATTCTTTCAACCTATAGCCGCGCGTTATCGTGGAGCAGAATTGGACCACATTGATTAACCAATGCAAGTTTCATTTTTTGCAGACATGCATGCATTTCAGAAAGTTGATTCCATTAAAGCACCGCATTAATGCACTGATTGGCTTTCAGACAGCTGTAGTGGGTAATATTAATTTGCAGGCTGCCAGAAACTCACGATCAGGGCCGTAGCTGATGCTAAAAAAACATCGGGCACAGAGAAAATTGCCCGGATTTATTAGTTGACAATGTCATGACGTCATCAGTGTCATCCGTTTCCAGAAACTATGATTTTTGCGGATTTTTTCGGCTATTCCAATGAAAATTAAACATAGAACGTGAACGAAAGCAGGAAATCAGGTTCGGATATTATGAGTAGAACCAGTCTTTTCTCCCAAAATTAATAAATAAACAAATTTTTACTGCGTTCATTCGGATGTTTTCTTTGCTTTTCTTTCTTTCTTCGTGAATTGTTTAGTTTGATTTCTGACGAAGACATTTTTCCTTGCCTGGATTTCCACTATGATTCCACGGATCGGCCCGGACCCGTGCCCGGTGTGCCCGGTAGTCAGATACAGCCATGGTCACCATAATCTTTTGCTGATGCAACATTAATTTTGAGAAATATTTGGGGGACTCATCACGAAAAAGTTATGGGCCTGATTGCTTACGTCAGTCACTTAAGTGCCATAAATGATTCACGCTTTGGGTGATCATGTCTCGTAAGAGACTTTACTGACTGGGCAGCAGATTATCCCGCCCTGGGTTGCCATTGCTTTCTGCGGTAGACTAGTTGCCAGCTAAGGCTATAGAACCCAATCTGTCCTGTTATTTAACCCATAACCTGAGGAAAGAGACGGATTAATATCTTTCCCAAGGTATTTGTGCGTAAGTGATTAAAAGGAATTTAACTGGAATTCGGACTCGGCACTCCGGTTATCGTTAAAACCCCATTTTTATTACAAGTGACTATTCAGTCAAGAAAGGGATCATTGGTGTTAGGGGGAAAAAAACCTTCGGGCACACTTCAAAACGCCTAAGTTTTGATTTTCGTTGAGATCATGAGGAACTCATTTATCGATCTTTCTCACCTTGACAATGCCCTTCAAATGGCGTTAGACTGTTTCAGTTCTGACTCTAAGCGTCTGAGACATTTTTCTGGCTCTTTGTCATAGGTTTTGCTCAAAAACGTTTTTGCAGTTGTCCGCTGTCCAGTCTGCATGATCTTTCTCTAAATTTATCACCCCCAAGGCACTCATCACCTCCACGGAATTTCTGGAACCACTTTCATGCTGTCCAATTACGTTTAGACCCATCTCCCCATGCACTGTTGATACTGGCAGAAGTGCCCAATTTTGACCTATTATAAGAAAAGTAAACAAAGATCATTTTTGTGATATGCATAATTAAGGGCTTCTATACTTCAAGAAAATTTCTGTTTGAAAGCAGGGCCCGGAAATTTTTCCCACCTGAAACTATTCTGCACATATACAAATCTACCATCCGCCCGTGTATTGAATATTGCTGCCATATCTGGTCGGGTGCCCCTGCTGCTCTCCTTGGGCTTCTTGACAAAATACAAAGGAGGATCTGTAACGTGGTTGATACTAACTTGACAGACCGGCTGCAGCCGCTCTCACACCGGCGTGATGTAGCTTCCCTGTGCCTCTTCTACAAGTACTTTCATGGCTTCTGCTCCGATGAGCTTAGATCACTGGTGCTGCCCAAGCACGAATTTACACGAGATACTAGATTAGCAACTAGGTCCCACCCTTTTACAGTTAAACAAATAAGATGTAACCGTAAATTCTACTCCAACAGCTTCTTTTCTCGCGCTTCCCGCCTGTGGAACTCCCTTCCACAAGTCTGCTTTCCCGACAGTTACAATCTCCAGGTGTTTAAATGTAGGGTCAATAGACACCTCCTATCACACTAACTCCCAACTATTCTCACAACACTCTCATCTACCCAACCCTCATTCTCGGTATCCTCACCCGCCTATCACCCACCCTCTGTTATGTCCTATATTTAACCAGCCTTTCTCCTCTCTACGTAGCCCCCTGCACAGTAGTGGCAGTGACATGCCTTGCTCGGGGTGAAACGCTTATTAAAAAAAAAAAAAAAAAAAAAAAAAAAAAGTAAGTTAAAATTATTAATGAGCACGCGTTGTTATAAATATAGTGGGTTATCCATTCTTTTCCAGTTTATAGTGGGAGTCCGTTCTAGTGAAGGGTAGTTGTATATTGTTGCAGATGAATGGAATTTGGCCTCGTTGTAGATAGACCACTATAAGTCATAAAATGATTATAAATGAAGAAAAGCTAACTGAGTCAAAAAATAACATTTTATATATACACATATCAATTAATGTTTTTACAATTAAAGTAATTCCTTTACATATGGGTCCAACGGACGTTAAAATGTTCATGGCAATAAAACCCTGAAAAGAGAATTAATACTTAAGTATGTGGGGGCGTTGTGAGTAAGGAATGTCTTTGATGTATTCGCTTCTTAGGTCAGTAAGTAGTTTTGAGACAGGGACGAAGGAAAAGGGAGGTGAAGGCGACGAGCATAGTAAGCCACTTGACATGGTCAAGGGAGATACTAATTACTCTCGTCTGTCGGGAGACAGTCCGTATGGATCTGTCTGTATGTCTGTCTGGGGATGCTTTCTGTATCGGCTTTTTATATCTTCTTTTTGGATCGCAGCAGATTAATTGGGAATTCACACTTGTATTTGATTCTGGGCTTCCCATTGGCCGATAAATAAATTTGCGTAGGCTCGCGAACTGGAACTTAATATTTAATTAATTTTTAGTTTTCAACCGGAACAACTGCGCGAATCCGACTGCGCACCGACGACTTTTGGTCATTTGCTTTTTGGTTGTGATGGTGCAAACATCCAGTCCATCGCTTTTGCTCGTCGGTATCTCCACATAAATACCAAAATTCACTTAATATATACTTGTGAATACTATGTTGAGATGGCTTTTCAAAATACAACACTTCGAGCGTACATTATTTTTGTAACAACCTAATAAATTATATAAGATCTTCCTGGTGACAATTTATGCTGACGCCTTCTTTTTAACTCTCTGTCTAACCCATAAGCTATAAATTTGCAAAGTGAAATATTTCACTTTATCTTCTTGGACTGATTTTTCAATTTTCATCTAAAATCTAATAAATAAGATTAAACGTATTTCTGAGTCTAACGTAGAGATATAAGAATCGTAAATTAAATAAAAAATGGGATAGTACTGCTCATACAGTGGCTTTTAGATATTATTTTGTTTTTGTCACGGATCTCTTTAATCAAGGGACCAGTTATTCACGGGCAGCTCGAGTCCCAGACTGGCAACAAGGTCCCACCCTTTTATAGTTATATCAACCAAATACCGCTAAAAATTCTACTCCACTAACTTCTTTTCTCACACTTCCTGTCTGTGGAAGTCTCTTCTATATACTTGCTTTCCTAACAGCTACAACCTCCAGGAATTTAAATGCAATGTCAATGCCCATCTCTTATCCACTTGATTCCTGTCCTTTCTACATCCCCCCGTGTATCATGTTCTTTCCTTTCTCTCTACCTTCGCAACTCCCTTCACTCCTGTGTTCACATCCTTCTCTTTCCCTTCTTCTTTCACCCTCTGTAGCTGGTTCGTCTTTCTCTTCATTCTCCTCCTGCCTAAAACTTTAACTCTCTTATGTAGTTTTCTGCGCATCAGTGGGGCACCGCCTTTCTTGGGATGAAATGATTAAAAAAAAAGAACTAACCCATCACAGGCCATCAGACAAGCATATATTCACAATCTGATCGGTTTTTCACAACACTTATTCATGCCTTTCTTCATACTACACTCTCGTTTACACTGCAATCATACCACTTTTCAGTCAGTCACACACGAAAGGGATGTGCGTTGTGGTGCAGTGGCTATCGACTCCGAACGACAAATCGGGGAGCTGAGTTGGATTTCTAGTTACATTCCTCGCATTCACTTAAGGTAATAATACGGCTCTTCCCTCCAGTTATGGGTTAAATAATAGGACAGATTGGGTTCTATTGCCTTGGCTGGCAACTAGTCTAGCGCAGAAAGTAATGGCAGCCTACTGCGACATAATCTTTTGCCCAGTCAGTCATGTATCTTTCGAGACATGATTGCCCAAAGCGTGTATTACGTATGGCACTTAACTGACTGAAACTCGAAAGAAATTGTATTCAATTCATCCTCAGTAGTGTATAAGATAAGCAAGCCGTGTTAACACATGGGAAATTAGAATTATGACTTACTCTCGTGAAGTAGCAAAATATAGTCGCCGTGCAGAAAACGATGAAACACATTTAAATGATAAACATGGATATCAGCAATTCAAAAAATGTTGGCAGTGGGTGGGCGCATTTTCTTTCAAGCAGTGTCAAGGTGTATTTTCTTTTATTTCTGTCAACAAAAAACATTGATTGAGACAAGAGGTGCATAGCGAATATAAATGTTAATTTTATGTTATCGTCAAGGGCACCTTGAAATTCTTCAATGGATTCTCTAGGTGAAAGAACCTTTCTTTGGTGGTATGGTTAAAATCTATATAAATTCAAATATCATCGTCTAATGATTAGCTATTTCCGAACCAATTAAATGCATATAAAGTCCGTATGGTCGACCATTGTATACCTAACCTCGAAAGCATTAATTGGTTACACTTAAACACAATAACGTGAAAAATAATTTTTTTCTAAATATAATGACAGGTTTTAAGATGGATCAATCTTCTTTTATGCGCCGTGTCCATTCAGGACGTAGGTAATCATGACCCTCTATACCTTCCTATCTCTTGTAGCTCTTAACCCTGTATCTATTCTAAACCTTGCTTTCCCTGTTTGCTATCAGCTGTGTGTGACCCACGTATCTTATATTGTCAAGATTTTGGCCGTCAACGACGAATCCTAGCAAGATTTCTAGTTCACGTAGACTTGTATGTGAATTACTATTACCAACGTTAAATTGCCAATGAGCATAAAAGATCGAAAAAGAACCTCAAATTAAAAACAACATCTTTTCAAGAAAGTCTCTACCTACATAGTAAAAAGTTTTTCTCGTCAGAATCCATCTTGCAAATTTATAAATCTATTATTCGTCCGTCCATTTTATACAGTTGCCATATCTGATCTCGATGTTCTCGACAAAATCCAAAGAAAGAACTGCAATGAAATTTATCCTGATTTGGCATATCGTTTTCAGTCACTTTCTCACCGATGTGATAAGGCATAGCTCTGTGTTTTCTACGAATATTTTCTCGGCTTCTGCTCTGATTAGATTTTCCTCTAGTGTCCCGAAACTTAAATTTACGCGTACAGCTAAATTTGCATCTGGGTCCCACACTTTTAACGTTGAAAATGTTAAATGTAACCAACTCTTCTGCTCTAACAGTTTCTTTAATCCCACTTCCCGCCTGTAGAACTCCCTACCCTTTACTGGTTTCCCTGATAGCAACAAAATACAAAAATTTAAATGCAATGTCAATTGCCATCTTCTACCTCCCTAAATTCAATTCATTTTTATCCTTTCTTCTACACCCTCTATAACCGCGTTTCTTTCTCTCTCTCTCTCTCTCTCTCTCTCTCTCTGTATCCTTCTGAGAATTAGTGATGGTCCTGCCTTTCTTAAAGGGTAATATGATTAAGAAGTGATTTAAAGTAATGATTTTTAAAAAGACATCATTAAGCTATCTTTAAACAAGCAAAGTATGTTACTCAATATTTGTTATCAGACATTTAATCGTTAAAAAAATTAAGAATTAACTGTACCAAATACTTTTAGACATGACTAAAACGCTGTTCACAATACGCTTCTTTGTCACGGCATAAATATCGTCGGAAGATCTCGGTAGGTGACCAGTACTTTCCTGGTCACTACCACATTGAGATAAATTCAGCCTGTCCTAGTTTGTCTTTAATATAAATACATTGGGATTAAACTGTAAATTATTTTACGAAGGAAATACAATGAAAATCAGGTTAAGATTTCACGCAGTGGTGACAGACGGTGACAGACATCTTAGCTGCATGGCGGGTGTTGACTCCTATTGGAAAACCTATCTTCACTTTAGCATATATATATATATATATATATATATATATATATATATATATATATATGAAATTATTTGTTAGAGCATTTTTTTGATCGATACTGTGTCGAATGACACACATTTTTGCAACAACAATTTATCGTATATAATCAGGCCGGTAGAAATAAATATATAATACTGTTTGATTATAAACAGAATATCAACTTAAATACGAGTATCGATCAAAAGTAATGTTCAAACAAATCATTTCAAATTGTCGGTTGTTTATAACCAGTTTAGTTAATCTTCGTTATATATGCATATATATATATATATATATATATATATATATATATATATATATATATATATATATATAAAATAAAACAAAAAATTCGATATTTAAATTTACCTATCTGATCATCCTTTTTGATTTAAAATATATATGCAAGTTTCGTTAAATATGACGAACAAAGTGGTATTGCTAGTTTTTTTTATATAATTTTCCCTCTTATATATAATTTTTAAGAATATTAATTATATGAAAATTATTCGTATATTTTATAGCTTTCGACTATACTTTTAGCTATTATCAAGGGTGGACTTTATTTTAGTTTTAACTGAATATATACACTACTAGCCATAATTATTAGGAAACACTTTTTTTTTTTAAAGAAATGATTTATTTCATACTATTTTTAGTATTTATTGCCGAATGAAAACAGAATGGTTCTTTTTTTTATTACTTTGCAAAATTTTACAAGGCAAGTAAGCAAAGATGAACTCGTCCGAATCACCCTAAATTTTCTTTATTCTTTCATTGATGAAACTACCGTTTATGTAATTATTAAATATTTCTAAATTCATTTAATGCACATGTTATTATCCAATATTAACAACAGATCCATTCTATAATTATTTACAATTATTCACTTGGCAATAAATAATAAAAGCATAGTATGAAATACATCATTTTTTTAACACTGGAGTAGCCTAATAATTATGGCCGGTAGTGTAGATTGTTTTGTGTTTGTGCATAGTCATAGGAATGTTTTATAATACAAAACACAGTAAAACATTGAGGCTGTGTTCATAGTTGATATTGTTTAGTGCTTTTTTTTTATAATAAGGTTTCCATTATTTTTAGCCTTTTTTACATGCGGATGGTGCTATTATATTTGTATTGTCAGCAACTATTTTACGGCTAGCGTTTGGTTAGTCTCCATCTGTATTTAAATGAAAGCTAATAGAGCAATGGCCAGGGAGATGTAACGGGTGTATTCTTGTTAAGCCTCTAGTTGTATAGATAATGTAATTATTTACGATTTTGGATTGATCAAGAACAATGTTCTTTAAAGGATTAGTGAATGCGTAAATTATTTTTATAAAGAAAAATATTACATGACATGTAAAACTATCTAAAAACTTTAACCATATAATCTAGTCTGTCATTTTTTACAAAACTTGCATAAAAGAGTGATTGACATCTTACATACGCAATATATATATATATATATATATATATATATATATATATATATATATATAAACTTATTTATAAATGAAACTTTCTCCGTGTGTGTGTGTCCGTTATCTATAGACTCCGAAACGGCTGAACCGATTTTCTTGAAAATTTACACAGTTGATCTATAGGCGTCTGCAGGTGTTCTTAGCTAGGTTTTATGTCGACGTACCCCCGATAAATATCGAAAATCGATAATCGAAAAAAATCAGGTTATAGAAGGAGTGGTCCGATTTTAATCAAATTTGATACACTCATAGACAAAGACATAAGAAACGATATTCAGAAGTTTCAAGGTTGCAGTTCTTACAATAGTGCAAAAAATCGATTATATATATATATGTATATATATGTATGTATATATATATATAAGCTTTCATTACACGCGAGCAACGCCGAGCTATACTGCTAGTATATATATATATATATATATATAGTGGAAACCTGTTGTGGGATAGTTGGAAGCCTGAGGTTTATTGTCTGTTCATCTGTGGCATTTATATGCACGACTGGCTGTATCAATTGTTCCAAAAATTGTGGATGGTTCTACACAAGCCGTCAATAATTTAATCCAATAATGTGGGTCTTCTGGCGGTTTACCTCAGTTTCATAACTGATGCAAATAAACTGTTGAATTCGACGAGAGAGTTCATTTACGCTCCCACACCCTGATAGAACACTCGAGAAAAATGGTAGAATTTGAAAAAACAGTAGCTACTCTGGCATCTACGCATCGATCATTCAGTAATGAATTAGAACACTTTCAGCTATTGGCGTATGTATACATGATATATCACACATGATATACATGTATACATGATATATCACGTTAATAGTTCAGAGGTAGAATCGCCGACTGACGCCAATTTGTTCGGATCTCAATCCTGGCTAAAAAGCAATCGGATGTCTAACCGAACTGATGAGATGTGATACATCGAAACAGATCTCTCTGCGGATGACTATATATATATATATATATATATATATATATATATATATATATATATATAATATTATCTGATAAGAAACAAACAAGAAAAGTTAATAAGTTTAACATATTTTGCTTTTATTTTATCGAATGGAGAATGAAATCAGAACCTGAAAAACAAAATGATGCTATCTTAATTTTTGTGTGGCTTTTTTTTATTGATTAAGCAAACTTCATGTTTTGTCAAGCAGCGTTCGTGTGTATAAATCATGTGCGCATGCGCATGCGTAATTTTGCTTCCTCTGTGCGAAATTATAAAATGTGACCGCCCGGAAGTAGGCAATAATGGCTCTGAAAAAATGTGTCTTTCTCTCACTTCTCCTAAATCTTGTTTTGCCATCCACTTACTCACACCCATCAAAAATGTTAACTGCTTTTTTTTCTGTCCCTCTATCTTTCTAAATGGCCAGTGAGTATTAGTCTTTCTGAGCCTTCCTCCTTATTTACGAGTCACACAAATTTCAACTGCCTTTTCATGATATAAATTATAATTTTTCTTTTTGTTACTGTTTTCCCCGGATATTTATTGTTGCTCACATATTTATCCATGGTATGCTCAGCATACTTCTGTAGAACCCTATTTCTGTTGCTTCAAATCTCTTTTACATTTCTGCGGAGATCGTCCAGCACTCACTGCCGTACAAAAGGGAAGATATCATGTAGCTCTTCTTC
Source organism: Ascarosepion bandense (assembly GCA_037127315.1). Taxonomy (NCBI): domain Eukaryota; kingdom Metazoa; phylum Mollusca; class Cephalopoda; order Sepiida; family Sepiidae; genus Ascarosepion; species Ascarosepion bandense. The sequence continues at coordinate 2,359,936 of JBBBDQ010000241.1, forward strand.
TTTATTTTCTGTTTTTTTTTATTTTTTTGACAGTGCTTAGATGTTAGAAAACTTTTCCTTCGTTATCCCAAAACGACCCAACGGGTTTTAGTATTACTCTGTCCCCTGTTAAAACACTTCCTAGATATTTTCGCACTTGTCCGGTTTTGGTATCTCTTAATTGCAATTTAAACTTTGGTCTTATCCTTTTGCATTCTGTATTTTTTGCATTTATATTTCAGCCATTCTTCTCGCCTTCCTTCATTAACTACTGTAAGAGTTTTTGTAGCTTTCTTTCTATATCTGCTATGAGTATTGTGATATCTTCATAACTTACTTTTTTAGAAATGTGGCCAAGAATAATTAATCTAAAAGTGTTTTTTAGTTCTCTCAGAATCACGTCATTATTGGTTGAATAAATGCAGGTGAAAAGCCATAACCTTGTCTTACACACATTTCTGAAGGATGTGCGTTGTGGTACATTGGTTATCTGCTCAGAACGAGAAATCAGGGAGCCGAGTTCGAATTCCAGCCGAATTCATTGCATTCACTTACCCTTGGGAAAGGTATTAATCCGTCTATTCCTTCCAGTTATGGGCTAAATAACAGGACAGATTGGTTTCTATAGCCTTGGTCGGCAACCAGTCTACCGCAGAAAGCAATGACAATCTAATGCGGGATAATCTTCTGCCCAGTCAGTTATGTCTCTTTCGAGACATGATCGCCCAAGCGTGTATCACGTATGGCACTTAACTGACTGATATCTGATTAACTCAATTTCTATCCGTATGCGGATAGTTTGCTACTAGTATACATTCTTTATTCACCTATTATTCTACAGATATATATATATATATATATATATATATATACATATCAAGTTTGATGATTAGCTTCAACTGATTTTTGTCGCGTACTTTGGAGTGATCAAAACAAGGTCTAGATTTAAAATTCAAATGCTAAGCACTGATTGGTTGATTTTGATAGAAATTTACTCGAATTTACAAACTTTGCTTTGCACACACGCAAAAGTGAATCCAAAAGAAAACTCGTTAAATTTTACAACACGATGCGAAATGTTTTTCGGCAAATAGAAAACCAGGAAAAAAGCTAAAAACAAAATACAAATAATCTTCAATTATCAGAAACGAATCCTTTTTACGGACTCTTTTCGCGAGCCGACGCGATGTTTGTTTGTTTCTTTGTCGTCCAATGAAAAGGCCGGAATCACATCCAGAAGTGAATTCCAAAATGACCTTTTTGAGCCCCGCAGACGATATAAAAGACGGAGCAAATTCGACTGTCGCCAGAGAGAAGAAGACGAGCGTAATTAATACGTCCATTGACAAACGTCAATCAATCGCTATCATTACTTCTCTCTTTCTCTCTTTTTATTCCCTCTCTTTTTCTCTCTCCTCTCCTTTCCTCTTCATCGTTCACCCGTCTGTCACTTTTTATACTTGATAACTGAACGAAAGACTTTAAGACTGAGCGATTACATCAAAGTCACTACTACTCAACGATAAGCTTAAACGTACATACACACAAGTTACCACTACGACTTCTTGATATCCTTAACTTATTAATACTATTTCTCATTGAACATTAGCTTTTACTAATTCATGTTATTTTTTTTTATTAATAAATTTCTATTTAAACATAAAAAAGATATTCTTTTATTCTTCCACAAATCCACCTGCTGATAATCTTCTGATATTACTGGATAAATCCTGTAAGTTGTAGAAAGTTTAGTTATGTTTCGCACAAGGGCAATTCAAAAAACATTATCTATCTTCTACAACTCTAATTCACAATTCAAAAAAACATTAACCATACTTCTACAACTTTATCGAACGCCTATAAAACACAGGTACACGTGCTTTCACTTTTGGAATATTCTTTTTGGTAATATTCTGAGCAAGAATATTGCGTTACTTGTTCCACTATCATTGACGAATCCGCACAGCTTCTGTCCAATTCCTGGTTTCATTGTATTGTGCGCTCTATACAATGGAACAGGCTTGCCTCCCAGAGGGTAAATCACTACGCCTGCTTGGCCTGACACTCTCAGCGGACCTCAAGCGAAATGACTACGTCGAATCCATTGCTAAATCCGCAGCTATGAAAGTCGGCTCTCTGTGCAGGGCCCGGAAATTCTTTTCGGCTGAATCTATCCTGCAATTATATAAATCCACCATCCGCCCGTGTATTGATTACTACTGCCACATCTGGTCGGGTGCCCCGTCTATTCTCCTCGGGGTTCTTGACAAAATACAGCGAAGAATCTGTAATGTGATTGATACCGACTTGGCTGACCGCCTGCAGTATCTCTCTCACCAGCGTGACGTGGCTTCCCTGTGCTTCTTCTATAAATACTTTCATGGCTTCTGCGCTGATGAACTTAAATCACTGGTGCCCCCCAGATGTGAATTTGCATCAGATACTAGATTGGCAACTAGGTCCCACACTTTTACAGTGAAACCGATGAAATGTAACCTCAATTTCTACTCCAACAGCTTCTTTCCTCGCACTTCCCGCCTGTGGAATTCCCTACCGCATGCTTGCTTCCCTGACGGCTACAACCTCCAGGAGTTTAAATGTGAGGTCAATAGACACCTCCTAACACACTAACTCACACCCACTCTCTCCAACTCTCTCCCTATGTACATCCTAAGTCGTTTATCACCCTTCTTCTGACATTTCCTATACCCAATCGCTCTATGTAACCCCCTGCGCTATAGTGGCAGTGGAATACCTTGCTTGGGGTGACACGATTAAAGAAAAAATACATTAGAGTTTGCGTGATACATTTTCTTATGTGACGCATAAAGTAAAATTTCCTATATTCGTTTGAAAAAGAGAAATAGCCAAGATATATTGCATATACGAACATGAACACATGCATCAGCGCACACATACACATGCACACATATCCGCACCCAAACGTGTACACACATACAAACACACACACAAACACACACTAGTACACCTACATACGTGAACACACACATGCGCACACACAAACATGCACAGATACATCTAAAAAGTAAAATCATCCAATGATATTCGAATCCATGTCAGTGGATAAAGACTTAGCATTTGAAATCCAAAATAGGATTTTTAGAACGGCTCAGGCATTCATTATCTGTTTTTTATATATATATATATAGTCATCCGCAGACAGATCTGTTTCGCTGTATCACAACTCATCAGTACGGTTACACATCCGGTTGCTTTTTACCCAGGATTGAAACCCGACTGAATTGGCGTCAGTCGGCGATTCTACCATTGAACTATGGGCGCTTGGTAGAAGGAGGCAGTTGTTTAGCGTGTATATTATCATTATACAATTAAAATCCGAAGTGGAAGCTGCAATAGCCAAACTGAATAGAAACAAAGCGGCTAGAACGGACGGCATTTTAATAGAGTTTCTGATAGCCATGGAAGGATTTTGCGTAGAGAAAATTACAGGAATAATAAATTAAATTTATAACATTGGTGTAATAACTGACAACATAAGCAAGTTCGTTTTCAAAGCGCTGCCTAAGTAGCCAGGTGCAAACGAGTGCAAACACCGCCGACCAATCAGTTTAATAAGCCACCTTACAAAACTGATCGTCGGAATCCTGATGAACAGAGCAAGATGCAGTATCAAACCAGAGGTAGGAAAAGAGCAGTGCCGATTCGTCAAAGAGACTGGAACGAGGAAGACAATGTTTATGATTAGGATGCTATAAAAAAGGGGAATACAAATGAAAAAGGATGTGCACCTATGTTTTATAGATTATGCGAAGGCGTTCGACAGAATACACCACAAAGAATTGATAGAAATGGTCAACAGCTTCGTCATATTCGGGAAAGACAATCAAGAATATCTTCTGGCAGCAAACCGCCCGAATACGGAATGGTAACGAATTCAGCAGATATGCAAATATAGAAAATGGCGTAAGACCAGGATGTGTCTTTTCACCGGATATATGCAACTAGTACAGCGAGAATATTCTGAGGACCCTAGATGTTATACCAGTGTAATATAACAATCTGGCCCCACCCGAGGAAGGCTGATGCAAGCGGGGGTGTTTCCGGTCGTTGAAAAGAACGGATGTTTGTTTGACCTTATTTCCGGCAGTAGCGGAAATGGCTACAGAGGCAAACAGAACAGGTGTCTCTGAGAATTACGTGGGCGTGCGTGGGCGAGGCAAAACCGGAAGAAAAAGTCCCGGTTCTGGAGATTATAAAAAAGACCTCGGCGCACGGATTCACCAGACCAGAGTAGTAGTAGACCAGAGTAGCAGTAGAGAGAGAGACACAACAGATACGACGACACTCCCGTCAACCCATTAGAGGCGCGCTCTCTCAATTCTGTCCCCTATGCTACACGGTTCATCGTCATTAATAAAAATATAACTTCATATTTTTATATATATGCGTGTTTGTTGTTTGTCGATATACAACACCAGGATTTGTCATCGGAGGTCACAATTTGAATAACATAAGGTACGCAAACGATACAGGGCTGATAGCAGACACGGAAAGGAAACAACAAAACCTCCAATTGATGGTAGCTGAAGAGAGTGACAAGAAAGGACTACAAATAAACTGCAAAAAACCAAAAAAAAAACCAAAAAAAAAAAACCGAATGCATGGTCAGCAGCTCAAAATACCAAATACAGGTGGGGATACTAAACGCAAGCAGGCACAAACATTTAAATAACTGGGAAGTGTTCTCACAGAAGATGGAAAGTGCGACACAGAAATCCGAGGTCGTATTGGCATGGCAAAGGACGCTGAGTGGAGTATTAAGAGACAAGAAAATTTTGCTAGAAACAAAGAAGAGAGTACTGAACTGCTATGTGATGTCAGTTCTTCAATATGGCAGTGAAAGCTAGGCAACCTCATCGAAGATGAAGCAAGATCTTGAAGCAACCGAAATGTAGTTCTATAGAAGGGTGCTTTGGTTATCAAGGACCGAGCATGTGAGAAATGAGAAGGTTTTGGGAAGACTGGAAACGAAAAAGAAATTAATACTGATCATCAGGAAGAGACAGCTAAAGTTTCTCGGACATACAATAAGGAAGGAAAGCCTGGAAAACCTAACAGGCCAGATAGAGGGAAGTAGAGACAGGGAAAACAGCGTGTAATCTACTTAACAGGCCTGATCATGTGGATAACAGAAGGAGGTTGCGTGGTATAACAGGAGAAAGCGTGCTAAGAGCCACCAGGGATAGGGAGACGTGGAAGGCCATGATCACATACGCCCTGAAGGGACAAGACACATAGAAGAAGAGATAGTTTCAAGGTAACTAGCTCGAATCCATCCCGACACACTCGAGATTTACGTGATAAAATTAAATCTAGCTCTAGCTTCTCATCAGGTATTTACAAAGGATAATATAAATAATGTGAAGGTTATTAAAGGGATATACCTATCAGGAAGTGGGAACATTTGGATAGTTTTATTAGTGTTGTAGAACAAGAATGACGATTTCCTCGAAATATAACAATAGACGGCACCAAAATGACCAACATGTGTTGTATACTTAGAGCCAAGGATGAGGAAAATGAAAATGTAACCAAAACGGAATATATGTTGTATACACTTCAATGAAATGACGATTTGCCAAAACTTGTTATCTTCTCTCCTTTAAAATTCCTTGCCTTTTTCCTGCTGATAAAATGACGATATCCTCACTTAACAAAATGACGACCGTAACACGTATATATAAACAAATGTAGACAACGTATGATATATTCACTTTTCAGGTAATGTGGTGTAGAGTAGAAGATGGGATCAGAGGTGTCGGCACACACGCATCGAGGGTCCAGAGGCTGCGCTTATCCAAAGTTTTCTCTTTCTTTCTACGTCTGCGTTGCGATCCCAAAATGCTCACCGACTGTTGACTACTACTGGGAATTTGTCTCATAAGATACTACCTCATTTTTCGACACATTGTTTACATAATTTGAAGGCTCACATTATCTGACCCGGGCTATGCTGGTTTCAAAACAATAAAATATTTTCATGACACGGGAAATTTTGTCCGCATTCTTAACTTTGACAATAATTAAATATTTATAAAAACAACGTCTATTTTTCTTTTGCTAGTAAGCTTGCATATGTTTGCGGTTTCATAAAAATATATCTCTTCCTGAAATTATTCAGCAGTTCATATAATCTACAACATTAATTTAGAGAGACAAACTATGATCCGTTAATTGTTTTTAATAATAAAATTGTTAACCCTCTAGGGCCATTCGTATCATATTTGATACAGTATGAAAACAAGCCTTGAAAGAAATATTTTCCTGAAAATTTTTTTAAGAGAAATATTTTATAAATTTCAAATGAAAGCAGTACTGACTGCTCAGTCAATGAATACCAAATGTTTCCTTATAGGGAAATACTGTATCAAATATGATACGAATGGCCCTAGAGGGTTAATGTTATCTTCTGATTTTTTATTATTTTGTTTTGCAGATAGATCACAATAGTGGTTAAACTTTCTAAAGCTTATGGTTTTCTTTGTTTTGTGTTCAAGTAGTCCTGCACATCTTTGTAATCCTCAAGAGCTAAATGCAGTCAGTATTTGGGACCAAACATCTGTTAAATATGTGATGGCACTATTTAGAAGTTTACAATTCAAATATAAATATACATCGATGCAATCCATGTCAGATTTGACATCTTTTATGTGATGTACTCTTTCCCACACTACAAGCCATTTTATCACAGACGAAACGTCGCACGTCTCTCGCGAGTCTATCGCAGTTTATAATTAAAACGTTAAGACGAAGCGCGTTCTTTTGTTCCCTTAGTTTTAAACTTCATGACTAAATCCACGCCATGCCAAGCACATTCTGACGAATCACATTTATTTCCTTCGTATTTCATTTTTGTAATGTATGCGGTGATGTGCGTTGTGGTGTAGTGGATATGGGGGAGCCGAGTTCGAATTCCAGTTGAATTCCTTGCATTCACTTACGCACAAATACCCTTGAGAAAAGGTATTACTTCGTCTCTCCCCTCCAGTTATGGGTTAAATAATAAGACAGATTGGGTTTTATAGCTTTAGCTGGGAACCAGTCTACCACAAAAAGCAATGGCAACCTACTGCTAGATAATCTTTTGCCCAGTCAGTCATGTCTTTTTCGAGACATGATCGCCCAAGCGCGTGTATCTCGTATGACACTTAACTCACTGAATGTATGCTGTATTCGAGAAGCTTCTACTCAGAAACTGCAACTTTGTGGAACCAACTCCAAAGAAGATACCTCCTTGATCACTAGAATGTTAACCTATTCAAGCATGCATTAAATGTTGTTGCCATATCTGGTCGGGTGTCCTTGCTTTTCACCTCGGGGGTCTTGACAGGATCCAGCGGAGAATTTAAAATGTATTCAAAAAATTTACTCGAGCAACCAGACAGGCAACAAGTTCTCACCCTTTTACAGTCAAAACAACCAAATGCGGCAGTTCTACTCTACCAGCTACTTTTCTCGCACTTCCCGCCTGTAGAACCCCCTATATATATATATTAACAACTACTATATATATATATATATATATATATATATATATATAGTAGCTGCAATATATATATTTAGTAACTGCAATATATATATATATATATATATATATATATAGTAACTACTATATATTTATATAGTAACTACTATGTATATATATATATATAGTAACTACTATATGTAGTAACTACTGTATATATATATAGTAACTACTATATATATATATAGTAACTATTATATATATAGTAACTATTATATATATAGTAACTACTATATATATAGTAACTACTATATATATATATATTTAGTAACTACTATATATATATACATATATATATAGTAACTTATATATATATATAGTAACTACTATATATCTATATCTATATAGTAACTAATATATATATATATATATATATTTAGTTACTACTATATATATATATATATATATATATATATATATATATATAGTAGTTACAAATTACTATATCACTGAAGAAAATTCTTATTATCAGAAATAAAGTGTAAGTAAAACGAACGTGCACAAATGAAAAATATACCGTATTTTACTGCATTGTGCAAGCGATCTTCCCAATATGTGAAATGCCTTTTTATTTCATATATATATATATATATATATATATATATATATATATATATATATACAGAGAGAGAGAGAGTGAGAGAGAGAGAGAAAGAAAGAAAGAAAGAAAGAAACACAAAGAGAGAACTTTTAATGGTTGACGAGATTTGGGCTTAGCCCGCTGATCGAATCCGTTAAGATGGCGTTCTTCGCTTCTGTTTTGTTAAACATTGTTTAACGGTAAGTAAATATAGACTAAGATTAGCTGCTGCTTTCACAAGCCTCTCCTGGCTGTTTGCGTTAAGAATCGAATTCTCTATTGGAGTGGTCTTCGATAACGGCTTGCTAACAATCAGGTCGGCCACATTCTGAAGATCGAACTCCGGATAAAAGTGATTGATCATTTTGAATACCCTTTTGACCATCATTCTGTAGCGGGTATCGAATTCAGTATCGACCAAGATGGGCTTTATTTTATGACCCGGTATCAATAATAGGGTCCCGTGCGGGGGGACTGACCTCTATGCTAGAGGAGAAGTCTTGGAGATAATTTTGTTGATGAACGAATTCTAGTAGAGAGCTAAATGAATTGTTGCAAGGATTATTATTCATCAAAACTATTACTTCCCACGAATCGATCTTCAGTTATTGTGTTGACTAAAAAGTTATTTCTGCGCTGGTTGTTAAATCGCTTTAAGGAAATGTCGTTCCTGTTATAGCCAGAAGGTTAGGATTTGACAGCGTCAGGACATGTCTTATATTGACGTAATAGTTTCTTTTGTAATCATATCAAACTCTGCCTCGTTTTTGTTTTTGATTCAAATAATGAATATGGAAGCACATAGAAAACACTTTCGGCCTAAGAAAGGTAAAAATATGATTTGATTTTTTTCTTTTAAATGTTTACGTAAAACGACGCCTAAACGTTACTTCAATGATCAATGTTTGTCGTATTTCAGTTTATTCATGGAATTGAAACCGAGTTTGAATTCAAGTCCTGTTCATTACATTTAGTGCTGTATTCGATAACAGCGAGGAATTTGTAATTGGAGATTCCGGTGCCAGGTTTAATCGGATGTGTTACAATCACTTACGCGTAAAACGTCTTGAGAACGGTATGAATCCATATCTTTCTCATTAGCTTTGGTGTTAATTACTAGAACTTGTGTCATTAAACCATTATTACCAGCAAAAGAATTATAATCTGAAAATATTCATTGGATTTAAATAAACTGCAGAAGGTTAATAAACCGTAAAAACAAAATTTCATTTAAAAACTGATAATAGTGTGTTTTTAAGTTTTATCCGAGTGAATACTTGTTATATGATTCCATCAAATTGTCAGTCATGGTCCTGGACATGACGATAAACTGCAGCCGGCAGCAAGGCCTCTGATTGGGAGGTTGTGAGGAGCATTGACTAACCTCTTAATTGCTGTTGTTCTCAGATCCACCCTCACCAGTGTGGTAGCACCTGTTAGTGCCTCAGCTATGGGCAAACAGTTAACCCCCCTAACTGAGATCAAAGCACTATGTAAGTATAAAATACACTTTTATAGAAATATATACATAAAAATAGACTTTTATAGAAAAATATTCATTTTTGAAAGAAAAATATTACCAACAATACATTTTTGAAGAAAAAATTATATACCATAACACATTTTTGAAGGAAAAAATTTCTTCTCAGCAAAACCTTTTTGAATACAAAACTAGAAGACATTTTAAGTATTTTCATCAACATCTGTCTAAACCAACCTCACTATAACCGAACATGAAAAAAATACCTTAAAACTCCATCGTTTTGGCATTATATAACCCACAGAGTTTAATATACCATTAAACAAAACTCAAATTCAAATTCAAAATATAGTAACTGAACAATTAATTCTTTTTTTAATAAGAAGCAACAGTAACATTCCGCTTGTAAGGATACAGAAAAAATTGTGAAAACCTGAAGGATGCTTCTATAATTTCCATCAGCAATTTCCAAAACCGAAATCCAATGAATTAAACATCTGAAATTTCCAGAGACAATATTAAGGAGGACTAATGACACATTATTAAATATTAGAACTTACTGTTCTCCACGTCCTGGAAAATAGTGGAAGTTAGGAAAATAAGGTTAATTTTAGGGGCCTGGATTGAATCGGAAATATTCTCATTAATTCCATTTGGAAAAAATATTTGAAATACGAGTTCTTTGAATTCCGAGTACGGTCGTTAAATGAATTAAACTCGTATCTCAAAGCATTATTTATTTGACACGTTTTGTCGAAAGATATAAGGCTTTCTGGCGTTTATATAGAACGCATGCTTTTTATAAACGTGATTTTATATAACGCTTTCAAATGATATAACACTTTCTTGCGTTGGTCAAAGAAAATTTGTGTCATAAATTATAAACAACAAAGAATGATATTTTTTACTTTGCTGATATGGATTAAATTAAGTTAGTTTAATCTGACGTTTAACTGAAGTTTATACCGCGAGCATTAAATTTGCATCTGACGTATTGTAATGAGGTTTTACATCGTTTGTAATGAATTTTGCATCTGACGTATTGTAATGAGGTTTTACATCGTTTGTAATGAATTTTGCATCTGACGTATTGTAACGAATTTTTATTTCGTTTGAAATGAATTTTGCATCTGACGTATTGTAAGTAATGAATTTTTATTTTGTTTGTAATGAATTTTGCATCTGACGTATTGTAATGAGGTTTTACATCGTTTGTAATGAATTTTGCATTTGACGTATTGTAACAAATTTTTATTTCGTTTGAAATGAATTTTGCATCTGACGTATTGTAAGTAATGAATTTTTATTTTGTTTGTAATGAATTTTGCATCTGACGTATTGTAACAAATTTTTATTTCGTTTGAAATGAATTTTGCATCTGTCGTATTGTAAGTAATGAATTTTTATTTTGTTTGTAATGAATTTTGCATCTGACGTATTGTAATGAGGTTTTACATCGTTTGAAATGAATTTTGCATCTGACGTATTGTAATCAGGTTTTACATCGTTTGTAATGAATTTTGCATCTGACGTATTGTAACAAATTTTTATTTCGTTTGAAATGAATTTTGCATCTGACGTATTGTAAGTAATGAATTTTTATTTTGTTTTAAATGAATTTTGCATCTGACGTATTGTAATCAGGTTTTACATCGTTTGTAATGAATTTTGCATCTGACGTATTGTAACAAATTTTTATTTCGTTTGAAATGAATTTTGCATCTGACGTATTGTAAGTAATGAATTTTTATTTTGTTTGAAATGAATTTTGCATCTGACGAATTGTAATGAAGTTATACATTGTAATGAATTTTGCATCTGACGTATTGTAACAAATTTTTATTTCGTTTGAAATGAATTTTGCATCTGACGTATTGTAATGAAGTTTACATCGTTTTTAATAAAGTTGACATCTAACATTGAATTGAAGTATAGATCGTTTGCAGTGACGTTTACATTTGATGTATTGTAATGATGTTTACATCGTTTGTAATCAAGTTTACATCTGACATATTAAAGTGAAGTTTACATCGTTTGTAATGAAGATTATATCTGACGTATTGTAATGACGTGGGTGTACGAATTAAATTATAATAGGTGACTTTAATATTCATTACTCAGAATTTGACTTAATTCACGGCTTCGTCAGTTGCCCTCAACCAAAGCTGCATTACCGTCTATGGTTCGTAAGAAGCAGCCTAAATAATATCTGGAATTGTTTATATATTCATCAGTCCCACATTGTTGTTCTCATGCTTGCAATACCTTGCTTGTGTATGCACATACTTATGCATGCGGTAACTGGTGCTGATGCCAGGTCAACCATTTTGACTTTCTTGATGAGAAATGTAAATTTCGTGCGATCTCTCTTCCGGTATCAATCTGCCATATGATATTTGCTTATTTATTGAGAATATAGATTTATTGGTCTGACAAACACTCGCTTCTCTGGCCTCGGAGTAAAATTGAAGAGTTGGAAATGTGGATGGAGGTGCTAAATATTTAATATATATATATATATATATATATATATATATATATATATATTGATTTCGTCAGATTTTAATGAAAATTTTGTTTTTATTTTTTTTATTTTAGAAAACTGAAAGTATCTTCTAGTTTTGTATTCAAAAATGTTTTGTTGAGAATTTTTTTTCCTTTAAAGATGTGTTATGGTAATATTTATTTTCTTCAAAATTGTGAATTTATTTTCTTCAAAATTGTGAATATATATATATATATATATATATATATATATATACGAAAAAATCGCGAGGCCTCGGTTTCGCACAACGGCTCGTCAGGGCCCTGACGAGCCGTTGTGCGAAACCGCGGTAGGTCTTGGCGATCTTGCGATTTTTTCGTGTGTTTTTGCTCTGCGCAACTGCCTTTTTGTTAACACTTTTTGGTTAGTTTAGTATCGAGCACTTTTCTTTCCTGGTGGTTCGTTCCGTTCGAGGGTTTTTTTTCTTTACTGTGAAGAACCGTATGCATTGTCGGTCCTACGCAGTTTTCTTTTTTTCCCCTCTTTGTCCAAAGCTCTATAGCCGAGGACGATAACGGAGTTAGATTCTGCTGGTTATTCATAGCCTTTAAAAGTTTCTTGTGTAACATTTTGAGATTAGAATACGTACAGAGTCGGTTTTATTATTATTATTATTATTATATATATGTATATATATATATATATATATAATCAGTTTGGAATAGATAATACGAGTTTCTCAATTTATAAATTATTTCTTTCTTAGAAATTATTTTTCCAGTAATTTTCCCAAAAATTTATAATCGGGGATTTAGAATAAAAGTTAGAATTTTCATTCTGAAAGTTAATACATCATGGAATACTATCTTCTCCCTTGCTGTCCTTATCACAACATTTCGGTTTTTTGTCCTCCGCACATCATCAGTTGCTTGTTGATTTGAGTAAGATTTAAAATATGTAGGCTAATGTATTGGTGATATAAAAATCTATTTAAAATATAATCTAATTTTACTATCTGGAAAGATAGACAGAAAAATAGCATAGACATTCAAAAGCAGTTTGGAATAGCAAATAAATGCCTTTCCGAAGCTAAACAAAGCATTAGGAAATAGTGAAATTTCATTAGAAAGAAAGAAAAATGACTAACATGCCACGTATTGTTAATGTTTTTTTTTATGTCAATCAATACTGTACAATTTCCTTGCAAACGAAGAGGACATGCATCCGTCAGAAAGGCCTCTGATTAGGAGGCTGTAAGGAGCAAGGAACCATCTCTTATTTGCTGATGTTCTCAGGTCTACCTTGACCCGGACTAGTAGCACCTGTTAGGGTCCAAGACATGGGCAAATAGTTAACCCTCCAAAGTGGGGTCAAAACACTATGAAAGTATAAAAATAAACATTTATAGAAAAATATACATTTTTGAAGGAAAAATATTATCAACAACACAATTTTGAAGAAAATAAATATTACCATAACACATTTTTAAAGGAAAAAAATTCTCAACAAAACATTTTTGAATACAAAACTAGAAGACATTTTCAGTTTTCTAAAATAAAAAAAATTTAAAAAAAATTTTCATTCAAATCTGACGAAATCAACTTTCTCATGATAAGCAAAATTAAAAGAATACCTTAAAACTCCATCTTTTTGGCATTAAATAACCCACAGAGGTTGATATGCCGTTAAACAAGACTCAAAGTCAAAGTTACTTTTAATTTTCTTTTATCTTCCAGTCAGAACCTTTCTTTGCATCACGTGACTGACTCAAGTAAGAACTAATGTTAACTTATTGGTTAAGCAAAAAGTAAAATAAATGAACGGGCGAATATCTACCAACGTTAAGGAGATGAACAATAGAAAAACTTGTATATTGACACATCAGCTCAACAAGAACTGCAAATATTCCTGCGAAGAATACGGACCGTAAGCCTTTTTTTTTTCTTTTTAGGATTGTAGTAGAATGAGTTTCCTCTTTAAGAGGTTTTATTTAAACAGCAGTCTTTTATTCATTCTATTTATGGGAGGAACGCAAAAAAAAGAAAGAATTAGCGAATCTAATTTTCGGTTCCGAAATAAAAGCATGAAGTATAAAGGGGTCCCTTTGCTTGCTGTACTAATTACGTTGAGATCATCAAAGCGACGAGAAAAAGAAATTGGAAGGAAGGATTTAAAGAATAATAGAAAGAAAAAAATAGTTCTTTGCGAATAAAGAAATAATTCCGTTGGAGCCTTGGTGTTCCTTGCTTCTGGCTTTATTGCTTGAAAGAAATGGCTTAGAATGTTTCATAATGCCGGCGAATTTACATTTGTGAATTTACATATGTGAGTATGCGCAACTTAACCAGTACATTTCAACCCGTGCATCTCCAACTGAACACACATACACACAGAGACACACACACGTATATATAAGTGTGTGTGTATGTGATTATATATATGAGTGTGTGTGAGTGTGTATGAATATGAGCAGAGTCACTCACGTACATATATAACATTTATAGATTGCGATTTCATTGTCTCTTTTTGTATGTATAATAAACTCCGTTTTTCATAAATTCATACCTATCACACAAGCAGATATAATGTGTTTCATTGAAGCCATTCATTTCTTCTCAATCAATTTAGCTCAGAGGATAGCTATTTAAACACCAACGCTTCACTCAAATCCTCTCTCTCTCTCTCTCTCTCTCTCTCTCTTTAAAAGTTGTGGCTTGACCAAACTCCAAAAAAACTAATCCAAGAACGTAACAGGGTGTTTATTCTATTGGTCAGATTTAGGGAAGTTGATACACATATTCTTTCATAATATGCCAGTCATCTGATATTGATATGTATTATTTTGTTCATTATCTATCTATCTATCTATCTATCTATCTATCTATCTATCTATCTATCTGTTGACCATGTTTACCATAGTTTATGAATATAGAATACAGAGCAGTACGTAATCTGTTCAATGAAAAAACGACAAAGGTTAACACTCAAGAGTCAGACACAGTAACGAAACTGACTATATCGCCAATACCCGGGAAAATATGGTCGCCTTTATACACGTCGCATTGAACATTTTGAGCCTTCTAATTGGTTAATCCTTTTATTGGTGAACTATCAAATGACTCAGCTCATTGATGGCTCATTAGTATACAGGGGTACCTAAAAACTCCAACATTTTCTATCTATCGGGTGTATCAAAATGCTTTTAAAAACTATCGGGGGCAGGTTCTTCACACCAAAACAAGGCCTAAAGTTCATATAAACATATGTCCGCAAATTCTTTGTTTTATTTTATTTAGTTTTTATGTTTTAAGAAGGTCTTTCTAAGATGTTTACTCTCTCACAACCAAAAATGCAGATGACCATTCGCGCGACGGTATGTAAAGAGCATATCTGTTTATTCACGATATGAATATCCTGACATTGTTAAACAGAACAATTATTAGATAACTCAATACGGTACACATTAAATGTTGAATACAGACTATCCGCAAACGTACACGAATGACAAATGTAAACTAGTCTGCATCGCAACAGAGCATCATCTAACGTAAACTTACTTTAAATTTAAAAACTTAAAAACGAAGGATTTGCGGGCATATGTTTATATGGACTTGTGTTCTTTTTTTGGTAGGTGGAAATGTTTTTGCTAAAAGCTTTTTGTTACATCTTCTAAGGGTATATATATATACCTGTAAATTCAGATAAAATTTAAGGGGAAATAGCCATTATCAACATGTCAGTTTACGACATGCATTGTCAACCCCAGTTACACACAGAATGAGGAAAATTTCTAATGCCTGAGCCTTGGTCTAGTAAATAAAGGGGTTGGGAAATATTAGCTTTTATAGGGTTAATCCAACGGAATCTTAGTAGTAATTTCTTCTATGATAGCATGGGAGATATATATATATATATATATATATATATATATATATATATATATATATGTGTGTGTGTGTGTGCGAAAATTCAGATAACATTTAGAGGGGCAATAGCCGTTTTCAACATGTAAGTTTACGACAGGCATTGTCAGCCCCATTTAAACAGAGAATGAGGAAAAATTCTAATGCCTGAGCCTTGGTTTAGTAAATAAAGGGTTTGGGGAATATTGGCTTTTATAGGGTTAATCTAGCGGAATCTTAGTAGTAATTTCCTCTATGATAGTAGGGGGTATGTGGCTTGAGCAGTGGTAGGTTAGGGTGAAAGGTAACTGTTTGGCCAAATTTTAAAAGATTATTGTGATTAAATAGAAGAATAAGATGATTATTGCAATTTGTATTTATTTCTATGAAAACACATACTAATGATCATTCTACGTTTATTTAGAAGTACATTCTGATATTGAAATTTCATTTTTTTTAATTTTTTCTGTTAAACATAGACTACATCTGTCTCTTAAGCTATTAAGGATCCTGGCCTTGCCTATCAATTTCCACTTTATCTGGATTTAAGTTATTTTCTTTTAATTCCCCCATATATATATATATATATATATATATATATATATATGTGCGGATGTAATTAGTGTTATATTCATGTGAAAACAGTGTTTGAGATATATAGGTCAGAATGTAGATGCATGTAAAAAACGATCCAAGGAATTGCGATAGATAGATAGATAGATAGATAGATAGATAGATAGATAGATAGATAGATTATATTTAAGCTGTGATAGATAGATAGATAGATAGATAGATAGATAGATTATATTTAAGCTGTGATAGATAGATAGATAGATAGATAGATAGATAGATAGATAGATAGATAGATAGATATAAAATATGTGTACTAGAAAGATAGGTATTTATTAACTACATCTGATAGATATTAAAAAGTTAATAGATAGCTAGATAGACATTAATAAAGACTAATAGATCGATAGAAAGATAGAAAATAAGTATCCCCACTCCATATTAACTCTCTATAATAATTTACAAGAACTCTTACGGAAAATTCAATGTGATAACACAAAAATCCTTTTTAAATCACATAATCGTCGACATCTTACTATATGAGAAGCTGTTTTGATTAAACGCCGTTCCTGCGTTATCAATCTGACGCTGTGCATTAACGGGGGTAGCGGGGTAATGTTTTCTCAAAACAGAAGTGACCCTCCGGTCGATCCAGCAACGCATGGCTTGTGACAGCTGAAAGCAGTCATCTTTTACAAGAATCTTCACGCAGTAAAAACTGATATGTTGTACTACACACGGAGAATAATTATACCGAATGCAACACTTGAGAATGGTTAAAGCACTGGCCAAAAGCGTTCGGAACAATATGAATATGAACAATTGTTGTATTCTTTAACTTTTCAAAAACGAAAGGAATGTTAAAATGCTGGAAAAACTAAATAAACGATTAATTGAATCATCCTTACCGGCTGTATTCACACACACACACACACACACACACACACACACACACACACACACACATATATATATATATATATATATATATATATAGGGCTGTAGCTGATGCTAAAAAAACACCTGGCACAGAGAAAATTGCCCGGATTTATTAGTTGACAATGTGATGACATTGCATTGCTCATTCAGTAAAATGAATTAGAGCACACTGGCTATTGGGCGCGTATAATGATAATATACACGCTAAAAAGTCTGCTTTCGTCTACCGAAGGCCCATAGCCCAGTGGTAGTATCGCAGATTTACGCCAGTTCGGTCGGGTTTCAATCCTGGGTTAAAAATCAATTGAAGTCTAACCGTACTGATGAGCTGTGATACAGCGAAACAGATCTGTCTGCAGATGACTATATCTATATATATAGATAGACGAGCAAATATTCTGGTCCAACAACTTAAATGGGTATGCACATTTGTATTACTTTTTCTGATCATTTCACCCTAATAAAGGCAGAAATGCCACTGATGCGCAGGGGGTTACATCAGAGTTGAGTGATTAGAAAGAGGAACAAGTTATGGAGTATTAAGGAATGTGTAAAATAAGGATGAGAATACAGGTGAGAAGAGGGCTCCGTGAGAGCAGAGTGGAAAAGAAGAAGGACACGATACAAGCGTTGTTAGGGAAAGGATCCGCGTCAAGGTGATAAGAGATGACAATTGACTTTGGATTTAAATTCTTGACGATTGTAGCTGTCAGTGGAGCAAGTATACCGACGGGAATTCCACAGGCGGTAAGTGCGAGCAAATAAGCTACTAGAGTAGAAGTTGCGGTTACATTTGATTGCTTTCACAGTTGTGGTGATACCGAAAGAGCAAAAGCGATGAACCGGATGTTTACTCTCTCACAACAAAAAGGAAATGACCAAAAGTCGTCCGTGCGTATCCGGGTTCGCGCAGATGTTCCGGTTGAAAAATAAAAATTAATTAAATATTAAATTTTAATTTCCCTAGCCTACGCGAATTTTATTTTTCAGCCAATGGGAAGCCCAGAATCAAACACAATGTGAAATCCCAAACGAGCTGCTTTGATCCAAAAAGCAAATATAAAAAGCGGATACAGACAGACCCCAGCATTGAAAAATAAGCCCAAGTAAAACTGTTAGTTCAATGAAAGATACGAGATTATAAAGTCATCACGATATACAAATTTCTACGTGGTAATGTATCCAACTTATTAACATGAATATAAATTACCTTGTCATTGTGGTTTACCATTATCTTGGCTTTGTACACTAAGATTGCTGCAACAACAAAGATGAAAGTGGTGAGCTTGAAGGAAAGATGACTCAGTGGGTGACAAACAATTGGCTGAGAATTTCAAGACATTGTTCCAACAACCTAAAGGTCGTTTACTGCTACTGGAACCGTTTTAAGTGCAAAAATTAGAAGACCACAAAAGTCAGACAAGAGAAAAGAAAGAAAGACTGTGACAGTTTCGGTAGGTAATCCAAACTTAGAATACAGACAAGTCAGAAGCGAATGTAGGCTTAACAAAGAACATTCATTTAATTCAGTAAATTAGTATGAATAATTTAAAAAAAAGAAGAAAAGAACGGGGTATAGTAGCAAATGAATAAATAAACAAATAAATAAAAATGTTATTAATCAAAAAATCATCGGAATATAAGACTAAAGTGGTCACAATATGCGAGGAAATGTCAAATATAAATTATTAGTGAGTAATGCAAAATAGAGTACTATTACAATGCAAAAAAGATAGGTCAGAAGACCAGTGGACAAAAGGAGCAATACAGGATACACCATAAAGAGGTTAAAACTTGATTGTCGACAAGTAAGATTTTGGAAGTTAATCAGAAGTGATGACAGACAAAATTTTTTAAAAAAGTTAATGGTAACCTAAACATCAAAGGTTATATTAGTTTAACATGGTCTAACTTTTTACAAGAAACATTTCTCAGCATATCAGTGCTCCTTGCCACACTAAGTGCTCATCTCAATATAATTAAAACCTTACAGTTGGAGGCGAAATAGAATTTGCTTTAACAATAATGTTATACTCTGCAAGAAGTATGGGTTTACTGCCCTGAAGAACGAAGAAGAAATAATGAGAAAATCTGGATATAGTTCCATTCAATGCCACATCGAATTAAGGTAATTTATAATTCAAGGAAAAGACCTGTAATGTGAATTATTTTCTGGTTGCCTAGTATTTTTGCATTGACATTTTCACTTTCATTAAACGAGTTTAAATTCCAGTTGAATGCATTTTGTCCTCTTACGCACACATACTTTTGTGAAAAGTATTAATCTCTTTTTCTCTCTCCAGCTATGGGTTGAATAACAGGACAGATTGGGTTCTGTAGTTTTGGTTGGCAACCAGTCTTATGCATGATCGCACAAGCATGTATTACGTATGGCAATTAACTGAGTAATACTTTAGACGTTCTATCATCTTGCATACAGCATCTACACTGAACCTTCTGTAACTTCTATCCGTCGGACCGTCAGTCTGTCACACCCTCTAAATTAGCCATACATTAACTGATCGAAATCAGATTTTGAGGAGAAATACAAACAGGTAAGGGGTACAAAATACATTTGGTTTTACTAAGGTACAATAAGTTTTTATTATTTAAAATTATCTTAAAAGTTATATTATCTATCATACAAAATATCTTTGAAATCCAATTTAGTGATTAAAATAGCAAATACTCATTTAATAAAAATGCAATGCTTTTGCATATCTTCTCTTTAAGTTTATATACAAGTTTATATACAAGTATCCAGTTTCCAGTTCATCTTGCATTTGGGAGAATGATAAAAACCACAACACCAAACTCTTCAAAAGTTGGACTTTGACTCAAGAAAGAAATATCTATGCATGATCAGTTATATGCTGCATGCTCAAACGTAAGAAATACGAATAATTTATTCCTCACTTTTAAAAAAGAAAAAGGAAAATTCTAAAAAGTTTTTGCGTACCACAAATTCCTATAAAATTAAAATAAAGTTAAGAAATAATTAAACTGCGTATTAGGTGTTTTTTCAAATTATTTATTCCAACAAATCAACTTATAAAAATTTCGTCGATTGGTTTGCAAAATGGAAAGAAATATAAAGTTTTTAAATATTGACAGAACTTTTAGCGGTAATTTCAACAATATTAAATATGAGGGTGTCAAAACGCGTCAGCGTGTTGTAAAAAACATTCTAGTTGACGAAAATTAGTAACTTATTAAAATTCTTTGAAAAATTAGTAACATTAAAAATTATTAAAGATCATAAAAAGTACTGAGAAATGTATACTGCTAATCACTCTCGATTAAAAGTAAATTTAATAAAAGTAATGAATTCACTAATGTAGTCCAAAAGTTATCCATGCATATATATATATATATATATATATATTAGTCATCCACATATATGCCTGTTTTGCTGTATCACAGCTCATCAGTGTGCTAGACACATCCACTTGCTTTTGTCCGGGATCGAAACTCCATACGCCTATGAGTTAGGGTCGGAAACCCGAACTCATAGGCGTATGGAATCAAAAGGGAAATTTTTGTTGTATATATAAGCAGTGTATACACACGCCGTAATATATATATATATATATATATATATATATATATATATATATATTACGGAAAGTTTCGGAGATTGACGAAATGTAATGAACGCACGACATATTCAATTTATTTGTTTGAATATCATTTTTAATCTATACTCGTATTTGAGTAGATAATCTATTTTTAATTAAACATTATATTTTTTATATATATATTTTTATTAGCCTGATTATTTACGAGAGATATTGTTAGGAAAATGTGTGTCATTCGGCAGGATTCGGACCTGCGACATCTAATAACATAGAAATTTGTGTATATAAGGAATGATTTACCATCGATTAGACTGTGGAATCTAAGACGTCCCCAGATCAATTGACGTCTTCCCATGTGTTCTTAGGTGTCGCAGGTTAGAATCCTGCCGAATGTAATCGAATTTCTGTTATTCATTTGAATAATACTTTTGCTCTTTGTCCTAATGCTAGATCTTAGACCATTAAAATATCACCATGTGGCTGAAACAAAAATATAGCTACTTTATCTTGGCAGCATGTCTAACGTGTACTGCAATTTACTTGATAAAATATTCTTTTATTGTACGTCATTTAATGTTATCTATGAAAAAACGCGCTTAAATTTACGAACACTGATCATTACTGGAGTTTCGCCTCAAGAACTACAAAAATATTGTGAATATATTTATCATTTTATGACTAAGACTCTGGAATTAGGGATTAAAAGTTAGTTAAAATTTACTGCAATCAAACCGCTTGTAATTTGAATGGATTTCACGGGCAACACCTTCAGTATGAAGACGAGAGACGACTTCGTGTTGCTTTGTCCGTGACGTCATGGTAATGTAAAAACAGTTTTAATATCAGTATTTAAATGTGCTTCCTGGGACACGTAATGAGGCAAGAGGGCCTGGAGAATGTAATACTCACAGGACCGATAGAAGGGAAGAGAGACAAGGGAAAGCAGCGCTAGACCTACTTGTTTGGCATCACCTAATGAATGGCGGAGCGGATTTGGGGAGAGTTCCGGAGACAAAATTATGGAGAGACAGAGCTAAGCGGAAATCTATGATCGCCTATGTCATGAATGGACACGGCACACGAAGAAAATGAAGATTTAAATGTTGAATATTTTTAAATCTGTAAATCACTGGATGGTCATTCTCAAACCGTTTTTGTCCTTCCTGGTTTGTATCTAAAAAATTCCCAAGTTTAATGGTAATAATATAAATAATGAATATAAATAAAATTATTGTGGCTTAAGGCCTCCATAGACTGTGATTTTTGAGAAAGATAACTTCTTGCTTGTTGTATCATTCTTTGAGATTGAACTGAACTCTCAGTCAGTTAAGTGCCATACGTGATACACGCTTGGGGCATCATGTCTCGTAAATACATGACTGACTGGGCAGAACATTATCCCGCAGTAGGTTACCATTAATTTTTGCGGTAGACTGGCTGCCAGACAAGGCTATAGAACCCAATCTGTATTGCTATTTAACCCATAACTAGAGGGAAGAGAAGGATTAATGCCTTTCTTAAGGCAAGGAATTCAACTGGAACTCGAACTCGGCTCCACGATTTCTCGTTCCGAGTCGATATCCACTGCACCACAACGCAGAAGCACCACTACTGAATAAAAACAAAAACAAAAAAACAAAAAAACAAAAAATAAATTACAAATAGATAAATGCCCACTGCCTTCACTGAGTATGTTCACCGTACCCAAATGAAATAAAAACAATCAGAGCCCCTTTTCAACATAACAGACTCAACAAGAGGGGATCTAGCACCCACGTTGAGAAAAACTGATCTAAATTAACAGCTGGAATTATCGTATAAACATCGGACATTTCTTACATACACTGACCTAATCATTTATATGGAAAAGAAAAAAATAATATTAAAAATATATTGTCTGGATCTTTTAATAAATAATTTTTCTATCTATCTATGGTCCAAGCTATCTATCTAATTTTCCCTGTTTCACACCAATTCTCTGGCGTTCTTTTTTATAATATTAATTTTATTTTAATTCATGGACATTATACTTATTTTATTTCCACAATTCTGTTTTTCTCTTTTTTTTTTCTCTCTTTCTGGTTTCATTGTATTTTGCTACTGATTTGCTTTGAGGCATTTATCCCCTCCAAACGTTCCTTTATTTCGAAACATTTAAATGTTTTGAATTTTTTTCCCTTTTTTTGCCTTAATTTCTTTCCTTTTTCTAAATCTTTTAATATTGCTTCAACTCTAACTCCATTTTATTCGAGGATAACAGTTAAATACAATTTGTCATCCTTAACACAAGTCTAGTATATTCCAAATCTTAATAGGAGCCCATCTCAGATTTGCAACCGTCTTCTAGTACAACAATAAAGACAAAAAAATGAAAATAAAATATAGAAAAAAAATAACGTAAAATGATTGACATTTTAAATTAAACCGTTTATAAAATAAATGACAAATTGTCGGCCATATTTGTTCCTTTGTCAATTCCTTCAGTCGAGTGCAACAGTTTAATTTCTTGCTATAGAAAATAACACAATTAGACATCTACGCTAGCTGACGTTTATCGTCTCTCTGTTGTTGTTACTCATTGGAATTGTTGGCAATAAAACTGATCAGGAAATGAAATGACAGTTATAAAGGTGTAATCTATTGTCAGGGTTTCTGGCTTGAGTTCCTTTTTTAAGTACAGTGGGGACGAAAGCATATACTTACTCAGATTATAATAGTCGGGTAAAAGATAGCTTGTGAAATTCAAACGTAATGGTAACATACATGGTGCGATTAACTAATATTAACTCAATCATACATGCCATATTTTTGAGATCTCCACTAGTGAATATACGTGTTGAGCATAATGATATACTAAATGCGGTAGCAAGATGTCTGATTGAATGATTTTTAAGAGTATAGAACCGGCTCTTAATTACTACTGTTCAGAGGTCTACGCGGACCCTGGGTGGTAGCACCTGATAGAGTCCCAGCTGTTAGAAAATTGTGAACTCCAAAAAAGGAATCAAAAGATGAATATATAAAAATATTAGGTCGTCCCAAAAGTTCGTAAACACTTGCGAAATGGGTCTATCTGGTCCAGCACAATCGAGACAAGCGATGGGTTCAGAAAGGGCAAGAGACACCGTCGGTTCTAAAACAAAATCGATTTGGCAAGAAAGTCATGTTATGCGTTTGGTGGAACTTTGAAGGAATCGTGCATTTTGAGTTGGTTCCGAATGGTCGTGAAATCAGTGCCAAACTTTACTGTCAGCAACTTGAGCGGGTCTATGAAAAGTTGAAGCAAAAGAACCCGGCTCTGATCAACCGAAAGCGCGCTTTGATGCAGCAGGACAATGCCAAGCCACACACCGCCAGGAAGACCAAAGACAAATTTGAAGTGCTGGACGGCGTTGAGGTTCTACCACATCCAGTCTACCTTCCTAACTGTGCTCCATGAGATTACGGCCTTTTCCGCTCAATGCAACACTTTCTGAAGTGCAGCACATTCGACTCGTTTGATGAAGTCGAGGAAGCGTGTCAAGAATTCTTTGATTCGAAGCCAACTGAATGGTACTCTGACCAGGTCCGAAAGCTTGCAGATCGATGGCAGAAAGTCTGGGAAAATGACGGTCTTTATTTTAAACAATAATATTTGTTGTTTTTGAGAGTAAAATTACAATTTTTTGCAAGTGTTTTCTGGTAACCTTAGATTACTTGGCGAGTAAAATTTCATTTTTTGCAAGTATTTGCGAACTTTTGGGACAGCCTAATATGTTAGAAAAATTACAAGCAATATAAAAATATTGCTGGTAAAATAAGATTCTAGTAATCCTTTTTTGAAAAAACAAAACAAAACAAAGCAAAAAACACTAAATTTCATAAAAAAAAATAAGGTGTTGGCATTATGATCGTCCATAAGAATTTGGTATCCCATTAAATAAACCAAACCAAACCAAACTAAGGTATATTGAAAACTTCGCAGATGTAACAGCTAAAAAGATTCTTTAGTAGTTGTAGTAGGCCTCTGTCGGTTAGGGTTGACCATGGCTAACGTTCTCGTTGTTTGCTTGGCTGGAGCATCGGCGTCTGCGACTGTAGAAACCGATTCGGGGGTGACCATTTGTTGCAGGGTTTGTCGGGGCTGTCATTTTGCTTTCTACGAACCCGCTTCTCCATGGCGACTTGTGTTAGTTGCTCCTCCCTTGATTTGAGTTGTTGGGCCAGGGTTCTTCTCCATTTGAATCGGTTGTCTGCTGCGCTCTCCCATGACTCCGTGTTCATTCGCACAGTTTTCATATCGCTTTTTACGATGTCACGATACTGCAGTTGTAGCCGCTCAATGGATCTTCTTCCAGAGGCCAGTTCTCCACACGGAAGATCTTTTGGAATGCGACTGTCTGGCATGCGGTGGACATGCCTAGCCAGCGGAGTCTGCGCTATTTAAGGAGTGTGAACATGGTAGGCAAACCGGCTTGAGACAGGACCTCAGTGTTGGGCACCTTGGCTTGCCATGAGATTCCCAATATGCGTCGGATACTCTTACGTTAAATCACAATAAGGGACCCTAAAAGAATTTTAAAAACTTGGTTGAGTAATGAATAATGTCTCGGATAGAGGAATTGGTTAGCCAATGTCGAGTTCATTACATTTATGTGCAAATGCCCTTCAGAGTACCAATTCAAAGATATCCATTATAATATGGGTGAGGTACCTCTTCAGTTCGTTTCCATGTATAGAAATTAAGATAACTCCGCTTTCTCTTCACTCCCCTAGCTATGGATATATAGCAGAGCAGAGTTCATTCTCTAACTTTGGGCTGAATCCGCTCAAGCATACGGAAAAGTGTGAATTCAAAATCTCCAACTATACGTAAAATAGTCACATTAACCTGCATATGGCCATGTATGCAAAGTACGGCGACACTACTAAAGACATCGTCAATCAGAGAGGGCTTCCTATAACAGAAATGAGAAAGTGTATTTGGATTCGGATGGGCCACTATACAATAATTTCACTGATTTTACATAAAAAGGGATGTTTACTGAAATTCATTTACCTAATAAAAAAAAAGAAGTTAATGAAATATATATTCCTATATATACTGTTTAATTTACTTAGAAACTTTTAGTTTAATCAAATACATGTTTTGAAAACTATGACAGTTGTATCGATTAAAAATAATTTAAAACTATATGAGATTAGATTCATATCTATTATAGACATTTTTTTACTCCCTTTTAAGTAAGGTTAGTAATGATTGAATATATTATCAAACAATCCAGGAAAATCGCATACTTCACCAAGAGAAAATTGTATATTAACCACGTAGACATCAAGGCATAGGAATAAGACTACATCAATAGAGACTTCCAAATCATCACATAAAATAGAAAATGTCTTCCAAGCTCTCTTGCATTGATCTGAAAGAGCAACTGCATCGATGCACTAACTCGAATATTTCTGGAGAAGAAACAAACACTTAAAAATTTCAAGCATTCTCAGGAGTACAGGAAATATGTGTAGAAGAAAATATAAGCTGATTTTTTTAAAGATTTTCTTAGACTATACTCTGTGCATATACGTGGTGACCCAATATTGGCCGAGGGTTTTAAAACTTTAGTGGTTCCTTTCTCTCTCTCAAAGCCAGTCTATTTATAATGAGAGGGGCTATTATGATGTCATAGGTATTCATAGATGGGATAAGACTAATCTTGAGTATAAGTGACCACCATATCATATCATCAACAGTGCTCTATGATACATCACTCTAGATAAACCTATCTAAAAGTGAAACAATGATTAGGTATTAAAATGAATATAGTGATACGGTGGTGATACCGACCGAACAAAAGCGATATACCCTCTATAATATACCTACACCGAATTCATCAAAGTGTTGAATTAATATATCCTAAAACCTTCAAATAACTCGGTGTATGGATCAGATACAACAACGTTAGGATATGTCCTTAGGAAATTGGAAAGAGAATAGGCTACATTAGAGGTAGATTCGCCCGCCTTCGTGAATTGAAATATAACCGAAACATTATTTGGCTATGCTTTTCAGATGAGGCATTGTAAGTATTTACATTATTTTCATTGTTTAGACTTCTGTTTTCGTCTTTATTGCCATATTCATGACGTTTCGAATTTTGTAGGCTTCAGCCATTTACCGGTGATTGCAATTTCAAACTGAAACCTTTATTTTGCTCACTGGGGAATATTGTTCACGTTCTGTGAGTCATTGTATTTCCAGATATCTTGGTTATCTCCCTTTAACTCAACTCTAAGATTTTGTTCACCATTGCTGTAGCAAAGTGTATAAAAGCGTTGGTTTGATCCAGTGACTGGACCAAAAGCGTTGTGAGTTCAATACCTAGCTACAGCAGTGGGGGAACAAATAACTTAGAGGTTTAAGTTAAAGGGGAATAACTAAAGTATTCAAAAGTGACATAGAACGAAAATATATACTCCGCTGATCGAAATTCTAATAACCTGATGAAGGTCGGCGAGTACAACGACCGAAACGTCGTTAATATTGCAATAAAGTTGAGGACAACAGTTCGAATAATGTCAGTCAGTTAAGTGCCATACGTAATACACGCTTGGGCGATCATGTCTCGAAAGAGACATGACTGACTGGGCAGTTGATTATCACACAGTAGGCTGCCATTACTTTCTGCGGTAGGTTGGTTGCCAGCCAAGGCTATAAAACCCGATCAGTCCTGTTATTTAACCCATAACGAGAGGGAAGAGACGGATTAATACCTTTCCCAAGGGGTATTTGCGCGTAAGTGAATGCAAGGAATTCAACTGAAATTCGAACTCGGCTGAGTAGAACTCAGTGCTACTATGACAACTGACTCGGTATTCTCTGGTTACCTTCATTATCTTTCGGTAACTTACGGATCACTTACGGTACTTTTACTGTTCTCTCACTGTTCTCTAACAGAATTCACGCATCTCACTATGGTAGGAGTATATGTATACTCAAGTCGAGTCTATTATCATAGAAAAAAGGGAGATTCCAAACAACAACTTGGAAATCGATAAGAAATATGGGATGCATAAACCTAATTTCTGAAAAAGAATTGTTTTAAATTTCAGCCGATTGTAGTACTGGCTGCTCGTTCAATGCTTCCATACAAGGAAATGTATCACCGTTATCATTGTCTTTGCTGCAGTTGTTTCTGAACAGTCAGCCGATATTACGCCAAAGTTGATGATAATCGCAGAAAGCCTCCAAGTTGACCTGCAAGTGTTGAAAATAAATAGATAAAAATATATAAAAATAAGTTTATCTGTTTTCGTCACAAGGAATAAAAATCAAGTCATATTTCGAGATAAAAATGTCTTGTAGCCAGACAAGTTAATTACAGAGAAAAAGTGCCTATTTCATCTACGCTTTCATTTTTACGTCCAGTCAAAGCATTTCTTCTCTTTTTCATTACGGTTGATCAGTTCTTTTCTTTTCTTGTTAATTTACAGCTAACAGTATAGCCCGGCGTTGCACGCGTGTAACGAAAGCTTTAAAACTAATCCATGGTCGACTCTTTGGACGTTGGCACGAAAGGCTAAAAATCAATAGTTGTTTCCAGTCAAAGCGAAAGTGTAGATTGAAAAAAAAATGAATGGATGTAAGTCAAATTTTGATTTCCGGTATCGATATCAAATAAGGTTTTTTCGTCGTAAACTGAAATTTGAAGGCTAAATAAGTCCTATGAGTAAATGGTATCATGGCTGAGATTAAGAACTACAATTATACGTACTTAGAGCAAAACCTGATTCAAAAACCAAAATAAAAGGGCCGAAAACCTGATTTTGACCACACCCGATAGTATATCGGGGTATCGATTTCCAATATCGGAGTCAAATAAGTCATCCAAGAATGAACTGACCTAAGTGAGTCCATAAGAATCTATTGTACCCATCGGGAGTAATATTGGAAGATTGAGCCATATTGATGCCTGAATATCGGTTTTTGATCATATTTCGATTTCCAATATCGGAGAAAATGAGTCGTCGTCTTAGAAGATTTACTAATATTTGAGACTAAAACCATAATTTTACCAAGTTAGAGCAAATTCTGCAGCAAGAACCACGATAACAGGGCTGAAATCCTGATCTTGATCAGACCTGATTGGATGTCGGGGTATCGATTTCCAATATCAGGAAAAAATCAGAAAGAATAAGTAGCCCATGACCTGACCGGAAACATAAAGAATATTCGTGTGAAATTTGGTGAGAATCGAATAAAAAGTGTGGATTTTTATAAAGGACATACAGACAGACACACATACAAACATCTTGCCTTATATATATATATATAAATTTGTAATACCTTTATTTAATTTTGATCAGCACTTTTCATCTTTTGCTTTACTACAGTCGGTCAAGGTTTTCCTTCTCTTGATTCTATATAAACAGTCAGGACATTCATTCTGTTGATTTATTACGATCGATCAGGTAGTTCTTCCTATTGTCTCTCGATGATCAGACATTATATTTCTCTTGCCTCTATATTGTTGCTCAGGTCATTCCTTGTCTTGGCAGTATATGATTAGTCAGGACCTTTCGTCTATTCTCTCCTTGTGGTCAGTCAAATTTTTCTCTCTTGCTTCTTCTATACTGCCGGTCAGGTCGTTTCTTTTATTGTCTGAGCTACAGTCAGTCAGGGCTTTTCATCCTCTCTCTCTCTCTGTACGGCCAGTCAGTTCTTTTCTGCCTCGCTTCTGTATGTATAGTCAAAGCATCCCATCCATTGTCTCTCGGTGCTCGATCAGTGATTCATTTCCATTATCAGTCTATTAACATTCAGGACATTTAAGACTGGCCTCTACATTCGGTCATAGCATTCCTTTTACATACTCTCAGTTTAGTGTTTTCTTAATATTCTCTGTTGACGATTGATCAAAGTTTACATCTGTTGCCTCTATACGACCAGTCACTGCATTTCTTCTAATATCCTTCTTCAGTTGTTAGGTGCTTTCCTTCCCTTGTTTCTCAATGGACAGTCAAATATTTCTTTCTACCCTCTTTTTGCCGTCTGTTATAGTTTTTTCTTTTATTTTTCCATATTATGCTAGTGGTATCCTTTTAAATTCCCTCTACGATCAATTACAGTTCCCGATGTCCCTCCACAGTCGGTCAGATCGCTTCTTCAAGTGATTTATAACTTCTTTTGGTTCATCAACAGAAGTAGATAAATTAGCCTAACGTCCGGTTCACACTTCTTCCTGTTTTTTTGTTTCAATAAGAGTAGAGGTTTATTACTCGTTACATTTTTAGTATTTGGTTTCCGCTTCCTTCTCAAAATGTTTTATTTTTTTTTCATTTCGATTACCCCCTTCCGTCTTTTTGGTATTATTGCCTTGATTTAGGATCATGTTTCCGGCTTTTTTCCCAGTAGACCTATCGAGTCTTACTGGCATTGCTTGGGATGACTAGAACTAGAACTAGAAAATAAAATAAAAAAGATTGCTGAATTGCAATGTTACCTAAATGCCAATATGGTACTGAACAGGGAACAATTATTTTGAAAATGAAGAAGTGAGTTTGTAATGACTAATGTGGATCTGAGCAATTTTAAGAAGGTCTAAGACAAAACATGAAAGCCAGGAATGACATAGACATTTATAATCCCAATCGGAAAATGTTACGTTAAATTTCCAGAACACATAATGGGGAAAAAAGGGATGGAGAAATAAATACTGGCAGGACATACAAAAGGCAAGAGAAACAAGGTAAACAGTGAGTTTCATGAATTCTTGTGAATGGAAGTCAGAACAAAGATTAAGAATCAGAAACTACTGAGAGCTACAAAAAGGAACTTGTGGAGAGTCATGATTGCCAAAAATCCTGAAATGACATGGCATATAATAATAATTGTCTTCATAAGATTTTTTTAAAATAATAATGGTCACTCTGTACCCGGCCCAAGAGCCACTCGAGGCAGGAGCTTACAGAATAAGAGGCCAAGGTTATGAAAGAAAAACAACGGTTAAAATAATGACTCCAAGTTAAACTCATACTTTACTCAAGATTTCATCTATGCGGCTAATATATTTGGGGTCAGTACAGCGAATGAATTAAATTTCCTTGATAGGTCACAAGAAATATCTGTCAAATCTAAGTATTTTCTGTAATATGTTAATGTCAGGCTTAGTTCTGACTATTTGAAACTATATAACTTGATATTCTATTTAAACCAAACCATTCAAATTATATATTACTGCATTCAAATTAAATGATAAGCCATTCAATTTAAAACAATGAAACACTTTTTTGTTATTGATATAAAATGTCATCAAATTCATTGTCTAAATTCGTAGTTGCCAGAGAAAAGATTAGTTCAGATGAATAAGACAAGCAAATACAACTTTACATCTATATTTTAATATTGTAATACATATTTTTATTGACATGAAATATAATAACGGTTTCAGAATACTATTTTATTGTGCTTTGGAGAGTTTAATAACATGTTCATCATGCCAAAATATATTCTAACATGTACTATCAAACTATGTGGAACTTTTTTGCCGTAGGGAGTGGATTAATGTTTCTTTAATTTGACCTTGTGTCATACTAAACCAAACTCCCTATAGCTTGCAAGTTTTATCCAGAATTATCATCATCAGAATCATCAAAAGGTTAGCAGCAGAAGGTTTTTTGCTGGCTGGAATGTGTGAATAAGTGTAGAATAGTGGAATAGTGTATGAATAAATATACATTTTTCATGTTAAAATAGAAATTTATTAAATAAATGAATAACAAGAATTTGTAGAAATTAATGTTCAATTAGAAAGTTAAGCGTATCAAGAGTTGAACAAAATGTTCATAGTAGCAATTGTTGTAAGAGTATATGCGTGCGTACGCATGTATGTGTGATCATTTGTTTACTATGAATGCCTTTGAATGGAGAAGAAGAAGGAAAAAGAAATCAGCACACCAGAAAGAGAAGGAGGACAATATGCAAAGCGACATATGTCCGGGTCGTAGTTGAAGTTTCATCTCACTGCTCCCATCTGACTCTATTGACCGGTCACATAATGTCCTTAAGCAGTTATATCTGGTCATGTGACCGACTCACAGAGGCATTTTCTTCTTTAGAAGTGAAAAACGTTTGACTGACGTCATCTTTCATTTTTCTATTTTGTATCCAATCAGGATCCTGAATTTTGCTTTTCAGACTGACTTGTGAAATTTGCCATGGTTTGGATTTTTTCCAAAATGTTTTTAGTCGTTTGAATCCACTTGTGCGGGTGTGCAATTTTACTTTGTATGTGTAGTTGGGTTTTTCCAAAATGCTTTGAATTCAAATTTCTTATTCACCACAAATTAACGTAATAATCGCATAATTCAATTCGAATTAGTGAATTGTATACTCATTCGTTAAATTGAATTCGTTAGTTTTTAAACTGACTGTTTTATTTTTTTTAATTTGAATGGAGTAATATGTAATTTAAATGCCCCCGTTTATAATATGAAAAAGAAATGGGGTAGAATCGACCAACTATAAAGGAATTCCTCACGGGAGAGATCTCTTTATAAGACGCTGCTTTTCGGTTTCCCAACTAGAAATATAAATAATGACATTTGGCATTAAGAAAAAAAATCTTAATCGAAACCTTTCAACAAATAAAAAAAGGAAACACTTAAAAGAAATCATGATTGAAAATTTGGGACATGATCGATCTAAGATTGATACGGTGTTTTGTATTATATGTCTATAAATCATTTGTTGAACGGATTTGAATATGACCAAGGAAAATCACTGATTTTAATCAGAATTCTTTGGATGAATCACACACACACACGCACACACACACAGAGTGAGAGAGAGAGAGAGAGACAGAGAGAGAGAGAGAGAAAGGGAGAGGGAAAGGTTAGTGATAGAAATCGAGATTGTTAAAGAGGGAGAGAAAGGATGGAAAAGAGAGAGAACGAAGGAGATTAAGAGAAAGAGTAATCTGCGTGCAATTGAGAGAATGATTACAAAACATAGAAAGAAAAATACATATATATATATAAAAATAGAAATATATATGAAATGATTTGTTTGAACATTATTTTTCATTGATACTCATATTTAAGTAGATATATTTTTTTCTTTTGATTAAACAGTATTATATATTTATATCTCCCGGCCTGATTATTTACGATAAATTTTTATTACGAAAATGTGTGTCATTCGGCAGCATTCAAACCTGCGACCCCTATCCATAGAAGGGAAGCTACCATATAATATGGAACGTCTTAGACCTCTCGACCACGAATTACCTTCAGTTTAAGCGAGATTTTAATCAAGCCTATATAAAACAATTTTCAATTCATCGAAATAACAATATCTGCTCTGAAATGTATCGTAATGTCAACAAATGTAAACATGTTGCGGAAATTAACGAAGATGAAGGAAATTTGGTTATAAACAACAGACAATTTGAAATTTTTTTACTTATATATATATATATATATATATAAGTAAAAAATACCTAGAAAGCCAGACAGACCTACCTAGGTTTCACCTAAACGGATTGTCAGGGAAAGCTTTCCCTGATGATCCGTTTAGGTGAAACCGAGGTAGATATATCTGGCTCACTAGACACACTTTACTTATTCCGCTCTACCTAAGTGTTGAGCGCTTTTTGTTAGTTGATTCCTCGTTTCGGGTTTTTTTCTTTGGGCTACATGCTGGCTCGGTCCGAACACTTTTGACTGATGTTCATATATTTAGCTCTTTCTTTTTTTAAAACCACTTTTTCCCTTCTTTGTAGATTCGTAGAAGATTTTTCGACACGTGTATTGTTATAATCTTATATATATATATATATATATATATATATATATATATATATATATATATAGGGAGAAGGATTGGTAGTGCATGAATAATAAAGCGAGAACATGTTCGTGTGACTGAGGGCATGCCTGATAGAAATAAAAAGAGGGGGAGTAAATGTGTACGAAATAGTAAGCGTATATTTGTATGTGCTAGAGAAACAAAGAAACTGTGTGTGTGTGTGTGTGTGTGCGTGTGTAAGAGAGAGAACGAGAGAGAGAGAGAGAGATTAATGATAGAAATCGAGATAGGTACCGACTTGGCGACTCGACTACAGCCACTTCCCCACCGACGAGATGCGGCCTCCCTTTGTCTGTTCTATAAATACTTTCATGGCTCTGCTCCAACGAACTTAAGTCACTGGTGGCTATGCAACAGGTGTTTACTTGTGCAACCAGATTGGCAACTGGGTCCCACCCATTCACAGTTAGATTAACCAAATGCAGATGACAATTCTACTCCTACAGCTTCTTCTCTCGCACTTCCCACCTGTGGAACTCGCTTCCATATTCTTGCTTTCCTGGCGGCTACAACCTCCAGGAATTTAAATGCAATGTCAATACTCATCTACTAACCACTTGACTCTAGTTCTTTCACCACCCCGTATATCATTTCCTTTCTCTCCACCTTTGCAACTGTCATCGCACCTGTATTCCCATCCTTATCTTGCTCCTTTCTAACTGGCTCGTCTTCCTCTTCACTCTCTTCTACTTAATCTGCACATTAGTGGCATTACCTCTTTGGTCGGAGTGATACGATTAAAAAAATGTCAGAGAGAGAAAGGAAAGAAAAGAGAGAGAACGAAGGAGAGTAAGAGAAGGGGTAATCTGCGTGCAACTGAGAGAATAATTACGAACTATAGAGAGAAGTATATATATATATATATATATATATATATATATAGATATATATAGATATATATATATATATATATATAGTCATCCGCAGACAGATCTGTTTCGCTGTATCACAGCTCATCAGTACGGTTAGACTCCGATTGCTTTTAACCTAGGATTGAAACCCGACCGAATTGAGGTCAGTCGGCGATTCTACCTCTGGGCTATGGGCGCCCGGTAGAAGAAAGAAGACTTTTTAGCGTGTATATTATCATTGTACACGCCCAATAGCCAGAGTGGTCTAATTCATTGCTGAATGAGAGATGCGTACATGTCACAGCTGCTACTGTTTTTCGAAGTCTACCATTCTTCCAGAGTGCTCAATCAGGGTGTGAGAGCGTAAATAGTCATCCGCAGACAGATCTGTTTCGCTGTATCACAGCTCATCAGTACGGTTAGACTTCGATTGCTTTTAA
This sequence comes from Ascarosepion bandense, assembly GCA_037127315.1. Lineage (NCBI taxonomy): Eukaryota > Metazoa > Mollusca > Cephalopoda > Sepiida > Sepiidae > Ascarosepion > Ascarosepion bandense. Next base: position 2,395,151 of record JBBBDQ010000241.1, read on the forward strand.
CTCAGGATTGAAACCCGACCGATATATATATATATATATATATAAGTAAAGAATACCTAGAGAACCAGGCAGACCTACCTAGGTTTCACCTAAATGGATCATCAAGGAAAGAGAGAGACAGACAGACAGACAGACAGACAGACAGATGAACATATATGATAACGAAATAATTTGAGTTTATGTTCGAGAGATATAAGTGTTAGTGAGAGAGGTGTTGAATATGTTTGTATATGACACATATAGAAATTTTGTGTATTTAAAGCTAGAGAAAGAAAGAGGGACAAAGCGAATGATAGAGAGAAATAGATAGGTAGATGTTCTATGTGTGAGGGGATCTGACAGAGAGAAAGGTAACCCAAATAACAAGAACAATTCGAAGAGGGGAAGAGAAAGAAAAATGTCAAGAAAATAAAAGACAGTGAGGAAAAAAAATGAATGAGTAGCAGGGACAGGGGTAAAGATTGGTGTAGCCGGAACGATTGAATAATGGTAAAATAAAGAGAAGTTTTTGAATGCGTGTAAAAAGAAAAAAAAACAACAGGATCAGGTCGAAACACTAAAAATGCTAATACGCTTCAATGAAATCTGAGCTACAGTGAGAATGACGGTTTCTTTTTTTTCTTCTTCTTTCTGTTATGTCAGGAAAAAATCGCACAGAATGCATTTGATATTAAAATGAATTTTTTTTCCCGACTCCGCAAACTTGAATCACAGTTGATAGAGTAATTACTCGATGCAAATTTATTGATTAATTCGTGTAAGTATTTGTGTGTATGTGTCAGTTTATGTGCGTGTATGTGCATCCATATAGTTTATTACTTACTGGAGGAGATTGTAAAAGTTTCGTTTGCCGAGAGACTATCAGACAGGGGAATCCCCATTCACTCTCTTTCTCGCTTGATATATATATATATATATATATATATATATATCAAGAGAGTGATATATATATAGGGTGACCCCCACCACCAAAAAAAAAGCGGGAACATTTTAACAATGCAATAAAACCAAGAGTGACGGAAGAAAAATATTTTATTCCAAGTAACTGAAACCTTAAAACATGCCATTTAAGAAAAAATGATGGAATTTTCATTCTTTAAAAAATGACGACCTGTAGATGGCGTACTTCTGTACGAATGCATTCTTGAAATCTGCTGTCGAGACAGTAACTGTGACTGAGATCAACTGTTCATTTAAAAAGAAAATAAGGTCCGATTATCCCATGTAATGAAACATCACACCATGCTCTCATCTTACTAGCGTGTAAAGGGCGCTCATGATCTTCATTAGGATTTGTATCTACCCAGTAACTGTATTTCTGCTTATTCACGTAACCTGTGAGATGTAACTGGATCTAATTTGACAACCATAGCTTGCTTAGAAATTCTTCTTGATCCATGGTTACTGAAATGGCAGAGTGTTTACTTTGTGATGCTACTGTTTCGCAGTGCTGCCACTTGCTCATGTCTGCCGATACACACTTAAAAAATTCCCATGTTTTGGGGTCACCCTATATATATATATATATATATATATATATATATAAGTTATTTAGGTTATAAAAATCGCCTGAAGTAACCACTCATTGTGGAAACCAAGGTTGCGAAAATAACTCGTTTATAAATGAAAAATATTCAATAGTTCTACAATATAATTGTATAGAACACTTCTTTAATACACATGTGTACTGGTCTAACCCTATTAGGACCAAAAACTAAGTATTAAACAATCAATATATATATATATATATATATATATATATATATATATGTGCGTGTCTGTGTGTGTGTGTGTGTGTGCAGAGGGTCCAAACTAGGTGGACAGCAGGCAGAATAGGATTGTGTATCGGTTATATTATTACAATAGTATTCATTGTTTCCAGCAGGATGGGACCGCCATACATTATGCAAGAGTACTCCCTGGGTAGCTTAATGAATCATTTCCTGAGCAACGGATTGGCCAAAAAAGTTCAATTGATTTACTAGCACGTTCATCTGAATTGACCCCAATGGATTTCTTCTTTTTGTGTGTACTCAAGGACAAATTTTATCGTCGAAAATCAAGAAGAGTTGGTCATTTGAACAATTACATAAGGGATGCATTTCAAGAAATTATTAATCAAAGTCACATGTGAAGAATTGTTTGTCGAAGCGGGAGGAGTAGTCTTCTAAACGTTGTAAATTGTGATAAACGGCTGTTTGAGCCCCTGTGTTGATTAAATGAAAGCACATTTTTTATTAATTTACACAATAAAATGTAATTGTCAATGTTAGTTAAGTGCCATACGTGATACACGCTTAGACGATCATGTCTCGAAAGAGACACGACTGACTAGGCAGAAAATTACCAGTATATAATGCTGGTTGCCAGCAAAGGTCATAGAACGCAGTCTGTCCAGTTATCTAACCCATAACTGGAGGAAAGTGGCTAATTAATACATTTTGTGCATACATAAATGCAAGGAATTCAACTTGGAATCGATCTCTGCTCCCGATCCGCTAACCACTGCATCACAACGCACATCCCAATTGTCAATGTAGGAAATCTATTAGCAAACTAGCAGGATAGCACAGCGTTGTTCGGGTGTAATGAAAGCTTTAAAACTAATCCATGGTCTTGGAGCTCAGACTCTTTGGACGTTGGCACGAAAGACTAAAAAGCAATAGTTGTTTCTAGTTAAAGTGAAACCGTAGACTGAAAAAAAAAAATGAATGGATGTAAGTCAAATTTTGATATGCTGGTATCGATATCAAATAGGTTTTTTCGTCGTAAACTGAAATTTCAAGGCTAAATAAGTCCTCTGAGTAAATGGTATCATGACTGAGACTAAGAACTACAATTATGCCTACTTAGAGCCAAACCCGAAGCAAAAACTAAAATAAAAGGGCTGAAAAAAATCCAGACATACAGGCAGATAAACATACACACACACAAACTTCTTACTTTTTACATAGATATATATTATCGATTTTCTGCACTATTGTAAGAACTGTAACCTTGAAACTTCTGAATATCGTTTCTTATGTCTTTGTCTATGAGCGTATCAAATTTGATTAAAATCGGGCCAATCCTACTATAACCCGATTTATTTGATTATCGATTTTCGATATTTATCGGAGTACCTCGACACAAAACCTAGCTAAGCACACTCACAGACGCTTATAGTACAACTATGTAAATTTTCAAGAAAATTGGTTCAGCCGTTTTGGAGTCTGTAGGCAACGGAAACACACACACGTCCACACACACACGTCACACACACACACACACACACACACACACACACACACACACACACACACACACACATATATATATATGTATATATATATTTGTGTATTTGGGCCACAAACTTTCTTTTAACATGCCATATTAAGTAAATTGGAAACATTATATTTGCTTATTTTTAATAAAAATCCGTTCATACTCACGGATAATCTTTCGCGTATTACAATCAAAAGATGTCAGAAATGAGCTATAACATTGACAGACATTATTTTCATTCATTTCTCAAGGTATCCAAGTACTTTCAACCTCTTTTCGAGATCATCTTCTGGGGTGTGAGTTATGGTAACAGATGTAACCGTGAAAGCTGCGTTGCTAAAAATTACAGTACATTTTTTTGCTTCACCTATAACGATTTATAGTTCATTTCTGACATCTTTTGATTGTAATACTCAAAAGATTATCCGTGATTATCCGGTTCTTTGGAATTTATTTAATCTGAAACACACACACACACACACACACACACACACACACACACACACACACACATATATATATATATATATAGAGAGAGAGAGAGAGAGAAAGAGATATGTATGTCTATATATATATAGATAAATAGAGAGAGAAAGAAAGAGAGAGAGGGAGAAAGAAAAGAGAGACAGGCGGAGTGAAAGAAGTATTTCATTAAATACGACCGACATTTTTTGTTTCGATTTTGCTCACAATCTCACTGATGACCAAATAGAATTATTGAATATCGGTCTGAATTACCACATTCAACCGAGATACGAATCCATGCAAATTAAAATCGAAATATCCTATCAATCAATCAAACAGCTAACAACATAAAAAGAATTACACTGTATAAATCACAATATAAGAAACACCTCGCTATTTGAGAGTCACTATATAAAAAATATTTCTCTCCTATAATGAACCTTATATTATTTAATAGTGGAAATAGAGTATTAAACATGTTTGAATATAGAGCGGTGTTCATACGATTTCCAATCATACGCGGCACTTGAGAGATTGGGATGAACGCTCCTCTCTCAAAGATAAAACACTACGTACCAGTCCAAAAAAATAAAAAAAATAAAAAAAAAATAAATCACAACACAAGAGACATAAACACTCTTGAAAATGGCTATAAAAGTGGCCGAAATTGCCTCTAGGTACGTCCACTCATTTTTCTATACCTAAATTTAAATTTAAATTTTAAAAATAAATAAGTTATCTTCAAGCTTTAAAATTAGCTTTAATTTAAAGCCAATGGATTAATTTTACTAATTTCAGTAAGCAAAATACCATGGTGTATTTTAAACCGAAATTTTATTGATCGGAATCAAACATTTTTTAAATTTTTTTAAAAATTTCAAAAATTTCAACATTTCCGCCATTTTTCATCGATTGTAAACAGAAGCCAATTCTCGGTTTTAAAAATCTAACAAAAATAAAATACACCTCACTGACACATTATTTTCTTCAAATTACCAATTTAAACTTACTTTAAGTTGGCTTGAAACAAGAATTATTTGCTTACTCTTTGAAAATTTTTCAAAAAGCATTCCTCAAATTCAGTAGCCTTGTTATCTTCAGCTGTCAATACCTATCAGGAGGCCATGATGAATGATTTACAGCAGACGGCCAAAAGTATGGAAGACGAAGTATAAAAATGTTTATATACGGATTTTTTTTCATGTAAGGGACGACGACCCTTGATTCACGTGACCTTTTATGGCCATCCGCACAAACAAAAACGGGAAATTAACATGCAGAAAATTAAAATGTTTTAATTATTTTACAGAAAAGGAGCACCCTTTTTTAGAGTAAGTGTTTAAATTTTCGGTTAATAATTTGAGAGACCTATGAGGAGGAAATTATGAAACTTTTAGAAATTACTTAAAAAAAAAATAATAAAAATAAAAAAAATTCTTGTAAATATTCATTACTAACGGAATTTTTTTCTATTTAGACTATGATATACTTTTAATTTATGTTTATAAAAGCAATTAAAAGTTTATTCAAATAAAAAATGGCATAGTTTTATTGCATTTTCGTGTTTCTAATTAGGAGCAGATTTTCTAAAAGTGACAGGTTTTGAAGAAAAAAAGACAGTTGATTTGCATTCCCCAATGACTCTTGAATTTAATTAAAACTATCTATATGTTGAGACTTAGTTGCATTTTTCGTAATTTCTAGAAATTAATTCGTGCGTGGAAACATATTTAAAAATGTTTTTACTAATATTTTCAAAAAATAATTAGTTTGAAACTGATTTCAGTCAATTATTAATAAGTCCTGAAATTCTCATCAAAATCAGACGATTATTTAGTTTTTGCAAGAATTTCCAAATTAATGTGTCTTTCACAGTCAGAAAATGCCTTCGCGTAATATTACGTTTTGACGTAATAAAATCTAGCGTCAATTTAACGCTTGTACTGACGAGAGAAAAAGATTTATTCCATTAAATGAACCTGTTAGAGGTTAGAACAAAAATTAACAAAAACAATTTAAAGAAATTGTAAAAATAATTACAAAATACTTTCATCTAGCCTCTTCATTATAGCATAAACATTTTGCCGAGAAAACTTTGCTTTCATTTAGTCTGAGGCTTTTTCCTTCAGACTATGCTGCTTTTTCCAACGAAAAAGTGGAGGTACCTACTTAAGACGACAAAATTTTTTAACAATTTTTATATTCCCTATGTCCAACAAGATGGGAAATGTTAGGATGCTAGAAAAAACTTCATAAAAAATTAAATCTTACTTGGCCTTATTTAATGAAAGATATTTGAAGAAATGTTGCTGCCAATATATATATATATATATATATATATATATATATATATATATATATATATATATATTCTATTTGTAAATGAGTTACTACGCGACCCAGTTTTCCAAACTCAGTGGTGTCTTCAGGCGATTTGCAATCACTGATTTAACCTTTACCGTTTTTTTAGGGACGGTCACGTGACGATGTTTATTTTGAACGCTCACGCGGCAGGGAATTTTTGAACGCGCAATTTTTAAAATTACAAGGAATTATGGCGTTTTCATCCATGGTTGCATGAACCTAAGAGGTATTTTTAGTATGGTTACACTTAGTCATAATTTCCGTTCTTTCATTCAAAAGTTCGCTTTTGTTTAGGAATAGAATAATCTCTAAATTTTCTTCTTGACACAGTCTACATATTTTACCACAGTTGTAAGGCTTGGCTGTTTTTACTATACTCCACTCTATGTCTGTGTCTTTTCCATATTTTGATTTTAATTTCCACACGTAGATAGCCAGTTTTGTACACTTTCTTAAGTTTTCTATTTTTAATGTAAACCTGTGATTGAACCACCTGGTCTTATATATTAGAAAGAAGTTTCTGAATTTTTTGTATACGTGTTCAGAAACCTGACAAGGACGTTTCCTGCCTCAATGATTTGTACAGATATTTAATGCAACTGATCCTACACATGTCATTCTGGATCTCAGTATTGACCTCAGAGGAGTTATCCAGAAGATGTGATCACGGCAAAAGCAAACTTTATCACTCAATGATATATATCCAAGCACGGCGGGAATATCACTGGTGCTCAGAGAGTTACAGGGAGTGAAAGTGCAAGAGAACACTGAATATATGGAGGATTGAGGAAAGGCAAAAAGATGAACAGAGATCAAGATGACAGAAGGTGACGATTGATGTTGCATGTAAAACTTTGAAAATTGTAGTTATCATTGAAGCAAGGAAGCGGAAGGGAGTTCTACGCTAAAAATTCATGTTGTTGGACCGCCAGAATAGTTGCCATGAAAATATTTGTAGAAAAAACAGAGGAAGCCACACCAAGAGAGAAAGTGAATGAAGTCGACATGCTAAGTCAGGATTGATTAAATTGCAGATCCTTCTGTGGATTTTGTCGCGAACCTCGAGATAAATAGCAGGACCCCCGGACGGATATGACAACAGTATTCAATGCACGGACGAATAGTAGATTTATAACTGTGCAAGATAGTCAGTCAGTCAGTTAAGTGCCATAAGTGATACATGCTTGGGCGATCATGTCTCGAAAGAGACATGACTGACTGGGCAGAATATTATCCCGCAGTAGGTTGCCATTACTTTCTGCGGTAGACTGGTTGCCATCCAAGGCTACGGAATGCAATCTGTCCTATTATTTAACCCATAACTGGAAGGAATAGACGGATTAATACCTTTGCCAAGTGTATTTGCGCGTCAGTGAATGCAATGAATTCAGCTAGAATTCAGCTGCAAGATAGACTTAGAAGAAAAAAATATTTCTGGCCTGACATAGTGAGCCAAATTTTCTAGCAATGAATGCAGCTATAGATTTGTTGTAGTCGTTCCTCTTCAGGTCGGTTAAATTTTTATGCTAGAAGGTGCAGTGTCTTGTTCTCCAGGAGACTAGTATCAGCAAAGCTGATGGAGGAGCAGGAAAATTTCTCTTTGGTCTCGAAATGGGAGCACTTTTGTATAAAATTTACCAGCCATTTCTTGTCCCAATCAGTCATTGATTGGAGACTCGTTTCAAGAGAAGAAGGATATATTTATTTTGTCAGTTGTGGCAAATTTTCTTATTGAGAGGGGAGTAAATGGTCGTGATATCTGCATAGATGTTTACTTGGAAAGATCATTGATGAAGAGCGAAAACAACGTAGGACCTAAGATAAAGCGTTGACGGACACAAACCTTATTTAGAGATTCTTAATAACAGCAAAGAAAAATCTACAATATTCCGCGACAAAACTTATGGTTATATCTATCCATTTCTAATGTAAAATAATGAGACCTTGCCGCCAATATTGTCAGTCAATCAAGTACCATACGTGATACCCGCCTTGAGCGATCATCTCTCAAAAGTGACATAACTGACTGGGCAGAAGATTATCCCGCAGTAGATTTGTTGCCAACAAAGGCTATAGAGCCCAATCTGTTCTATTATTTAACCCATAAAGAGATAAATGGATTAATACTTTTCCCAGCGCTATTTGTGCGTATATGAATGCAAAGAATTTAAGTGAAATTCGAACTCTGCACCCTGGTTTGTTGTTCCGTGTCGATATCCACTGCACCACAACAATCACTGGACTTAAATTTGTAATGTCTTGGTACCATAGAGGAAAGCAATATTTATTTGAATAACAAAATTTTAGCACAATGCAAACAAACGGGGGTTAAGGAAGGCTGGTCTCCAATCTTAAACTAAGCTAACCACAATTACTGAACCAAACATACGACAGTATTCCTTACACAAAAACAATCCATTCTTACACACCATTCTTAACGCAACCACCATACTTCAAAGTATTTTTGTAGTCCTAATTACTTCCCATATGCACAATTTGTCTGTGGGGGAAGCATAAAAATAAGAACATTTAAAATTGAAAGCCCAATGAATATTTCAATGAATATAATTATACCATAGAGGAAAATTCGTCAGAACAGTTACCATGGAAGTATGAATAGAAAAGAAACAGGAAAAGTGACTGAAGGCGTGTTTCAGGTCAAAACAATTGACATTGCAGATTCTTTGGATTTAGGGTTAACCGTACTAGTCTCGTTAACCGGGCATCTTCGGTTGAAACAGTTTACCTTCTTCTTCTTTTTTGTGCCGTGTCGCTTGAGCATATAAACGATCATGGCCCTCCACATCTCCCTATCCCAAGTCGCTTTTAATACCCCTTCTCCTGTTATTCTATTCAATCCCTACTCTAGGGTCAATCTGCTCAACTTTATAAGTTATATCGTGCGTTACTTTCTCTTGTCTCTCCTTCCCTCTATCAATCCCGTGAGCATCATATTCTCCAAGCCCTTCTTCCTCATTCAGTCAGTTAATTGCCATACGTGAAACATGCTTGGGCGATCATGTCTCGAAAGAGACATGAATGACTGTGCAGATGATTATCCCTCAGTAGGTTGCTATTGCTTTTTGCGGTAGATTGGTTGCCAGACAAGGTTATAGAACCCAATCTGTCCTGTTATTTAACCCATAACTGGAAGAAGGAAAATACGGATTAATGCCTTTCCTAATGGTAATTGCAGTTAAGTGAATGCAAGAAATTCAACTGGAATTCGAACTCGTCTCTCCGATTTTTTTTCCTTCCTTTTATCTGTGTGATAAGGACTGCAAGGTGGAGCTTCAACAAAGCTGCGTAAGCGCATTTGAATTCGTCTTATGTTAATATAACACGTATCATTCATTAACCTTGAGTGGCTCTTGGAGCGTGAGAAACGAAGAAGATATTGTTAGAAACAAAGAAGAAGAGTGCCGGATTGCTATGTGATATCACTCCTCTTATGTGGCAGTGAACACAGAGCTATCTCTCCATGGATAAAGAAAAAACCAGAAATAGTAGAAATGTGGTTCTACAGAAGTGTTGTGGATTCCAGGTGAGAAACCACACAAAATAATAAATAAATAAAAACAGATATGGATATAGAAAATGTTAAGTTATATTGAACAAGAAATACAAACTGGAACACGGTTTAGTCAATTCAGGAATACTGTCAGTAGAAATCAATATATACAGTCTTGCAGTGAAATAGTATATCCGGGTAATGAGTCTATATCCAAACAACTCCAACTAACTCTGCGCTAACTTACTGACCAACAGATGCCTTGCTATTTCTTACGTCTCATTATTTAGCTGTCCCTCCCAGTCAGGGCAACATATGACACAGGGTCATTTTATAGTGGGTATTCCCGGCCATATAGCCGGGCCAAAAAATATCTGTCTATTTTTGCCCAGTCGTGGTTCTACCCTTCGGCGGAACCACGACTGGGTTAATGCTCTCTGCTCGGAAGCAGGGAGCGCCCTCTACCCGAGGGGAGAGGGCCGACAGTGTCATAGTCGCAGCAGCAGTGGCAAAAGCCAAGTGCTTACGACTCATTATTTAGCTGTCCCTCCCAGTAAGGGCAACATATGACACATGGTCAGTTTATATCTGAGCTTTCCGGGCTATATGGCCCGGCCCAAAAATGTCTGTCTATTTTTGCCCAGTTGTGCTTCTACCCTTCGGCGGAACCACGACTGGGTTATTGCTCCCTGATCGGAAGCAGAGAGCGCCCTCTGCCCGAAGGCAGAGAGCCGACAGTGTTATAGTCGCAGCAGCAGAGGCAAAAGCCAAGTGCTTGCGACTCATTTTTGAGTTGTCACTCCCAGTAAGGGCAACATATGACACATGGTCAGTTTATATCTGGGCTTTCCGGGCTATATGGCCCGACCAAAAAATGGTCTGTCTATTTTTGCCAAGTCGTGCTTCTACCCTTCGGCGGAAACAAGACTCGGTTATTGCTCTCTGCTCGCAAGCAGAGAGCGTCCTCTGCCCGAAGGCAGAGGGCCGACAGTGTTATAGTCGCAGCAGCAGAGGCAAAAGCCAAGTGCTTGCGACTGTATTTACTAGCCTTCCCACGCAAGGCTGGATGTGACACATGGTCATTTTATAGTGGGTATTCCCTGCCATATAGCCGGGCCAAAAAATGTCTGTCTATTTTTGCCCAGTCGTGGTTCTACCCTTCGGCGGAACCACGACTGGGTTATTGCTCTCTGCTCGGAAGCAGAGAGCGCTCTCTACCCGAAGGCAGAGTGCCGACAGTGTCATAGTCGCAGCAGCAGTGGTAAATGCCAAGTTCTTACGACTGTATTTACTAGCCTTCCCACGTAGGCTGGATGTGACACATGGTCATTTTATAGTGGGTATTCCCGGCCCTATAGCCGGGCCAAAAACTGTCTGTGTATTTTTCCCCAGTCGTGGTTCTACACTTCGGCGGAACCACGACTGGGTTATTGCTCTCTACCCGAAGGCAGAGTGCCGACAGTGTCATAGTCGCAGCAGCAGTGGCAAATGCCAAGTGCTTACGACTGTATTTACTAGCCTTCCCACGCAAGGCTGGATGTGACACATGGTCATTTTATTGTGGGTATTCCCGGCCATATAGCCGGGCCAAAAAATGTCTGTCTATTTTTGCCCAGTCGTAGTTCTACCCTTCGACGGAACCACGACTGGGTTATTGCTCTCTGCTCGGAAGCAGAGAACGCCCTCTACCCGAAGGCAGAGTGCCTACAGTGTCATAGTCGCAGCAGCAGTGGCAAATGCCACGTGCTTACGACTGTATTTACTAGCCTTCCCACGTAGGCTGGATGTGACACATGGTCATTTTATAGTGGGTATTCCCGGCCATATAGCCGGGCCAAAAAATGTCTGTCTATTATTACCCAGTCGTGGTTCTACCCTTCGGCGGAACCACGACTGTGTTATTGCTTACGACTGTATTTACTAGCCTTCCCACGTAGGCTGGATGTGACACATGGTCATTTTATAGTGGGTATTCCCGGCCATATAGCCGGGCCAAAAAATGTCTGTCTATTTTTGCCCAGTCGTGGTTCTACCCTTCGGCGGAACCACGACTGTGTTACTGCTCTCTGCTCGGAAGCAGAGAGCGCCCTCTACGCGAAGGCAGAGAGCTGACAGTGTCATAGTCGTAGTAGCAGAGCCAAATGCCAGCTGGTTTACGACTGTATTTACTAGCCTTCCCACGTAGGCTGGATGTGACACATGGTCATTTTATAGTGGGTATTCCCGGCCATATGCCAGGGCCAAAAAATGGGTCCTTGTCTATTATTACCCAGTCGTGGTTCTACCCTTCGGCGGAACCACGACTGTGTTATTGCTTACGACTGTATTTACTAGCCTTCCCACGTAGGCTGGATGTGACACATGGTCATTTTATAGTGGGTATTCCCGGCCATATAGCCGGGCCAAAAAATATCTGTCTATTTTTGCCCAGTCATGGTTCTACCCTTCGGCGGAACCACGACTGGGTTACTGCTCTCTGCTCGGAAGCAGAGAGCGCCCTCTACGCGAAGGCAGAGTGCCTACAGTGTCATAGTCGCCGCAGCAGTGGCAAATGCCACGTGCTTACGACTGTATTTACTAGCCTTCCCACGTAGGCTGGATGTGACACATGGTCATTTTATAGTGGGTATTCCCGGCCATATAGCCGGGCCAAAAAATGTCTGTCTATTATTACCCAGTCGTGGTTCTACCCTTCGGCGGAACCACGACTGTGTTATTGCTTACGACTGTATTTACTAGCCTTCCCACGTAGGCTGGATGTGACACATGGTCATTTTATAGTGGGTATTCCCGGCCATATAGCCGGGCCAAAAAATGTCTGTCTATTTTTGCCCAGTCGTGGTTCTACCCTTCGGCGGAACCACGACTGGGTTACTGCTCTCTGCTCGGAAGCAGAGAGCGCCCTCTACGCGAAGGCAGAGAGCTGACAGTGTCGTAGTCGTAGTAGCAGAGCCAAATGCCAGCTGGTTTACGACTGTATTTACTAGCCTTCCCACGTAGGCTGGATGTGACACATGGTCATTTTATAGTGGGTATTCCCGGCCATATAGCCGGGCCAAAAAATGTCTGTCTATTATTACCCAGTCGTGGTTCTACCCTTCGGCGGAACCACGACTGTGTTATTGCTTACGACTGTATTTACTAGCCTTCCTACGCAAGGCCAGATGTGACACATGGTCATTTTATTGTGGGTATTCCCGGCCATATAGCCGGGCCAAAAAATATCTGTCTATTTTTGCCCAGTCGTGGTTCTACCCTTCGGCGGAACCACGACTGGGTTATTGCCCTCTGCTCGGAAGCAGAGAGCGCCCTCTACGCGAAGGCAGAGAGCTGACAGTGTCATAGTCGTAGTAGCAGAGCCAAATGCCAGCTGGTTTACGACTGTATTTACTAGCCTTCCCACGTAGGCTGGATGTGACACATGGTCATTTTATAGTGGGTATTCCCGGCCCTATAGCCGGGCCAAAAAATGTCTGTCTATTTTTGCCCAGTCGTAGTTCTACCCTTCGACGGAACCACGACTGGGTTATTGCTCTCTGCTCGGAAGCAGAGAGCGCCCTCTACCCGAAGGCAGAGTGCCTACAGTGTCATAGTCGCAGCAGCAGTGGCAAATGCCACGTGCTTACGACTATATTTACTAGCCTTCCCACGTAGGCTGGATGTGACACATGGTCATTTTATAGTGGGTATTCCCGGCCATATAGCCGGGCCAAAAAATGTCTGTCTATTATTACCCAGTCGTGGTTCTACCCTTCGGCGGAACCACGACTGTGTTATTGCTTACTACTGTATTTACTAGCCTTCCTACGCAAGGCCGGATGTGACACATGGTCATTTTATTGTGGGTATTCCCGGCCATATAGCCGGGCCAAAAAATATCTGTCTATTTTTGCCCAGTCGTGGTTCTACCCTTCGGCGGAACCACGACTGGGTTATTGCTCTCTGCTCGGAAGCAGAGAGCGCCCTCTACGCGAAGGCAGAGAGCTGACAGTGTCATAGTCGTAGTAGCAGAGCCAAATGCCAGCTGGTTTACGACTGTATTTACTAGCCTTCCCACGTAGGCTGGATGTGACACATGGTCATTTTATAGTGGGTATTCCCGGCCATATAGCCGGGCCAAAAAATGTCTGTCTATTATTACCCAGTCGTGGTTCTACCCTTCGGCGGAACCACGACTGTGTTATTGCTTACGACTCTCCGTTCTCGGTATAGGCAGGATTTTATGTACACATCAGGCGAATCCATTATTTCATAGAAAGGGGAGATCCCACAACAAGAAGGATACTGAACATTCCATGGACGGGACAATTAAGCAACAAGGAAGATGCATAGAAACTGGCAATTATTCGAAATTAGGAAAAGACAGGATAATGAAGAAAGTGGGCTACGAATGCTTAAATTTTATGGGGCGTGTGGAAGACAAGCAATCCACTTACTTGACGTCCTTCTGTGAATAGTTATTCGAACGCCAGTGGGAACGTTAGCAAAGAATGAAAAAGAGTCACAGAGAATAGGAAGTAGTTAAGAGCCATGATTATCTATGTCTTGAACGGAAGGGATATGTAACCAGTCAGTCAAGTGCCATACATGATACACAATTGGGTGATAATGTCTCCAAAGAGACATGACGATTTGGCAGAAAATTTTCCCGTTACTGGGTTATCATTATTTTCTGCGGTAGACTGGTTGCCTACCAAAGGTATCTAACATAATCTATATTTTTATTTAACCCATCGCTGGGGGAAAGAGACGAATTAATAACTTTCTCAAGGGTATTTGCGCGTAAGTGAATTCAACTGGAATTTGAACTCGACTCCCCGATTTCCCGTTTCGAGCCGATAAGAATTTAAAATAAAATCGACTGTGTTTATTTACAAAGGTTAAAATTATTTTCTTCTAGCTTAGATCATCGAAACACTTTTTAATGCGTGGCTGATTTTCTACAACAAAAAGTGACGAAAGTGTGTGTATGTATGTGTGTGTATGTGTGTGTGCGTTAGTGAGAGAGAAAGAAAGACATAGAGAAAGAGAGAGAAAGGTCCCTCAGAGTTGGATAATAATCTCTCTCTCTCTCTCTCTCTCTCTCTCTCTCTCTCTATATATATATATATATATATATATATATATATATATACCTTCGTGTCACGCTAATGAGAGATAGAGATAGTTAGAGAGAGACAAAAGCGAGACAGCGTCGGCTCAGTTCATTCTCTTCACTGCGAGTTATTAAACTTTATTCCCAGTTATGATAGCAATTGTCGCCTGTTTCCTCTATAAACATGCCTTTTTCTTTTCGATAATTATGTCATCGAGTAGTGAAGATATTATACATATATATATACACTACCGGCCATAATTACTAGGCCATCTTATTTTTTGAAAGTAATGATGTATTTCAAA
Organism: Ascarosepion bandense; assembly: GCA_037127315.1. Lineage (NCBI taxonomy): Eukaryota > Metazoa > Mollusca > Cephalopoda > Sepiida > Sepiidae > Ascarosepion > Ascarosepion bandense. Next base: position 2,410,155 of record JBBBDQ010000241.1, read on the forward strand.
CTATTTTTAGTATTTATTGCCAAGTGGATAATTCTAAATGAAAATAGAATGGTACATTTTTAATGTTGCACAATAACATGTGCATCAAATGAACTGTTCTTTTGTTAATATTGCACAATAACATGTGCATCAAATGAACTGTTCTTTTGTTAATATTGCACAATAACATGTGCATCAAATGAACTGTTCTTTTGTTAATATTGCACAATAATATGTGCATCAAATGAACTGTTCTGGTGTCGAGTTTTTGTGATCGCTTCCTCATGCTAATCTCTTCTTTTTATTGGCTGCCTTGTAAAGTTTTGCAAAGTAATAATAACAAAATAACCATCTTATCTTCATTTAAATTTCTCCACTTGGCAATAAATACCAAAAAATAGTATGAAATATATCATTTTTTCTCAAAATTGTGGTTGCCTAATAATTACGGCCGGTAGTATATCTATATATAGTGTATCGAGGTAGCAGATAATTTTCTAAACATATACTGTTAAATATAAGAGACAATGAATGTCTACTATGTTTAATCATGAGCTGTTCTAAACATCGTATTTTAGCTTTAATTTCAGGTGAAAATAAAGACAAAACTTCTCCAACATTTGGATAATTTTTTATTAAGTTGGTTCTAAGATTTCGGCTCACATGAACCATCTTCAGAGAGGTTACAAGGACGTTAATATAAAAACATCAGCGACAATTTTATCTTGTGTTGATATAGAACTTTGCTAGGCAACGATAACGGTTAACAAAAATAACAAACGCAGTTCGTAAATTTGTAATGCGGTTCTACGACGTCACACCGCAGAGCTCGAAATGATAACAGAACCATATGTTTAAATGACCAGATTTAAACGTGATTTTATTAAGTGTGGGTTGTTTGAATTTAATGTAGATAGTCTCCAATATTGTTGGTAACTGTTATCGTTGCCTAGCAAACTTTTATGTCAACACAAGATAAAATCGTCGCTGATGGTGGATGCTTTTATGTCAATTTTGGCGACAGGGGGACACTTCACGTTAAATAAATCTTATAAAAAGGAACTTCCTTGTCGTATACCCACTACTGTTTTCGATTATTCACTGTATTTTATATTCTTAGGCAGAAATTTCACTGCCAGTATAGGTTATGGATTATTCTAATATCTATCCCAAATATATCAACTTGCCTAACAGTTTCAACTGCTCTTTGTGTCGTACTTAATTTTATTACAAAATATAGAGAGATTAAATTTAACTTAACATCGATTTGTGCACAAGTATCTACGATTTGTATACCACAACCACGGACGCCATATAATTCCGAAGAAATGCACCATGACCCAGAGACAACATAAATCTTTTATAAAAATTTCATTATTTCCATCGATAATTATTGGACGACAAAAACATTAAATCCAAGACATAATTTATCGGTTGGCGTTCATAAAAAAACATAAACGACTATAATTGCGTATAGAACTTCTTCTTCTTCTTCTTCTTCTTCTTCTTCTTCTTCTTCTTCTTCTATGTGCCCTGTCCTTTCAGAACGTAGGAAATCATGGTTCACCACGTCTCCCTATCCCTGGTGGCCCTTAGTATGCTTTCTCCCGTTACACCTCGCAGCCCCCGTTCCGTCATCCACCTGATCAGGCTCTTCAAATATGTTATCCGCTGCCTTCCTCTGTCACTTTTCCCCCCTCTATCTGGCCTGTCAGTATCAGATTCTCGAAGCCCTCCTTCCTCATTGCATGTCCCAGGAAATTCAGTTGTCTCTTCCTGGTGCTCAGTATTTTCGTTGACATTCTTTCCAACACGTCATCGTTGCTAGCATTCGCGGTCCATGATATCCGCCGTATCCTTCTGTAGAACCACATTTCCGCTGCTTCAAGTGTTTTCCTCATCTTCGATGATATTGTCCAACATTCACTGCCATATTGAAGTACTGATATCACATAGCAATCTAGCACTAACTGGGACACTAAAATACTTGTAAAATGCAACAACTGAACCGTGAATGCTTTTTCTCTATAAAAAGTAAAACGGAAAAAAAAGAGAGAACGTAAATTCACTTAAAACAAACGGAATAAGCACATTTTAACAACAGAAATAATTTCATGACCAGATACAATTAACCTCTGTTGTAACGGTTTCAAAAAGCGTTCTTTAAAGAAAGAGTGATTAATGCCTGAACAGTCTTCTTCTTCTTCTTCTTCTTCTTCTTCTTCTTCTTCTTCTTCTTCTTCTTCTTCTCATCCCTTCAGGACGTAGGCGATCATGGACAGGCTCTGTTTCTTTTCTATTTCGATCATGGACATAGGCTCTGTTTCTTTTCTATTTCGATCATGGACATAGGCTCTGTTTCTTTTCTATTTCGATCATGGACATAGGCTCTGTTTCTTTTCTATTTCGATCATGGACATAGGCTCTGTTTTTTTCTATTTCGATCATGGACATAGGCTCTGTTTCTTTTCTATTTCGATCATGGACATAGGCTCTGTCTCTTTTCTATTTCGATCATGGACATAGGCTCTGTTTCTTTTCTATTTTGGTCATGGACATAGGCACTGTTTCTATTCTATTTTGGTCATGGACATAGGCTCTGTTTCTTTTCTATTTCGATCATGGACATAGGCTCTGTTTCTTTTCTATTTCGATCATGGACATAGGCTCTGTTTCTTTTCTGTTTCGATCATGGACATAGGCTCTGTTTCTTTTCTATTTCGATCATGGACATAGGCTCTGTGTCTTTTCTATTTCGATCATGGACATAGGCTCTGTGTCTTTTCTATTTCGATCATGGACAATGGCTCTGTGTCTTTTCTATTTCGATCATGGACATAGGCTCTGTTTCTTTTCTATTTCGATCATGGACATAGGCTCTGTTTCTTTTCTATTTCGATCATGGACATAGGCTCTGTTTCTTTTCTATTTCGATCATGGACATAGGCTCTGTTTCTTTTCTATTTCTATCATGGACATAGGCTCTGTTTCTTTTCTATTTCGATCATGGACATAGGCTCTGTGTCTTTTCTATTTCGATCATGGACATAGGCTCTGTTTCTTTTCTATTTTGGTCATGGACATAGGCTCTGTGTCTTTTCTATTTCGATCATGGACATAGGCTCTGTGTCTTTTCTATTTCTATCATGGACATAGGCTCTGTTTCTTTTCTATTTCGATCATGGACATAGGCTCTGTGTCTTTTCTATTTCGATCATTTACGTAGGCTCTGTTTCTTTTCTATTTCGATCATGGACATAGGCTCTGTTTCTTTTCTATTTCGATCATGGACATAGGCTCTGTTTCTTTTCTATTTCGATCATGGACATAGGCTCTGTGTCTTTTCTATTTCGATCATGGACATAGGCTCTGTGTCTTTTCTATTTCGATCATGGACATAGGCTCTGTGTCTTTTCTATTTCGATCATGGACATAGGCTCTGTTTCTTTTCTATTTCGATCATGGACATAGACTCTGTGTCTTTTCTATTTCAATATGTTTCCTCTTTGCATCTCTCCTAAGATTTCCTTCTATCTGTCCTTTGAGTATTACATTCTCTAGGCACTCTTTCCTCATTACGTGTCTCGGGAACCTCAGCTGTCTCTTTCTGATCTTAAGTATGAACTTTTTCTCGTTGGCATAATCTCCAACACCTCATAGTTACTCATATGCTCAGTTCATAGTATCCTCTACACCCTTGTGTAGAACCACGTTTCCGCTGCCTGAAGCCTCTCCTTTATCTATGAGTTGATCGTCCAAAATTCACTGTCATACAAAAGGATAGATATCACATAACAGTCCAGCACTTTTTTCCCAGTGAGATTTTATTGTATCTCGATACAACTGTGTCTTTAAGGAGACATGGCTCAGTGGATATAAGCGTTGGTTAGTTCCAGTGATCTGTCTCAAAGAGTTATGAGTTTAATACCAAACTACAGCAAATAACTTAAAACGTTGAGTTAAAGAGAGATAACCATATGACATCCGGAAGTGGCATGCACATGGAATGAGAACGATTTAACCCAGTGATCGAAATATAAACTTTGTTTTGAAATTTCTGGCACCTGAAAAATGCCGGAACATAAAATGGCTGAAACGTCGTAAACCTGGCAATAAAGATAAGGATAACACTTCGAACAGTGTAAATAACGTAAACTTGTTCTCCAATCAAAACTGAATTGTATCTTCTTGATTTTAATATACAGGGTGTCTATAAAGTTTGTGTGCACTTTAAAGAGCGTATAACTTTATTTGTATTTGCAATAGAAGTAATTTGTAAAAAAGGATTTGAAAGAAGTAAATCTATATTTTTTAAGGTTTTATTGAAATTATATTCAAGTTCCGTTTCTGATACAGACAGTGGTTTATCATGGACAGAGCCTGTCTCTTTAAACTTTTTAATTCATTTAGCAATAGTGTTCCCATGAGGAAGTTTTTTTATTGTATTCAATTCTATACTTTCTTTGTACTGCAATAGTAGATTTCAGTTTAGCCAACGAAAGTCACAGTTTACTTTTTCCTCAGGCGAAGCCATGGATCATATTGATTCTGAAAAAAAGAAAATATTTTTTACTCATGTAAAAATTGTTGCAAATTTTGTGGTAAAGAATTATACAATAACCATACTTAAAACTAGGTACATTAAACTTTATAACATTTTTTACAGATTATTTCTATCACAATGGAATTAAAGTTATAATTTCTTTAAAGTACACACGGACTTTATGGACACTCTGTATGACATATAAACATTGTTTTTTGTCATTATTTTACTGCTTTAATAATAAGGGGTGAAAAAAATTGCAATGTGATACAGTTTACGGTACTTGTGGGGAAAATAAAAGACGAAAATCTAAGAGATAGTATGTTGACTGAGATTTGATTTCATTGGTCAGATATGTGTCACGTGTAACAAAGCAATGGATGAATATTTTTAAATGTAGAAAAAAATTATGACTGTTTATATGTCTGTGCCACGTGTAATAAAACAAAGGGTATTTAGTTTAAATATAATTGTATGCATGTGAAAATAATGTATCCATCAAATGTACTTAAACTATAGACGAATTAATTGTCTATATAATTAAGTTATATGCCATTAACGTTAGTATGTGTGCGAATGACAAAACGAAAAACATCTCCGTTCAAAATGTTAGCGAAATCATATCAAGCGATGGACTATTTCTTTTTTTCAAATTTCTTTGAAAACATCCTAATAGCATTACTACCAACTATAAACACACGTTTAAAACACTATATCAGTTCTGAATCTTTCTATAGATCTATAGTCCATGAGTCCAAAATGTGTCCACCAATAGATATAATTAAATAATTTAATGACACTTCCATATATTCATCACATTATAATATTGTTTAATATTAATAAATATTAATATAAATTTTGTATGTACTACATTAATTAATTAATATTAATATTAATATTGTATGTACTACAATTTATTTTACTTCATAATTTCAATTTCATTTCACTTATAATTTCACAATTATAATTGTTTTGTCCCAATATTTATATATTATTATATTTTATGATAATTATTTTAATTTGTGATCATTTTTTATTATAGATTATTATTATCATTTATCAATGAAATCAACCCTCAATCAACACACTGTCTCTTTGGATTAAGAAAAATTAGAAAATTAAAAAAAGAATATTAAAAAATTAAAAATATCTTAAGAATTTTGTTAAAGTGAAATATGTTAGATCACTGGCACTTTTTTTCGTTATCTATTCTATTCATCTTGTCGGGTTTCAATCTACGCAATCAATTCATATAGATAGATAGATAGATAGATAGATAGATAGATAGATAGATAGATAGATAGATAGATAGATAGATAGAATATGAATTTAGTTGCTTACTGTTACCTCAGCACACAGTTTCATGCACGATGCAGTCATCAGCGACGGAATGAAATCTGGCCGTTTTAAAATATAAATATTGATATTTATAACCTACTTTTAGAATAATGAGGAAGTTAATTTATTCATGAAGAAAAATATATATTCATAATTCAAATAAATATAGATAAAATATATACATGTATATTATTCTATTTATTTTGATGTATATATATATATATATGTATATATATACATAAAATGTATATATATGTATATATATTGTTTTGTTTGTTTTGTTTGTTTTTTTTTATTTTTTTGTTTTTATATATATCTGTGTTTTTGTCCCCCCCCCCTTTTTCGGAGTTCATGCTTCATTTGGGAGGAAAAAAAAAAAATTTTGAAATTTATATTTATTCTGCTATGCGAAGCTACTTTGGCCGAGTTATCAGCAGCCATTACAGCTCCATGCCACGTGCTGTTCTTTGAATGGGAATTTACCTAGCAGGCCGACTCGCCGTTAACTCTTGGGAAAAGCAAGAATTGAAGAATGAATCTTCAATTCAAATTTCCTGTGTTAAACTGAGAGGTATTTTCCGTTTGTTTGTTTTGTTTGTTTTGTTTGTTTTTTTTATTTTTTTGTTTTTATATATATCTGTGTTTTTGTCCCCCCCCCCCTTTTTCGGAGTTCATGCTTCATTTGGGAGGAAAAAAAAAAAATTTTGAAATTTATATTTATTCTGCTATGCGAAGCTACTTTGGCCGAGTTATCAGCAGCCATTACAGCTCCATGCCACGTGCTGTTCTTTGAATGGGAATTTACCTAGCAGGCCGACTCGCCGTTAACTCTTGGGAAAAGCAAGAATTGAAGAATGAATCTTCAATTCAAATTTCCTGTGTTAAACTGAGAGGTATTTTCCGTTTGTTTGTTTTGTTTGTTTTTTTTATTTTTTTGTTTTTATATATATCTGTGTTTTTGTCCCCCCCCCCTTTTTCGGAGTTCATGCTTCATTTGGGAGGAAAAAAAAAAAATTTTGAAATTTATATTTATTCTGCTATGCGAAGCTACTTTGGCCGAGTTATCAGCAGCCATTACAGCTCCATGCCACGTGCTGTTCTTTGAATGGGAATTTACCTAGCAGGCCGACTCGCCGTTAACTCTTGGGAAAAGCAAGAATTGAAGAATGAATCTTCAATTCAAATTTCCTGTGTTAAACTGAGAGGTATTTTCCGTTTGTTTGTTTTGTTTGTTTTTTTTATTTTTTTGTTTTTATATATATCTGTGTTTTTGTCCCCCCCCCTTTTTTTTGGAGTTCATTTGGACTTTAACTAAGTTAAAACTTAGTTAAACTCCACTTTTGTAAGTTTGTAAGTTTTTTTTTTTTTTTTTTTTTTTTAATAGGAGTAGATAGGTCACACTATCGCCCGGTCTATACTCCTCCCACGTCTATTGAACTGGAGTAGAGGCTCGTTCCTTGTTTCCTGTTTAGGATGTGGTTTCCGGTTTTCACTCCTCTCTCTTCAGACCTTGGTACTGGTGCTTCCGCGAGTTTCCTGCGATCTGGCCGGTTGGTGGCAATGGCTCATCACTGTGAGGGTACCGGGTTGGCAGTTTCCTGGTTGCTGCTTCCGACTGGTAGTTAGGAGCCCTAACTCTTGCGTAGCGTCAAGAGCGGCTGCTCTGATCAACAGTTGTATAATATCGGGGTTCTTGTAGTGCCATGTCGCGCATGGATAGGTGTCCCTGCAAGCGCTTTCGGTGGGCAACCCCGAGGCCACACCTTGTTGCAGCCCTAGCCAGTCTCCCTCCCAGCACAGATCGTGGGTAATGACCGCCTGTATCCTCTACCCTAGGTCCCTTTCTATAAACAAAAAACATGACAAGACAAAACAGAAATGACCCTAAACCAGCTAAATCCAAACCACCTAAGCCCATTAACCTCTCCTTCACTAATATCCGAGGCATTCGTACTAACTTTGCTAGTGTAGAAGCGTTCCTGCATGAAAAGTCCCCAGACATCCTCGCGCTCTGCGAAACTAACCTCAACTCAGCTATTCCCTCCTCTGACCTCTTCATCCCTGGTTATCTTCCCCTTTTAAGGAAGGATTCTACTGTCCACATGCATGGGCTGGGTGTTTATGTCAGCGAACACCTCCCCATAACTAGGGTGACTTCACTCGAATCTACTGACCACCAATACATATGTCTCCGCTTGTCTCTCCTCAGTTCGGTTAGCTACCTATTCTTCCTTTACCGTTCTCCCTCCTCTCCTGACTGCTCCCTACTAGATAGCATTGCCGACGACATAGATAAGGCTATTTCCTATCACCCATTTGCCCACATATTTGTATTTGGAGACCTCAATGCCCATCACTCTGAGTGGCTTGAAAACGCTGTTACTGATTCGGCGGGCATTCACGCCGTGAACTTTGCTATTTCCCAATCCCTTACGCAAGTGGTGGACTTCCCCACTCGCTTCCCAAGCACACCCTCGGGTCATTCCTCACTGCTAGATATATGTTTCACCTCTGCGCCCGACGCCTGTCAAGTCTCGCAGCTTTGCCCTCTCGGCAACTCCGACCACGCTGTAGTCTCCCTCAGTATTTCTTTCCAATCTCACTCCCCCCAGGATCCCCCTACTCATAGAACCTCCTACCTCTACCAAAAAGCTGACTGGGATGCCTTTCGCGATTTCCTCTGCGACGTCCCCTGGGGAAAAGTGTTTGACCTATCAGTTGATGACTGTGCCTCTGAGGTCTCGTCATGGGTGAAAGCTGGCATTGACGCCTTCATACCCACCAGGAAGTATTGCTTAAAACCTCATTCCTCTCCGTGGTTCTCTCCGGCCTGCTCAGCCGCCATTGCCCACAGGAACCATTACTTCCATCTATTCCAGAGACAGCCAACTGATCACAATAGGCGCCTGTTCACATCCGCTCGCAGTGAGTGCAAGAGAACCCTAAATGACGCCAAACAGTTGTTTGCGGAGAGAATGCGACAGCACATAGCTGACCGCAAGTTCGGCTCCAAGGACTATTGGAGGATTTGTAAACGGGTGCTCAACAATAGGAAATCCTCAATACCTCCCTTAATCCATGGATTTGACGTTCTCACGTCATCTGCTGAGAAAGCTGAGTGCTTTGCCCGCAGATTCTCATCCAACTCCACACTCGACTCGTCCGGAGTGCACCCACCCGACTTCCCTATTAGAACTGAGGCCAAACTGCATGACGTATATATTACCCCGACAATAGTATCCAGAGTAATTTCAAAACTCGACCCCCATAAGGCGTGTGGAGACGATGGAATCCCGGTGATAGTCCTTAAGAGGTGTGTCCCTGAACTTTCCCCTGTCCTCTCTAAACTGTTTAACTACTGCCTTTCTGCTTCCTGCTTTCCTGCATGCTGGAAATTCTCCTCAGTCGTTCCTGTCTTTAAGAACTGTGGTGAACCCTCGGACCCATCCAACTATCGCCCGATCAGTCTTCTACCAATATTCGGGAAAGTGTTCGAGGCTATAATAAATGCTGAAATAGTTCATCATCTCACCGCCCACAAACTGTTCTCCGACAGGCAATATGGATTCCGATTTGACAGGTCCACAGCCGACCTGCTAACTACTGTAACGGAGTACATGCTACAGGCCCTTGATGAGTCTGACGAGGCTCGCGCGGTTGCTCTGGATATCTCCAAGGCTTTCGACAGGGTTTGGCACCCTGGCCTCCTATGCAAACTACGCGGTTATGGTATTACCGGTCGCCTGCTTGACCTAATCCAATCTTTCTTAAATAACCGCAAAATGAAGGTCGTTCTGAATGGGCGTGCCTCTTCGTCCTACAGCACGAATGCTGGTGTCCCACAAGGCTCTATCCTGGGCCCAACGCTCTTCCTTATTTTCATCAACGACCTCCCAGATGAGATCAGGTCCCAAGTAGGCATCTACGCAGATGACACTACAATATACTCCCGCTCCAGTAAGAAACCTGTCGTGGCGGACAGACAAAATCTCGCTGCTGACCTTGAGCGGGATCTACACTCTGTGGTGAACTGGGGCAAGAAGTGGCTTGTCAACTTCAATTCCTCGAAGACCAAGCTGTTGTCTGTCAACCATTACAGGCAACCTCTTCTGCCTCCCATAAGCATGGACCAGATGATTCTCCCGGAGAGTAATACACTACGCCTCCTCGGACTTACCCTGTCCTCAGACCTCAAATGGAAGCACTATATTGAATCCATAGCAAAATCTACTGCTAAGAAGATTGGGTCACTATGTCGATCCAGGATGTTTTTTCCACCTGAATCCATCCTGCATATATACAAGTCAACCATCCGTCCGTGCATGGAGTACTGCTGCCATTTATGGTCAGGTGCCCCTGCCGTTCTCCTCAGTGTTCTCGACAAGCTCCAAAGGAGAGTCTGTAATGTGATAGGTTCTGATCTGGCGACTCGTCTGCAGCCACTTTCCCATCGTCGAAATGTGGCCTCCCTCTGTCTCTTCTATAAATACCTTCATGGCTTCTGCTCGGATGAGCTTAAGTCACTGATGCCTCCTCAACAGGTGTTTACCCGTTCAACCAGACTGGCAACTGGGTCCCACCCACTCACAGTCAGGTTAGCCAAACGCAGACGACAATTCTACTCCAGCAGCTTCCTCTCTCGCACTTCCCGCCTGTGGAACTCACTCCCGTATTCTTGCTTTCCTGACGGCTACGACCTCCAGAAATTTAAAAGCAAAGTTAATACTCACCTACTAACCACTGGCCTCTAGCTCTCTCCCCTCCCCTGTATAACCTTCCCTTTCTCTCCGCCCATGTACCTGTCATTGCACCTGCTTTCTCAGTTTTCTATTGTTCCTTTCTAACTAGCTTGTACTCCTCACTCTTTTCTAATTAATCTTTCTACATTTATGTAACCCCCTGCACATCAGTGGCGTTTCTGCCTTGCTCGGGGTGAAATGATTAAAAAAAAAAAAAAAAAAAAAAATATATATTGTGTGTGTATTTTGGCAGTATTTTTTCATTAATGCAGGTTTCATTGAATAATATAGACAAGTTTTGTCTATTAATTTTGTGTAGAAATCCGTTCATACCGTCTGATATACTTGATGGTGATGTCGTTAAAAGACAACAAAAAATCACAGTAATTGTTGATTTTTTTATCGGGTCTAAGCTTTCGGCTCACATAAGCCATTATCAAAGAGTAAATATTAACATACTATTTCGTCACTGAAATATTATTTTTGTCACTGTCTTCGGCCATCCGCCACGGTAGAGATGGACTAATATTTTCAATTCAAGTCTCTTTATTGTTAATAACTTAAATGTTCTATGTTTACTATGTGTTAATATATAATATCCATTATATATATATATATATATATATATATATATATATATATAAATATATATATGTTAATATATAATATCCATTATATATATATATATATATAAATAAATAATATAATATTTTTGAATATTATTCTAATTTATTTATAATATTCTAATATTCTTTATGTCCATAATATCCTATATATTAGAGAAATATAATATTTTAATAAACGAATAACAAATGTTTTTTTCTAAATAATACAGGGTGTTTCAAAAATAGACGGCATAAATTCAGAATTTTCTTTTATATACATTGTTAGCTACAATATAAGCGGAAACATATTCATTTTATCTCACACAGATAAATTTACCGAGCAACAAACACACACATTCATACAGTTTACCATCGAAGAATTTCTCGCACACATATTATTAAAAAAATTGCCCTTCGTTTTAATATATAAGTAATACATATTTTTACACACATATTTTTAATCGTTTCACCCCAAGCAAGGCGGTAACGACAACAATGCACAGCGGGCTACATAAGAGAAAGAGTTTAGATAGGAGGAGATTAAAGAAAAAGACGAACCAGTTACAGGATGTGTCAGAGAAAGAAGCAAGAGAAGAATGGGAATACAAGTGTGATGACAGTTGCAAAGATAGAGAGAAATGAATAGATATACAGGGTGATGTAAAAAGAACTAGAGTCAAGTGGTTAAGAGATGATTATTGACATTGCATTTAAATTCCTAATGGATGTAGTTGTCAAGAAAGCAAGACTATGAAAGAGAGTTCCACAGGCGGGAAGTGTGAGAAAAGAAGCTAATGGAGTAGAATTGTTGATTGCATTTGGTTGATCTAACTGTGTATGAGTGGGACCCAGTTGCCAGTCTGATTGTATGAGTAAATTCTTGTGGCAGGGGCATCAGTAACTTAAATTCGTCGGAGCAGAAGCCATGAATATATTTGTAGAACAGACAGAGTGAAGCCATAATCCGTCGTCCAGAGAATGGCTGGAGTCGAACGGCCAAATCGGTACCTATCACATTACTGATTCTTCTTTTGGAGCCTGTCGAGAACACTGAGATGAACTGCGGAGGCGCCTGACCATATATGACAGCAATATTCCATATGAAGATATGCGTTCCTAATCATACATACACTCAGAAAATTTTCTACATACATACATTTAAAATAATCGTTGATTGCTTTATTACACACGACACATTTATGACTAATAAAGGCTAAGCTCAAACAACATTCCAATACACAGTCTCAGTAAAAAAAACTTTCAATTTTTCATTTTTCATCTTTAACTGCATCTCTGAAGAAGATTTAATAAAAGTCAAATTTGTAAGATTGAGACATGTTTCTCACCCTGTTCTTTATTTTTTCTATCATAATGTATATGAGTATTTACGCTCTCACACTCTGATTGAGCACTCTGGAAAAATAGTAAACTTTGAAAAACAGTAGCTACTCCAGCATCTACGCATCGTTCATGCAGCAATGAATTAAAACACTCTCAGCTATTGGGCGTGTATAATGTTAATATACACGTTAAAAAGTCTGCCTCCTTCTACCGAGTGCCCGTAGGTAGAAACGCTGACTGACGCCAATTCGCTCGGGTTTCAATCCTGGGTAAAAAGCTGTCTAACCGTACTGATAACCTGTGATACAGCAAAACAAATCTGTCTGCGGATGACTATATATATATATATATATATATATATATATAGATGGATACACACTTCCATACAGGCATGTAAGCATATAGATATAGAGCCACGCCACAAATATAGACAATAATGTATTCGCATACATTTTCAAATTCAAAATATTTAAGAAAATTTATACATATATATATACTTATCTATACACATATCGTCTCCAATATATTCCAAAAATATGATTTAAATACAAATAAGCAAATTTATATCCCATCCATATTTTCAAATATAAAACACACAAACGCGTGCACACACCACTTATATGTAGGTAGGCATATATTTATATAGGTATATATATTATTGGTACGAGTGTATATATATGTGGGTTTGTATGTGTATATTTGTATAAATATATACATATTATTTTTCTTTTTACTATATATTATACTTGTCTAAGGCAAGTTATTTTCTTTATCGTTTCTCCATTAAAATAGTACAATATCAGAGTTGAAAGCTCACACATATATAATTGATCTTCCTTGAAAAGATAGCTTGTGTATTTTTTAACATATACTTTCTTTTTTTAACGGTTCAACTAACTTATTGCCCAGACGTATAAATATTGGATTTCTAACAAAGAACGGAGGGGTAGAGAAAGAAATTAAAAAAAAAACAAAAACAAAAATAAACAAATAGCCACATTATAAATGACAAACAACTTGAATATTATTTTCACAAGCGTACAATAAATTACCGTAAGTGCGTAATGAGGAACTCTTGTGTAAAAGAGACAGAATAAAGAGGTCCTCTCAGTTCAACGTTAATTCTTGCAATGATACCAACGAATTATCACGGTGTTTGGAAAAAGCGTTCAAATTTCCCATGAGTTCAAATAAATGTTTTAACAATTACTTTCGGAATATATATATATATATATATATATATATATATATTAAAGAAAGAAAGAAAGAAAGAATTAATGAAAGAAAGAAAAAGTAAACGAAAATGAATAAAAATTAGAAAACAAATAAATGAATTGGATAACTGTTAGCAAAGCTAAAGGAATAATTTACGGTTGTAATTCGACTTTTTCTTGTTTTAACAATTTCTTTCTGTTGGGAGAAAATATGAGATCTGTTTACTAGAAAGGAAATCAGAATTATCGACGCGGCAAAAACAACTTTTACTTCGGAAATTATTGGCGTCACTGACCTTCCTTGTCAGCCAGCACTCACGTGGTTATTCGAAATTCAAATGTAGTTGAAATCTATTTAAATAGAACAATCTCTGTCTGTCTGTCTGTCTGTCTGTATAGCTAGATAGCTAGCTAGCTAGCTAGCTAGCTAGATAGATAGATAGATAGCTAGATAGATAGATAGATAGATAGATATGAAAAGACTGAGATAGATAGATACACTCCCGATCAAAAATTTAAGACCACTTAAAAATCTTTGAAAATAAATTTTTTTTTACGGATAGATTTTAAACTCCTCCCACTTAAGGTTACCAATACTACAATCTAAAAGGTTATGGAAACAAAAAGCTACATTCCAAACATTTTATTTAGTAATTTACATTTTTATAAAATGAGGCAATTTCCACATGATCAAAATTATAAGACCAGGGGTATAAATTGTTAGATCTATGGTGATTCCAAGGTTTTTAGTTCAGTTAGAGATTAGCAATCACTGCGTAAAGGTGTTACCATGCCTAAACCAAGCAAACTTACCGAAGTTGAGCATTCTCGAATTCTAGAATTCCATAAGCAAGGTTTGTCACAGCGGGCGATCGCAGCTAAGGTAAATCGTAGTAAAATTGTGATTTGCAACAGTGAATTATGGAAAAGCAAAATCCTCTGGTAGGCCCCCAAAAGTTTCTCCTGCATTGAGTAGCAGAATAAGACGGGTTGTTATGAAAGAGGGGGGACTTTCTTCTAGTCAAATTAAGGCAGTCACACATGCTGATTGCAGTTCCGTAACCATCAGACGACACTTAAGACAAAAAGGCATGGTAAATAAAAAGCGTAAACAAATTCCTCGGCTGCTTCTACGTCACAAGGTGGACCGCTTAAAGTTTGGTTGTGAATACCAAACATGGGACGTTGATGAGAAAAAATTCAATCTAGATGGCCCTGATGGCTTCCAACGATATTGGCATAACAAAAACATGCCTCCTGAAATTTTCTCCACACGTCATAGTGGTGGAGGGTCCCTAATGGGATGGGGTGCCTTTTCTTACAGAGGGACGATGGAGCTCCAGGTGATGCAGGGTCGTCAGAGTGTGGCTGGTTGTGTAAACATGCTACAAAAAGCATCTTTGATGATGGAGGTCCATCGTTTGTGTGGGGATGGATGGTTATTCCAACAGGATAATGCTGCAATCCACGCTGCAAGACGGACCTTGATCTTTCTACAAGAAAATGGCGTCAATCTCTTGGGACATCCTGCATGCTCACTGGACTTGAACCCAATTGAAAATGTTTGGGGATGGATGACAAGTGATGTTTATCGAAATGGCAAACAATATTCAACAAAAAATGAACTTCGTGAAGCCATCTTCAGAAGCTGGAGCAACATACCCGCCCCTTAATGGAAACGCTTATTTCTAGCATGCCCGACAGAATTTTTGAAGTCATTAAAAGCAGTGGAGGTAGACTTCATTATTAAATTTGATTGTTGAATGTTTTCATACACTTTTTGTACAATTTCGTAGAATTTTTGTCTCTAGTATTATAGTTCTGATGATATGTAAATCACCTCATTTTATAAAAATGTAAATTTCTAAATAAAATATTTGGAATGTAGCTTTTTGTTTCCATAACCTTTTAGATTGTAGTATTGGTAACCTTAAGTGGGAGGAGTTTAAAATCTATCTGTAAAAAAAAAAAGAAATTCTTTTTAAAGATTTTTAAGTGGTCTTAAATTTTTGATCGGGAGTGTAGATAGATAGATAGATAGATAGATAGATAGATAGATAGATAGATAGATATGAAAAGACTGTAGATAGATAGATAGATAGATAGATAGATAGATAGATATGAACAAACTGTGATAGATAGATAGATAGATAGATAGATAGATAGATAGATAGATATGAACAAACTGTGATAGATAGATAGATAGATAGATAGATAGATAGATAGATATGAACAGACTGTGATAGATAGATAGATAGATAGATAGATAGATATGAAAAGACTGTGATAGATAGATAGATAGATAGATAGATAGATAGATAGATAGATAGATAGATAGATAGAATTCTGTTTAATGCTAAATCGCAGTGGGCAGGCCTTGTCAAATTAATTAAACAGACTGTCACCTTTAGTTGCTGATACTGATGGAGACGAGGCGGTGTAATGGATATATGCTCGGTTTGAGGAATAGAAGAGACGAGTTCAAATCAAGTCGAGTTCGTTACGTCCATCTCTTATCCAGCTATGAATATAAGGACAGAATGGATCCTTTAATCTCGGACGGAAGGACAGCTCTGATTCATGCCTCTCAGAAGCCGCTACATTTGTCAAGATTACTGAAGAAACCTCTTTGATGTGGTGAGCTGATCGCACTCTAGACATTTTCCTTCCAAGTGCTGCAATAAACAATGGACGTGAGTGAGGTCTTGTGACTTCGTGTACTTCCGCGACAGACTTCAACACCAATCTATTCCGTTTGGCTTCATTACGCGTACTTCAGCAGAATTATAATATCCAGAATCCCAAATTTTTTATCAGATTTGTCACTAATACGGACTTTGGAAGAGATTAAAAAAATACATATTTTCAGTGAATTTCTCGCCAATAGTTAACCTTCGCAAAAATTATGGGAAAAAAAAATACCGCACCAACAACAATGAAAAAAGATGTTTTAAAAAGATGGTTATTTCTCTTACATAGCTATTACTGATTACTCTTTTGACTCCCTCGGCAATATTTATTTACAATAGTATAAAACTATGTGAACCAAGTATAATGGGATATTTATTATTCATTTTTTATAAACACTTATTCTTTACTATCTATAAAGAAATAAATTTCGAAGGAAATTTACAAGATTATGAATATTTGTGAATTATGTACAATTCGAAATTTATTATTTACCTTTTATAAGGATTTATTCTTTACTATTTATAAAGAAACAAATTTTAAAAATGATTTACAAGATCATAAAAATAAATCAACACAGTACAATGCTATGTTCATTATTTACCTTTCATAAGCAGTTACTAACGAGTGGATGACTGAAGAGATTCTCGACCTGATGTAAAGGAGACAAAAATAACGCCAAGACATGGAAGAGAATGCAGGAAACTACACAGGGAGATAAGGAACAAATGCAGACAGGCTAAAGAGGAATAGCTCAATAACAAATGCGCAGAAGTAGAGAGACTGAGCAGGACCAAAAAAGCAGAGCTGCATAAAGAGATAAGAGAACTGACAGGACAAAAAACCTGCTCCTTCACAAAGTGCATAAAATCCAAGGATGGAACGATAATATTGGAGAAAGAAGAAATACTCCATCGATGGGAAGAGTATATAAAGGAGCTCTTTCGCGAAAGGAGAGAGCAACCGAGAATACACAAGGATGGAGCGGAAATATTAAGGTCCGAAGTGGAAGCTGCAATGGTCAGACTGAAAAGAAACAAAGCAACTGGTCCAGAACTACTGATAGCCCTGGAAAAATTCGGCATAGAGAAAATTACCGAAATAATAAACGAAATTTATAATACTGGAATAATACCATACGATCTATGTAAGTCGATTTTTATAGCACTGCCGAAGAAGCCAAGTGCAAACGAGTGCGAACTACACAGAAATATCAGCTTAATGAGTGACATTACAAAACTGATTGTCAGAATCCTGATGAATAGAGCGAGAAGCAGAATCAGACCAGAGATAGGACAGGAAAAGTGCGGTTCGTCAAAGACACTGGAACAAGGAACGCCATATTTATGATTAGGATGCCCTCCGAAAGGGCGATACAAATGAAGAAGGACTTGTACCTATGTTTTATTGATTATGCGAAGGCATTCGACAAGATACGACACAAAGAATTGATGGAGATGCTCAACAGCTTCAACATTTTTGGGAAAGACGTCAGAGTAATCAAGAATCTCTACTGACAGCAAACTGCCTGTATACAGATAGGTAACGATTTCTGCAGATTTACAAAGATAGAAAGAGGCGTAAGACAAGGATGTGTCTTTTCACCGGATCTGTTCAACTTGTATAGCAAAAATATTTTGAGGATCTTAGAGACTACGCCAGGATTTGTTATTGGAGGCCACAACTTAAACAACATAAGGTAAGCAGATGATACAGTGCTGATTGCAGACACGGAAAGAAAACTACAAGGCCTCCTACAAATAGGTAGCTGTGGGGAGTGACCAAAAAGGACTACAAATAAACTGTAAGAAAACTGAATGCATGGTCATCAGCAAAAAGAGCAACCCAAAATGCCAAATACATGTGCGGGATACTAGCATCAAGCAAGTACAAAAATGTAAATACCTAGAAAGTGTTCTAACAGGACAGAAAAAAGCGTCTTAAGAGTTACTAGGGATAAGGCGATATGGAAGGCCATGATCGCCTTAGCTCACTGCGCCCCGCTCTGCCTAAATTTACTCGAGCTAATAGACTAGCAATTAGGTCTCCATTTTTACAGTGAATTAAAGAAAATATAACAGAAACTTCTACTCTTTTAGCTTCTTTTCTCGTACTTTCCGCCTATGGGATTCTCTTCCGTACACTTGCCTTCCCGACAGCTACAATCTTGAAGAATTTAAATGTAAGGTCAATAGTGATGAAGTGTAGGAAGCGGATTAATGTTTCTTTTGTTCGGCCTTGTGTCTTTTTTAACCGAACTTCATACTGCTTACAAGTTTTATGCTGAATAATATTCATCAGGAGGGTATTCATCAGAAGGTTGGTTATTGGCAGTTTGAATGTTTGGATTAGTGTAGAAGAGTGAAATTATAAAATATACACTTTGAATGTAAAATAGAAATCTAAACTTATTTATAAATGGAACTTTATCTGTGTGTGTGTGTGTCTGTGTGTTCGTTACATATAGACTCCGAAACGGCTGAACCGATTTACTAGAAAATTTACACAGTTGTACTATAAGAGTCTGCAAGTGTTCTTAGCTAGCTTTTATGTCGAGGTGCCCCCGATAAATATCGAAAATCGATAATCGAAAAAATCGGG
Source organism: Ascarosepion bandense (assembly GCA_037127315.1). Classification (NCBI taxonomy): domain Eukaryota; kingdom Metazoa; phylum Mollusca; class Cephalopoda; order Sepiida; family Sepiidae; genus Ascarosepion; species Ascarosepion bandense. The sequence goes on from JBBBDQ010000241.1 coordinate 2,429,203, forward strand.
TTATAGAAGGAGTGGTCCGATTTTAATCAAATTTGATACACTCATAGACAAAGACATAAGAAACGATATTCAGAAGTTTCAAGGTTGCAGTTCTTACAATAGTGCAGAAAGTCGATAATATATAAATAAAATTTTTCATTACACCCGAGCAACGCCGGGTTAGTTTTTAGAATGTTGACTATAATTGTTGAATATAAAATTAGTCTTCTAAATAAACAATTTAATAAATAGTTTTTAATATTTTGTTTGGAAATTGTCAAGAACACATGACATAATATGACAATAAAACAAACAAAATAAAGAGAGAAAAACAAATAATGCAAAGATGTGGAATTCAGTTCCATTTGCTTGCTTACCTGATAGCTACGATCTCCAAAATTTTAAATTTAACGTCAATTGCTATCTTCTATCTCTTTGATTTCCATCCATCTCTTGTACATTGTTCGACATCCCACGAACCTTTTTTATTCTTTTACTGTAATCTCCTGAACACCAGCGGCATTTATGCCCCGCTTGGGGTGAAATGATTATGAAAAAAAAAAGAAACATTACTGGTAACGGAATGCTGTATTCCTTCGCATTTGCGCCAGAACAGCTAAAATGAACATTTCCGAGTGCAGATGATTCGGAAGATTATGATGTTTGGCATGATCACTAGTGACATTATACCTCCATTCATTTTCTCAAAGGGCCTCAGACTCAACACAGAGGCCTACTGTTGTGGAGTTGTGGCGAAATTTCGTTGCAAAATGTAAAAACCGGTTTCGGTGGGAAGTAAATCCTTGGAATAAGAAGATAGGTTCAAAACAGTGTATTTGAAAGGGCCTCAGACTCAACACAGAGGCCTACTGTTGTGGAGTTGTGGCGAAATTTCGTTGCAAAATGTAAAAACCGGTTTTGGTGGGAAGTAAGCCCATGGAATAATAAGATAGGTTCAAAACAGTGTATTTGAAAGGGCCTCAGACTCAACACAGAGGCCTACTGTTGTGGAGTTGTGGCGAAATTTCGTTGCAAAATGTAAAAACCGGTTTCGGTGGGAAGTAAGCCCTTAGAATAAGAAGATAGGTTCAAAACAGTGTATTTGAAAGGGCCTCAGACTCAACACAGAGGCCTACTGTTGTGGAGTTGGGGCGAAATTTCGTTGCAAAATGTAAAAACCGGTTTCGGTGGGAAGTAAGCCCTTAGAATAAGAAGATAGGTACAAAACAGTGTATTTGAAAGGGCCTCAGACTCAACACAGAGGCCTACTGTTGTGGAGTTGTGGCGAAATTTCGTTGCAAAATGTAAAAACCGGTTTCGGTGGGAGGTAAGCCCTTGGAATAAGAAGATAAGTTCAAAACAGTGTATTTGAAAGGGCCTCAGACTCAACACAGATCCCTACTGTTGTGGAGTTGTGGCGAAATTTCGTTGCAAAATGTAAAAACCGGTTTCGGTGGGAAGTTAGCCCTTGGAACAAGAAGATAGATACAAAACAGTGTATTTGAAAGGGCCTCAGACTCAACACAGAGCCCTACTGTTGTGGAGTTGTGGCGAAATTTCGTTGCAAAATGTAAAAACCGGTTTTGGTGGGAAGTAAGCCCATGGAATAATAAGATAGGTTCAAAACAGTGTATTTGAAAGGGCCTCAGACTCAACACAGAGGCCTACTGTTGTGGAGTTGTGGCGAAATTTCGTTGCAAAATGTAAAAACCGGATTCGGTGGGAAGTAAGCCCATGGAATAATAAGATAGGTTCAAAACAGTGTATTTGAAAGGGCCTCAGACTCAACACAGAGGCCTACTGTTGTGGAGTTGTGGCGAAATTTCGTTGCAAAATGTAAAAACCGGTTTCGGTGGGAAGTAAGCCCTTGGAATAAGAAGATAAGTTCAAAACAGTGTATTTGAAAGGGCCTCAGACTCAACACAGAGGCCTACTGTAGTGGAGTTGTGGCGAAATTTCGTTGCAAAATGTAAAAACCGGTTTCGGTGGGAAGTAAGCCCATGGAATAATAAGATAGGTTCAAAACAGTGTATTTGAAAGGGCCTCAGACTCAACACAGAGGCCTACTGTTGTGGAGTTGTGGCGAAATTTCGTTGCAAAATGTAAAAACCGGTTTCGGTGGGAAGTAAGCCCTTAGAATAAGAAGATAGGTTCAAAACAGTGTATTTGAAAGGGCCTCAGACTCAACACAGAGGCCTACTGTTGTGGACTTGTGGCGAAATTTCGTTGCAAAATGTAAAAACCGGTTTCGGTGGGAAGTAAGCCCTTAGAATAAGAAGATAGGTTAAAACAGTGTATTTGAAAGGGCCTCAGACTCAACACAGAGGCCTACTGTTGTAGAGTTGTGGCGAAATTTCGTTGCAAAATGTAAAAACCGGTTTCGGTGGGAGGTAAGCCCTTGGAATAAGAAGATAAGTTCAAAACAGTGTATTTGAAAGGGCCTCAGACTCAACACAGAGCCCTATTGTTGTGGAGTTGTGGCGAAATTTCGTTGCAAAATGTAAAAACCGGTTTCGGTGGGAAGTAGGCACATGGAATAATAAGATAGGTTCAAAACAGTGTATTTGAAAGGGCCTCAGACTCAACACAGAGGCCTACTGTTGTGGAGTTGTGGCGAAATTTCTTTGCAAAATGTAAAAGCCGGTTTCGGTGGGAAGTAAGCCCATGGAATAATAAGATAGGTTCAAAACAGTGTATTTGAAAGGGCCTCAGACTCAACACAGAGGCCTACTGTTGTGGAGTTGTGGCGAAATTTCGTTGCAAAATGTAAAAACCGGTTTCGGTGGGAAGTAAGCCCTTGGAATAAGAAGATAAGTTCAAAACAGTGTATTTGAAAGGGCCTCAGACTCAAAACAGAGCCCTACTGTTGTGGAGTTGTGGCGAAATTTCGTTGCAAAATGTAAAAACCGGTTTCGGTGGGAAGTAGGCCCATGGAATAATAAGATAGGTTCAAAACAGTGTATTTGAAAGGGCCTCAGACTCAACACAGAGGCCTACTGTTGTGGAGTTGTGGCGAAATTTCTTTGCAAAATGTAAAAGCCGGTTTCGGTGGGAAGTAAGCCCATGGAATAATAAGATAGGTTCAAAACAGTGTATTTGAAAGGGCCTCAGACTCAACACAGAGGCCTACTGTTGTGGAGTTGTGGCAAAATTTCGTTGCAAAATGTAAAAACCGGTTTCGGTGGGAAGTAAGCCCTTGGAATAAGAAGATAAGTTCAAAACAGTGTATTTGAAAGGGCCTCAGACTCAAAACAGAGGCCTACTGTTGTGGAGTTGTGGCGAAATTTCGTTGCAATATGTAAAAACCGGTTTCGGTGGGAAGTAAGCCCTTGGAACAAGAAGATAGATTCAAAACAGTGTATTTGAAAGGGCCTCAGACTCAACACAGAGGCCTACTGTTGTGGAGTTGTGGCGAAATTTCGTTGCAAAATGTAAAAACCGGTTTCGGTGGGAAGTAAGCCCTTGGAATAAGAAGATAGGTTCAAAACAGTGTATTTGAAAGGGCCTCAGACTCAAAACAGAGGCCTACTGTTGTGGAGTTGTGGCGAAATTTCGTTGCAATATGTAAAAACCGGTTTCGGTGGGAAGTAAGCCCTTGGAACAAGAAGATAGATTCAAAACAGTGTATTTGAAAGGGCCTCAGACTCAACACAGAGCCCTACTGTTGTGGAGTTGTGGCGAAATTTCGTTGCAAAATGTAAAAACCGGTTTCGGTGGGAAGTAAGCCCATGGAATAATAAGATAGGTTCAAAAGAGTGTATTTGAAAGGGCCTCAGACTCAACACAGAGCCCTACTGTTGTGGAGTTGTGGCGAAATTTCGTTGCAAAATGTAAAAACCGGTTTCGGTGGGAAGTAAGCCCTTAGAATAAGAAGATAGGTTAAAACAGTGTATTTGAAAGGGCCTCAGACTCAACACAGAGGCCTACTGTTGTAGGGTTGTGGCGAAATTTCGTTGCAAAATGTAAAAACCGGTTTCGGTGGGAGGTAAGCCCTTGGAATAAGAAGATAAGTTCAAAACAGTGTATTTGAAAGGGCCTCAGACTCAACACAGAGCCCTATTGTTGTGGAGTTGTGGCGAAATTTCGTTGCAAAATGTAAAAACCGGTTTCGGTGGGAAGTAGGCACATGGAATAATAAGATAGGTTCAAAACAGTGTATTTGAAAGGGCCTCCAGACTCAACACAGGGGCCTACTGTTGTGGAGTTGTGGCGAAATTTCTTTGCAAAATGCCAAAGCCGGTTTCGGTGAAGTAAGCCCATGGAATAATAAGATAGGTTCAAAACAGTGTATTTGAAAGGGCCTCAGACTCAACACAGAGGCCTACTGTTGTGGAGTTGTGGCGAAATTTCGTTGCAAAATGTAAAAGCCGGTTTCGGTGGGAAGTAAGCCCTTGGAATAAGAAGATAAGTTCAAAACAGTGTATTTGAAAGGGCCTCCAGACTCAAAACAGAGCCCTACTGTTGTGGAGTTGTAGCGAAATTTCGTTGCAAAATGTAAAAACCGGTTTCGGTGGGAAGTAGGCCCATGGAATAATAAGATAGGTTCAAAACAGTGTATTTGAAAGGGCCTCAGACTCAACACAGAGGCCTACTGTTGTGGAGTTGTGGCGAGAATTTCTTTACCAAAATGTAAAAGCCGGTTTCGGTGGGAAGTAAACCCATGGAATAATAAGATAGGTTCAAAACAGTGTATTTGAAAGGGCCTCAGACTCAACAGAGGCCTACTGTTGTGGAATTGTGGCAAATTTCGTTACAAAATGTAAAAAACCGGTTCGGTGGGAAGTAAGCCCTTGGAATAAGAAGATAAAGTTCAAAACAGTGTATTTGAAAGGGCCTCAGACTCGACGAGGCCTACTGTTGTGGAATTGTGGCGAAATTTCGTTGCAATATGTAAAAACCGGTTTCGGTGGGAAGTAAGCCCTTGGAGACAAGAAGATAGATTCAAAACAGTGTGTTGAAAAGGCCTCAGACTCAACACAGAGGCCTACTGTTGTGGGTGTGGCGAAATTTCGTTGCAAAATGTAAAAACCGGTTTCGGTGGGAAGTAAGCCCTTGGAATAAGAAGATAGGTTCAAAACAGTGTATTTGAAAGGGCCTCAGACTCAAAACAGAGGCCTACTGTTGTGGAGTTGTGGCGAAATTTCGTTGCAATATGTAAAAGCCGGTTTCGGTACGAAATGACCCTTGGAACAAGAAGATAGATTCAAAACAGTGTATTTGAAAGGGCCTCAGACTCAACACAGAGCCCTACTGTTGTGCGGAGTTGTGGCGAAATTTCGTTGCAAAATGTAAAAACCGGTTTCGGTGGGAAGTAAGCCCTTGGAATAAGAAGATAAGTTCAAAACTGAGTGTATTTGAAAGGGCCTCCAGACTCGAGCAGAGGCCTACTGTTGTGAGTTGTGGCGAAATTTCGTTGCAATATGTAAAAACCGGTTTCGGTGGGAAGTAAGCCCATGGAATAATAAGATAGGTTCAAAACAGTGTATTTGAAAGGACTCAGACTCAACACAGAGGTCTACTGTTGTGGAGTTGTGGCGAAGTCTAGACGCAAAATGTAAAAACCGGTTTCGGTGGGAAGTAAGCCCTTGGAATAGAGAAGATAAGTTCAAAAACAGTGTATTTGAAAGGGCCTCCAGACTCAAAGTGAGGGCCTACTGTTGGCGGGTTGTGGCGAAATTTCGTTGCAATATGTAAAAACCGGTTTCGGTGGGAAGTAAGCCCTTGGAACAAGAAGATAGATTCAAAACAGTGTATTTGAAAGGGCCTCAGACTCAACACAGAGGCCTACTGTTGTGGGTTAACCAGCGATTTCGTTGCAAAATGTAAAAACCGGTTTCGGTGAGAGTAAGCCCATGGAATAAGAAAGGAATAAGTTCAAAACAGAGTGTGTTTGAAAGGGCCTCCAGACTCAACACACAGAGGCCTACTGTTGTGGAGTTGTGGCAGAGATTTCGTGCCAAAATGTAAAAACCGGTTCCGGTGGGAAGTAAGCCCTTGGAATAAGAAGATAAGTTCAAACAGTGTGTTGAAAAGGGCCCTCAGACTCAACACAGAGGCCTACTGTTGTGGGTGTGGCGAAATTTCGTTGCAAAATGTAAAAACCGGTTTCGGTGGGAAGTAAGCCCTTGGAATAAAGAAGATAAGTTCAAAGAAACAGTGTATTTGAAAGGGCCTAAGACTCAAAACAGAGGCCTACTGTTGTGGAGTTGTGGCGAAATTTCGTTGCAATATGTAAAAACCGGTTTCGGTGGGAAGTAAGCCCTTGGAACAAGAAGATGGTTAAAACAGTGTATTTGAAAGGGCCTCAGACTCAACACAGAGGCCTACTGTTGTGGAGTTGTGGCGAAATTTCATTGCAAAATGTAAAAACCGGTTTCGGTGGGAGGCTAAGCCCTTGGAATAAGAAGATAAGTTTCAAAACAGTGTATTTGAAAGGGCCTCAGACTCAACACAGAGGCCTACTGTTGTGGAGTTGTGGCGGGGAATTTCGTTGCAAAATGTAAAAACCGGTTTCGGTGGGAAGTAAGCCCTTGGAATAAGAAGATAAGTTCAAAACGGTGTGTTTGAAAGGGCCTCAGACTCAAAGCAGAGGCCTACTGTTGTGGAGTTGTGGCGAAGAAATTTCGTTGCAATATGTAAAAACCGGTTTCGGTGGGAAGTAAGCCCTTGGAACAAGAAGATATAGATTCAAAACAGTGTATTTGAAAGGGCCTCAGACTCAACACAGAGGCCTACTGTTGTGGAGTTGTGGCGAAATTTCATTTGCAAAAATGTAAAAACCGGTTTCGGTGGGAAGTAAGCCCATGGAATAATGAATGGGTTCAAAAGAGTGTATTTGAAAGGGCCTCAGACTCAACACAGAGGCCTACTGTTGTGGAGTTATTGGCGAAATTTCGTTGCAAAATGTAAAAACCGGTTTCGGTGGGAAGTAAGCCCATGGAATAATAAGATGAGTTCAAAACAGTGTATTTGAAAGGGACTCAGACTCAACACAGAGGCCTACTGTTGTGGAGTTGTGGCGAGGCTTCGTTGCAAAAATGTAAAAACCGGTTTCGTGGAAGTAAGCCCATGGAATAATAAGATAGGTTCAAAACAGTGTATTTGAAAGGGACTCCCATTAACTTTTGAGCCCTACTGTTGTGGAGTTGTGGCAGGAATTTCGTTGCAAAATGTAAAAACCGGTTTCGGTGGGGAAGTAAGCCCATGGAATAATAAGATATTTTCAAAACAGTGTATTTGAAAGGGCCTCAGACTCAACACAGATGCCTACTGTTGTGGGAGTTGCGCGAAAATTAGCTGTAAAATGTAAAAACCGGTTTCGGTGGGAAGTAAGCCCTTGGAATAAGAAGATAAGTTCAAAACAGTGTATTTGAAAGGGCCTCAGACTCAAAACAGAGGCCTACTGTTGTGGAGTTGTGGCGAAATTTCGTTGCAAAATGTAAAAACCGGTTTCGGTGGGAAGTAAGCCTATGGAATAATAAGATAGGTTCAAAAGAGTGATGAAAGGGCCTCAGACTCAACACAGAGACCTACTGTTGTGGAGTTGTGGCGAAATCTCGTTGCAAAATGTAAAAACCGGTTTCGGTGGGAAGTAAGCCCATGGAATAATAAGATAGGTTCAAAAGAGTGTATTTGAAAGGGCCTCAGACTCAACACAGAGGCCTACTGTTGTGGAGTTGTGGCGAAATTTCGTTGCAAATGTAAAAACCGGTTTCGGTGGGAAGTAAGCCTATGGAATAATAAGATAGGTTCAAAACAGTGTATTTGAAAGGACTCAGACTCAACACAGAGGCCTACTGTTGTGGAGTTGTGGCGAAATTTCGTTGCAAAATGTAAAAACCGGTTTCGGTGGGAAGTAAGCCCATGGAATAATAAGATAGGTTCAAACAGTGTATTTGAAAGGGCCTCAGACTCAACACAGATGCCTACTGTTGTGGAGTTGTGGCGAAATTTCGTTGCAAAATGTAAAAACCGGTTTCGGTGGGAAGTAAGCCCTTGGAATAAGAAGATAAGTTAAAAACAGTGTATTTGAAAGGGCCTCAGACTCAAAACAGAGGCCTACTGTTGTGGAGTTGTGGCGAAATTTCGTTGCAAAATGTAAAAACCGGTTTCGGTGGGAAGTAAGCCCATGGAATAATCAGATAGGTTCAAAATAGTGTATTTGAAAGGACCTCAGACTCAACACAGAGTCTACTGTTGTAGAGTTGTAAGCAAATTTCGTTGCAAAATGCAAAAACCGGTTTCGGGTGGGAAGTAAGCCCTTGGAATAAGAAGATAAGTTCAAAACAGTGTATTGAAAGGGTCTCAGACTCAAAACAGAGGCCTACTGTTGTGGAGTTGTGGCGAAATTTCGTTGCAATATGTAAAAACCGGTTTCGGTGGGAAGTAAGCCCTTGAACAAGAAGATAGATTCAAAACAGTGTATTTGAAAGGGCCTCAGACTCAACACAGAGGCCTACTGTTGTGGAGCTGTGGCGAAATTTCGTTGCAAAATGTAAAAACCGGTTTCGGTGGGGAAGTAAGCCCATGGAATAATAAGATAGGTTCAAAACAGTGTATTTGAAAGGGCCTCAGACTCAACACAGAGGCCTACTGTTGTGGAGTTGTGGCGAAATTTCGTTGCACATGTAAAAACCGGTTTCGGTGGGAAGTAAGCCCATGGAATAATAAGATAGGTTCAAAACAATGTATTTGAAAGGGCCTCAGACTCAACACAGATGCCTACTGTTGTGGAGTTGTGGCGAAATTTCGTTGCAAAATGTAAAAACCGGTTTCGGTGGGAAGTAAGCCCTTGGAATAAGAAGATAAGTTCAAAACAGTGTATTTGAAAGGGCCTCAGACTCAAAACAGAGGCCTACTGTTGTGGAGTTGCGGCGAAATTTCGTTGCAAAATGTAAAAACCGGTTTCGGTGGGAAGTAAGCCCATGGAATAATAAGATAGGTTCAAAAGTGTATTTGAAAGGGCCTCAGACTCAACACAGAGACCTACTGTTGTGGAGTTGTGTGGCGAAATCTTCGTTGCAAAATGTAAAAACCGGTTTCGGTGGGAAGTAAGCCCATGGAATAATAAGATAGGTTCAAAAGAGGTATTTGAAAGGGCCTCAGACTCAACACAGAGGCCTACTGTTGTGGAGTTGTGGCGAAATTTCGTTGCAAAATGTAAAAACCGGTTTCGGTGGGAAGTAAGCCCATGGAATAATAAGATAGGTTCAAAACAGTGTATTTGAAAGGGACTCAGACTCAACACAGAGGCCTACTGTTGTGGAGTTGTGGCGAAATTTCGTTGCAAAATGTAAAAACCGGTTTCGGTGGGAAGTAAGCCCATGGAATAATAAGATAGTTTCAAAACAGTGTATTTGAAAGGGCCTCAGACTCAACACAGATGCCTACTGTTGTGGAGTTGTGGCGAAATTTCGTTGCAAAATGTAAAAACCGGTTTCGGTGGGAAGTAAGCCCTTGGAATAAGAAGATAAGTTCAAAACAGTACATTTGAAAGGGCCTCAGACTCAAAACAGAGGCCTACTGTTGTGGAGTTGTGGCGAAATTTCGTTGCAAAATGTAAAAACCGGTTTCGTGGGAAGTAAGCCCATGGAATAATCAGATAGGTTCAAAAACAGTGTATTTTGAAAGACCTCAGACTCAACACAGAGGCCTACTGTTGTAGAGTTGTGGCGAAATTTCGTTGCAAAATGCAAAAACCGGTTTCGGTGGGAAGTAAGCCCTTGGAATAAGAAGATAAGTTCAAAACAGTGTATTGGAAAGGGTCTCAGACTCAAAACAGAGGCCTACTGTTGTGGAGTTGTGGCGAAATTTCGTTGCAATATGTAAAAACCGGTTTCGGTGGGAAGTAAGCCCTTGAACAAGAAGATAGATTCAAACAGTGTATTTGAAAGGGCGTCAGACTCAACACAGAGGCCTACTGTTGTGGAGTTGTGGCGAAATTTCGTTGCAAAATGTAAAAACCGGTTTCGGTGGGAAGTAAGCCCATGGAATAATAAGATAGGTTCAAAAGAGTGTATTTGAAAGGGCCTCAGACTCAACACAGAGGCCTACTGTTGTGGAGTTGTGGCGAAATTTCGTTGCAAAATGTAAAAACCGGTTTCGGTGGGAAGTAAGCCCATGGAATAATAAGATAGGTTCAAAACAGTGTATTTGAAAGGGCCTCAGACTCAACACAGAGGCCTACTGTTGTGGAGTTGTGGCGAAATTTCGTTGCAAAAAATGTAAAAACCGGTTTCGGTGGGAAGTAAGCCCATGGAATAATAAGATAGGTTCAAAAGAGTGTATTTGAAAGGGCCTCAGACTCAACACAGAGCCCCACTGTTGTGGAGTTGTGGCGAAATTTCGTTGCAAAATGTAAAAACCGGTTTCGGTGGGAAGTAAGCCCTTGGAATAATAAGATAGGTTCTAAAACAGTGTATTTGAAAGGGACTAGACTCAACACAGAGGCCTACTGTTGTGGAGTTGTGGCGAAATTTCGTTGCAAAATGTAAAAACCGGTTTCGGTGGGAAGTAAGCCCTTGGAATAAGAAGATAGGTTCAAAACAGTGTATTTGAAAGGGCCTCAGACCTGGGGCCGAGGCCTACTGTTGTGGAGTTGTGGCGAAATTTCGTTGCAATATGTAAAAACCGGTTTCGGTGGGAAGTAAGCCCTTGGAACAAGAAGATAGATTCAAAACAGTGTATTTGAAAGGGCCTCAGACTCAACACAGAGCCCTACTGTTGTGGAAGTTGTGGCGAAATTTCGTTGCAAAATGTAAAAACCGGTTTCGGTGGGAAGTAAGCCCATGGAATAATAAGATAGGTTCAAAAGAGTGTATTTGAAAGGGCCTCAGACTCAACACAGAGCCCTACCGTTGTGAGTTGTGGCGAAATTTCGTTGCAAAATGTAAAACCGGTTTCGGTGGGAAGTAAGCCCTTGGAATAAGAAGATAAGTTCAAAAACAGTGTATTTGAAAGGGCCTCAGACTCAAAACAGAGGCCTACTGTTGTGGAGTTGTGGCGAAATTTCGTTGCAATATGTAAAAACCGGTTTTGGTGGGAAGTAAGCCCATGGAATAATAAGATAGGTTCAAAACAGTGTATTTGAAAGGGACTCAGACTCAACACAGAGGTCTACTGTTGTGGAGTTGTGGCGAAATTTCGTTGCAAAATGTAAAAACCGGTTTCGGTGGGAAGTAAGCCCTTGGAATAAGAAGATAAGTTCAAAACAGTGTATTTGAAAGGGCCTCAGACTCAAAACAGAGGCCTACTGTTGTGGAGTTGTGGCGAAATTTCGTTGCTATATGTAAAAACCGGTTTCGGTGGAGTAAACCCTTGGAACAAAGAAGATAATTCAAAACAGTGTATTTGAAAGGGCCTCAGACTCAACACAGAAGGCCTACTGTTGTGAGTTGTATGGCTTGAAATTTCGTTGCAATATGTAAAAACCGGTTTCGGTGGGAAGTAAGCCCTTGGAACAAGAAGATAGATTCAAAACAGTGTATTTGAAGACTCAGACTCAACACAGAGGCCTACTGTTGTGGAGTTGTGGCGAAATTTCGTTGCAAAATGTAAAAACCGGTTTCGGTGGGAAGTAAGCCCTTGGAATAAGAAGATAAGTTCAAAACAGTGTATTTGAAAGGGCCTCAGACTCAACACAGAGGCCTACTGTTGTGGAGTTGTGGCGAAATTTCGTTGCAAAATGTAAAAACCGGTTTCGGTGGTAAGCCCTTGGAATAAGAAGATAAGTTCAAAACAGTGTATTTGAAGGGCCTCCAGACTCAAAACAGAGGCCTACTGTTGTGGAGTTGTGGCGAAATTTCGTTGCAATATGTAAAAACCGGTTTCGGTGGGAAGTAAGCCCTTGGAACAAGAAGATAGATTCAAAGCAGTGTATTTGAAAGGGCCTCAGACTCAACACAGAGAGGCCTACTGTTGTAGGTCCAATAGCGGAAATTTCGTTGCAAAATGTAAAACCGGTTTCGGTGGGAAGTAAGCCCATGGAATAATGAATGGGGTTCAAAGGATATTGGAAAAGGGCCTCAGACTCCAACACAGAGGCCTACTGTTGTGGAGTTGTGGCGAAATTTCGTTGCAAGATATGCATCCCGGTTTCGGTGGGTAAGCCATGAACCGTAAAATCTGAGTTCAAACAGTGTATTTGAAAGGTTTCGAACTCAACACAGAGGCCTACTGTTGTGGAGTTGTGGCGAAATTTCGTTGCAAAATGTAAAAACCGGTTTCGGTGGGAAACAAGCCCATGGAATAATAAGATAGGTTCAAAACAGTGTATTTGAAAGGGCCTCAGACTCAACACAGAGACCTACTGTTGTGGAGTTGTGGCGAAATCTCGTTGCAAAATGTAAAAACCGGTTTTCGGTGGGAAGTAAGCCCATGGAATAATAAGATAGGTTCAAAGAGTGTATTTGAAAGGACATCAGACTCAACACAGAGGCCTACTGTTGTGGAGTTGTGGCGAAATTTCGTTGCAAAATGTAAAAACCGGTTTCGGTGGGAAGTAAGCCCATGGAATAATAAGATAGGTTCAAAACCAGTGTATTTGAAAGGGACTCAGACTCAACACAGAGGCCTACTGTTGTGGAGTTGTGGCGAAATTTCGTTGCAAAATGTAAAAACCGGTTTCGGTGGGAAGTAAGCCCATGGAATAATAAGATAGGTTCAAAACAGTGTATTTGAAAGGGCCTCAGACTCAACACAGATGCCTACTGTTGTGGAGTTGTGGCGAAATTTCGTTGCAAAATGTAAAAACCGGTCTCGGTGGGAAGTAAGCCCTTGGAATAAGAGGGTAAGTTAAAAACAGTGTATTTGAAAGGGCCTCAGACTCAAAACAGAGGCCTACTGTTGTGGAGTTGTGGCGAAATTTCGTTGCAAAATGTAAAAACCGGTTTCGGTGGGAAGTAAGCCCATGGAATAATCAGATAGGTTCAAAAATAGTGTATTTGAAGGACCTCAGACTCAACACAGAGGCCTACTGTTGTAGAGTTGTGGCGAAATTTCGTTGCAAAATGCAAAAACCGGTTTCGGTGGGAAGTAAGCCCTTGGAATAAGAAGATAAGTTCAAAACAGTGTATTGGAAAGGGTCTCAGACTCAAAACAGAGCCTGTGTTGTGGAGTTGTGGCGAAATTTCGTTACCGTATGTAAACCGGTTTCGGTGGGAAGTAAGCCCTTGGAACAAGAAGATAGATTCAAAACAGTGTATTTGAAAGGGCCTCAGACTCAACACAGAGGCCTACTGTTGTGGAGTTGTGGCGAAATTTCGTTGCAAAATGTAAAAACCGGTTTCGGTGGGAAGTAAGCCCATGGAATAATAAGATAGGTTCAAAACAGTGTATTTGAAAGGGCCTCAGACTCCAACACAGAGGCCTACTGTTGTGGAGTTGTGGCGAAATTTCGTTGCAAAATGTAAAAACCGGTTTCGGTGGGAAGTAAGCCCATGGAATAATAAGATAGGTTCAAAACAGTGTATTTGAAAGGGCCTCAGACTCAACACAGATGCCTACTGTTGTGGAGTTGTGGCGAAATTTCGTTGCAAAATGTAAAAACCGGTTTCGGTGGGAAGTAAGCCCTTGGAATAAGAAGATAAGTTCAAAACAGTGTATTTGAAAGGGCCTGGAACTCAAAACAGAGGCCTACTGTTGTGGAGTTGTGGCGAAATTTCGTTGCAAAATGTAAAAACCGGTTTCGGTGGGAAGTAAGCCCATGGAATAATAAGATAGGTTCAAAAAAGAGTGTATTTGAAAGGGCCTCAGACTCAACACAGAGACCTACTGTTTGACGGAGTTGTGGCGAAATCGTTGCAAAATGTAAAAACCGGTTTCGGTGGAAGTAAGCCCATGGAATAATAAGATAGGTTCAAAAGAGTGTATTTGAAAGGGCCTCAGACTCAACACAGAGGCCTACTGTTGTATGGAGTTGTGGCACGAAATTTCGTTGCAAAATGTAAAAACCGGTTTCGGTGGGAAGTAAGCCCATGGAATAATAAGATAGGTTCAAAACAGTGTATTTGAAAGGGACTCAGGCCTAACACAGAGGCCTACTGTTGTGGAGTTGTGGCAGAAATTTCGTTGCAAAATGTAAAAACCGGTTTCCGGTGGGAAGTAAGCCCATGGAATAATAAGATAGTTTCAAAACAGTGTATTTGAAAGGGCCTCAGACTCAACACAGATGCCTACTGTTGTGGAGTTGTGGCGAAAATTTCGTTGCAAAATGTAAAAACCGGTTTCGGTGGGAAGTAAGCCCTTGGAATAAGAAGATAAGTTCAAAACAGTGTATTTGAAAGGCCTCAGACTCAAAACAGAGGCCTACTGTTGTGGAGTTGTGGCGAAATTTCGTTGCAAAATGTAAAAGCCGGTTTCGGTGGGAAGTAAGCCCATGGAATAATCAGATGAGTTCAAAACAGTGTATTTGAAAGGACCTGGAACTCAACACAGAGGCCTACTGTTGTAGAGTTGTGGCGAAATTTCGTTGCAAAATGCAAAAACCGGTTTCGGTGGGAAGTAAGCCCTTGGAATAAGAAGATAAGTTCAAAACAGTGTATTGGAAAGGGTCTCAGACTCAAAACAGAGGCCTACTGTTGTGGAGTTGTGGCGAAATTTCGTTGCAATATGTAAAAACCGGTTTCGGTGGGAAGTAAGCCTTGGAACAAGAAGATAGATTCAAAACAGTGTATTTGAAGGGCGTCAGACTCAACACAGAGGCCTACTGTTGTGGAGTTGTGGCGAAATTTCGTTGCAAAATGTAAAAACCGGTTTCGGTGGGAAGTAAGCCCATGGAATAATAAGATGGAGTTCAAAAGAGTGTATTTGAAAGGGCCTCAGACTCAACACAGAGGCCTACTGTTGTGGAGTTGTGGCGAAATTTCGTTGCAAAATGTAAAAACCGGTTTCGGTGGGAAGTAAGCCCATGGAATAATGAGATAGGTTTCAAAAGAGTGTATTTGAAAGGGCCTCAGACTCAACACAGAGCCCTACTGTTGTGGGTGTGGCGGCGAAATTTCGTTGCAAAATGTAAACACCGGTTTCGGTGGGAAGTAAGCCCATGGAATAATAAGATAGGTTCAAAACAGTGTATTTGAAAGGGCCTCAGACTCAACACAGAGGCCTACTGTTGTGGAGTTGTGGCGAAATTTCGTTGCAAATGTAAAAACCGGTTTCGGTCGAGTAAGCATGGAATAAGAAGATAGGTTCAAAACAGTGTATTTGAAAGGGCCTCAGACTCAACACAGAGCCCTACTGTTGTGGAGTTGTGGCGAAATTTCGTTGCAAAATGTAAAAACCGGTTCGGTGGGAAGTAAGCCCATGGAATAATAAGATAGGTTCAAAACAGTGTATTTGAAAGGGCCTCAGACTCAACACAGAGCCCTACTGTTGTGGAGTTGTGGCGAAATTTCGTTGCAAAATGTAAAAACCGGTTTCGGTGGGAAGTAAGCCCATGGAATAATAAGATAGGTTCAAAACAGTGTATTTGAAAGGGCCTCAGACTCAACACAGATGCCTACTGTTGTGGAGTTGTGGCGAAAATTTCGTTGCAAAATGTAAAAACCGGTTTCGGTGGGAAGTAAGCCCTTGGAATAATAAGATAGGTTCAAAACAGTGTATTTGAAAGGGACTCAGACTCAACACAGAGGCCTACTGTTGTGGAGTTGTGGCGAAATTTCGTTGCAAAATGTAAAAGCCGGTTTCGGTGGGAAGTAAGCCCTTGGAATAAGAACATAGGTTCAAAACAGTGTATTTGAAAGGGCCTCCAGACTCAACACAGAGGCCTACTGTTGTGGAGTTGTGGCGAAATTTCGTTGCAAAATGTAAAAGCCGGTTTCGGTGGGAAGTAAGCCCTTGGAATGAAGATAGGTTCAAAACAGTGTATTTGAAAAGGACCTCAGACTCAACACAGAGGCCTACTGTTGTAGAGTTGTGGCGAAATTTCGTTGCAAAATGCAAAAACCGGTTTCGGTGGGAAGTAAGCCCTTGGAATAAGAAGATAAGTTCAAAACAGTGTATTGGAAAGGGTCTCAGACTCAAAACAGAGGCCTACTGTTGTGGAGTTGTGGCGAAATTTCGTTGCAATATGTAAAAACCGGTTTCGGTGGGAAACAAGCCCTTGGAACAAGAAGATAGATTCAAAACAGTGTATTTGAAAGGGCGTCAGACTCAACACAGAGGCCTACTGTTGTGGAGTTGTGGCGAAATTTCGTTGCAAAATGTAAAAACCGGTTTCGGTGGGAGTAAGCCCATGGAATAATAAGATAGGTTCAAAAGAGTGTATTTGAAAGGGCCTCAGACTCAACACAGAGGCCTACTGTTGTGGAGTTGTGGCGAAATTTCGTTGCAAAATGTAAAAACCGATTTCGGTGGGAAGTAAGCCCATGGAATAATAAGATAGGTTCAAAACAGTGTATTTGAAAGGGGCCTCAGACTCAACACAGAGGCCTACTGTTGTGGAGTTGTGGCGAAGTTTCGTTGCAAAATGTAAAAACCGGTTTCGGTGGGAAGTAAGCCCATGGAATAATAAGATAGGTTCAAAAGAGTGTATTTTGAAAGGGCCTCAGACTCAACACAGAGCCTACTGTTGTGGAGTTGTGGCGAAATTTCGTTACCAAATGTAAAAACCGGTTTCGGTGGGAAGTAAGCCCTTGGAATAATAAGATAGGTTCAAAACAGTGTATTTGAAAGGGACTCAGACTCAACACAGAGGCCTACTGTTGTGGAGTTGTGGCGAAATTTCGTTGCAAAATGTAAAAGCCGGTTTCGGTGGGAAGTAAGCCCTTGGAATAAGAAGATAGGTTCAAAACAGTGTATTTGAAAGGGCCTCAGACTCAACACAGAGGCCTACTGTTGTGGAGTTGTGGCGAAATTTCGTTGCAAAATGTAAAAACCGGTTTCGGTGGGAAGTAAGCCTTGGAATAAGAACATAGGTTCAAAACATTGTATTTGAAAGGGCCTCAGACTCAACACAGAGGCCTACTGTTGTGGAGTTGTGGCGAAATTTCGTTGCAAAATGTAAAAACCGGTTTCGGTGGGAAGTAAGCCCATGGAATAATGGGAATGGGTTCAGAGTGTATTTGAAAGGGCCTCAGACTCAACACAGAGCCCTACTGTTGTGGAGTTGTGGCAGAAATTTCGTTGCAAAATGTAAACACCGGTTTCGGTGGGAAGTAAGCCCATGGAATAATAAGATAGGTTCAAAACAGTGTATTTGAAAGGGCCTCAGACTCAACACAGGCCTACTGTTGTGGAGTTGTGTGAAATTTCGTTGCAAAATGTAAAAACCGGTTTCCGGTGGGAAGTAAGCCCATGGAATAAGAAGATAGGTTCAAAACAGTGTATTTGAAAGGGCCTCAGACTCAACACAGAGCCCTACTGTTGTGGAGTTGTGGCGAAATTTCGTTGCAAAATGTAAAAACCGGTTTCGGTGGGAAGTAAGCCCATGGAATAATAAGATAGGTTCAAAACAGTGTATTTGAAAGGGCCTCAGACTCAACACAGGCCTACTGTTGTGGAGTTGTGGCGAAATTTCGTTGCAAAATGTAAAAACCGGTTTCGGTGGGAAGTAAGCCCATGGAATAATAAGATAGGTTCAAAACAGTGTATTTGAAAGGGCCTCAGACTCAACACAGATGCCTACTGTTGTGGAGTTGGCGAAATTTCGTTGCAAAATGTAAAAACCGGTTTCGGTGGAAGTAAGCCCTTGGAATAATAAGATAGGTTCAAAACAGTGTATTTGAAAGGGACTCGGGCCTGAGAGGCCTACTGTTGTGGAATTGTGGCGAGCCTAGATTGCAAAATGTAAAAGCCGGTTTCGGTGGGAAGTAAGCCCTTGGAATAAGAACATAGGTTCAAAACAGTGTATTTGAAAGGGGCCTCCAGACTCAACACGAAATTTCTGTTGTGGAATTGTGGCGAAATTTCGTTGCAAAATGTAAAAACCGGTTTTCGGTGGGAAGTAAAAGCCCTTGGAATAAGAAGATAGGTTCAAAACAGTGTATTTGAAAGGGCCTCAGACTCAACACAGAGGCCTACTGTTGTGGAGTTGTGGCGAAATTTCGTTGCAAAATGTAAAAACCGGTTTCGGTGGGAAGTAAGCCCATGGAATAATGAGATAGGTTCAAAAGAGTGTATTTGAAAGGGCCTCCAGACTCAACAAAGAGGCCCTACTGTTGTGGAGTTGTGGCGAAATTTCGTTACCCAAAATGTAAAAACCGGTTTCGGTGGGAAGTAAACCCATGGATCAATAAGATAGGTTCAAAACAGTGTATTTGAAAGGGCCCCAGACTCAACACAGAGGCCTACTGTTTTGTGGAGTTGTGGCGAAATTTCGTTGCAAAATGTAAAAAACCGGTTTCGGTGGGAAGTAAGCCCATGGAATAATAAGATAGGTTCAAAACAGTGTATTTGAAAGGGCCTCAGACTCAACACAGAGGCCTACTGTTGTGGAGTAGTGGCGAAATTTCGTTGCAAAATGTAAAAACCGGTTTCGGTGGGAAGTAAGCCCATGGAATAATAAGATAGGTTCAAAACAGTGTATTTGAAAGGGCCTCAGACTCAACACATAGGCCTACTGTTGTGGAGTTGTGGCGAAATTTCGTTGCAAAATGTAAAAACCGGTTTCGGTGGGAAGTAAGCCCATGGAATAATAAGATAGGTTCAAAACAGTGTATTTGAAAAGGCCTCAGACTCAACTCAGAGGCCTACTGTTGCTGTGCTTGAAATTTCGTTGCAAAATGTAAAAACCGGTTTCGGTGGGAAGTAAGCCCATGGAATAATAAGATAGGTTCAAAACAGTGTATTTGAAAGGGCCTCAGACTCAACACGAGGCCTACTGTTGTGGAGTTGTGGCGAAATTTCGTTGCAAAATGTAAAAACCGGTTTCGGTGGGAAGTAAGCCCATGGAATAATAAGATAGGTTCAAAACAGTGTATTTGAAAGGGCCTCAGACTCAACACAGATGCCTACTGTTGTGGAGTTGTGGCGAAATTTCGTTGCAAAATGTAAAAACCGGTTTCGGTGGGAAGTAAGCCCATGGGAATAAGATAGGTTCAAAACAGTGTATTTGAAAGGGCCTCAGACTCAACACAGAGGCCTACTGTTGTGGAGTTGTGGCGAAATTTCGTTGCAAAATGTAAAAACCGGTTTCGGTGGGAAGTAAGCCCATGGAATAATAAGATAGGTTCAAAACAGTGTATTTGAAAGGGCCTCAGACTCAACACAGAGGCCTACTGTTGTGGAGTAGTGGCGAAATTTCGTTGCAAAATGTAAAAACCGGTTTCGGTGTGAATAAGCCCATGGAATAATAAGATGGGTTCAAAACAGTGTATTTGAAAGGGCCTCAGACTCAACACAGAGGCCTACTGTTGTGGAGTTGTGGCGAAATTTCGTTGCAAGAAATGTAAAAACCGGTTTCGGTGGGAAGTAAGCCCATGGAATAATGAGATAGGTTCAAAAGAGTGTATTTGAAAGGGCCTCAGACTCAACAAAGAGCCCTACTGTTGTGGAGTTGTGGCGAAATTTCGTTGCAAAATGTAAAAACCGGTTTCGGTGGGAAGTAAACCCATGGATCAATAAGATAGGTTCAAAACAGTGTATTTGAAAGGGCCCCAGACTCAACACAGAGGCCTACTGTTGTGGGTTGTGGCGAAATTTCGTTGCAAAATGTAAAAACCGGTTTCGGTGGGAAGTAAGCCCATGGAATAATAAGATGAGTTCAAACAGTGTATTTGAAAGGGCCTCAGACTCAACACAGAGGCCTACTGTTGTGGAGTAGTGGCAGAATTTCGTTGCAAAATGTAAAAACCGGTTTCGGTGGGAAGTAAGCCCATGGAATAATAAGATAGGTTCAAAACAGTGTATTTGAAAAGGGCCTCAGATAACACATAGGCCTACTGTTGTGGAGTTGTGGCGAAATTTCGTTGCAAAATGTAAAAACCGGTTTCGGTGGGAAGTAAGCCCATGGAATAATAAAAATGGGTTCAAAACAGTGTATTTGAAAAGGCCTCAGACTCAACTCAGAGGCCTACTGTTGTGGTGTTGTGGCGAAATTTCGTTGCAAAATGTAAAAACCGGTTTCGGTGTGAAGTAAGCCCATGGAATAATAAGATAGGTTCAAAACAGTGTATTTGAAAGGGCCTCAGACTCAACACAGAGGCCTACTGTTGTGGAGTTGTGGCGAAATTTCGTTGCAAAATGTAAAAACCGGTTTCGGTGGGAAGTAAACCCATGGAATAATAAGATAGGTTCAAAACAGTGTATTTGAAAGGGCCTCAGACTCAACACAGATGCCTACTGTTGTAGACTGACAACGAAATTTCGTTG
The DNA here is from genome assembly GCA_037127315.1 of Ascarosepion bandense. Classification (NCBI taxonomy): domain Eukaryota; kingdom Metazoa; phylum Mollusca; class Cephalopoda; order Sepiida; family Sepiidae; genus Ascarosepion; species Ascarosepion bandense. The sequence continues at coordinate 2,449,489 of JBBBDQ010000241.1, forward strand.
CAAAATGTAAAAACCGGTTTCGGTGGGAAGTAAGCCCATGGAATAATAAGATAGGTTCAAAACAGTGTATTTGAAGAGGGCCTCAGACTCAACACAGAGGCCTACTGTTGTGGAGTTGTGGCGAAATTTCGTTGCAAAATGTAAAAACCGGTTTCGGTGGGGAAGTAAGCCCATGGAATAATAAGATAGGTTCAAAACAGTGTATTTGAAAGGGCCTCAGACTCAACACAGAGGCCTACTGTTGTGGAGTAGTGGCGAAATTTCGTTGCAAAATGTAAAAAACCGGTTTCGGTGTGGACAAGCCCATGGAATAATAAGATGGGTTCAAAACAGTGTATTTGAAAGGGCCTCAGACTCAACACAGAGGCCTACTGTTGTCGGAACTATGTGTGAAATTTCGTTGCAAAATGTAAAAACCGGTTTCGGTGGGAAGTAAGCCCATGGAATAATAAGATAGGTTCAAAACAGTGTATTTGAAGGGCCTCAGACTCAACACAGAGGCCTACTGTTTGTGGAGTTGTGGCGAAATTTCGTTGCAAAATGTAAAAACCGGTTTCAGTGTGAATAAGCCCATGGAATAATAAGATAGGTTCAAAACAGTGTATTTGAAAGAGACTCAGACTCAACACAGAGCCCTACTGTTGTGGAGTTGTGGCGAAATTTCGTTACCAAAATCGTAAAAAACCGGTTTCGGTGGGAAGTAGGCCCATTGAATAATAAGATGGGTTCAAAACAGTGTGTTGAAAGGGACTCAGACTCAACAGAGCCCTACTGTTGTGGAGTTGTGGCGAAATTTCGTTGCAAAATGTAAAAACCGGTTTCGGTGTGATTAAGCCCATGTGGAATAATAAGATAGGTTCAAAACAGTGTATTTGAAAGGGACTCAGATAACACAGAGGCCCTACTGTTGTGGAGTTGTGGCGAAATTTCGTTGCAAAATGTAAAAACCGGTTTCGGTGGGAAGTAGGCCAATTGAATAATAAGATAGGTTCAAAACAGTGTATTTGAAAGGGACTCAGATACAGAGCCCTACTGTTGTGGAGTTGTGGCGAAATTTCGTTGCAAAATGTAAAAACCGGTTTCGGTGGGAAGTAGGCCCATTGAATAATAAGATGGGTTCAAAACAGTGTATTTGAAAAGGGACTCAGACTCAACACAGAGCCCTACTGTTGTGTGGAGTTGTGGCGAAATTTCGTTGCAAAATGTAAAAACCGGTTTCGGTGGGAAGTAGGCCCATTGAATAATAAGATGGGTTCAAAACAGTGTATTTGAAAGGGACTCAGACTCAACACAGAGCCCTACTGTTGTGGAGTTGTGGCGAAATTTCGTTGCCAAAATGTAAAAACCGGTTTCGGTGTGAATAAGCCCATGGAATAATAAGATAGGTTCAAAACAGTGTATTTGAAAGGGACTCAGACTCAACACAGAGCCCTACTGTTGTGGAGTTGTGGCGAAATTTCGTTGCAAAATGTAAAAACCGGTTTCGGTGGGAAGTAGGCCCATTGAATAATGAATAGGTTCAAAACAGTGTATTTGAAAGGGCCTCAGACTCAACACAGAGGCCTACTGTTGTGGTGTTGTGGCGAAATTTCGTTGCAAAATGTAAAAACCGGTTTCGGTGGGAAGTAAGCCCATGGAATAATAAGATAGGTTCAAAACAGTGTATTTGAAAGGGCCTCAGACTCAACACAGAGGCCTACTGTTGTCTGAGTTGTGGCGAAATTTCGTTGCAAAATGTAAAAACCGGTTTCGGTGGGAAGTAAGCCCATGGAATAATAAGATAGGTTCAAAACAGTGTATTTGAAAGGGCCTCAGACTCAACACAGAGCCCTACTGTTGTGGAGTTGTGGCGAAATTTCGTTGCAAAATGTAAAAACCGGTTTCGGTGGGAAGTAAGCCCATGGAATAATAAGATAGGTTTAAAAACAGTGTATTTGAAAGGGCCTCAGACTCAACACAGAGCCCTACTGTTGTGGAGTTGTGGCGAAATTTTCGTTGCACAAAATGTAAAAACCGGTTTCGGTGGGAAGTAGGCCCATTGAATAAGAAGATGAGTTCAAAACAGTGTATTTGAAAGGGACTCAGACTCAACACAGAGCCCTACTGTTGTGGAGTTGTGGCAAAATTTCGTTGCAAAATGTAAAAACCGGTTTCGGTGGGAAGTAGGCCCATTGAATAATAAGATGGGTTCAAAAGAGTGTATTTGAAAGGGACTCAGACTCAACACAGAGCCCTACTGTTGTGGAGTTGTGGCGAAATTTCGTTGCAAAATGTAAAAACCGGTTTCGGTGTGAATAAGCCCATGGAATAATAAGATAGGTTCAAAACAGTGTATTTGAAAGGGACTCAGACTCAACACAGAGCCCTACTGTTGTGGAGTTGTGGCGAAATTTCGTTGCAAAATGTAAAAACCGGTTTCGGTGGGAAGTAGGCCCATTGAATAATAAGATAGGTTCAAAACAGTGTATTTGAAAGGGCCTCAGACTCAACACAGAGGCCTACTGTTGTGGAGTTGTGGCGAAATTTCGTTGCAAAATGTAAAAACCGGTTTCGGTGGGAAGTAAGCCCATGGAATAATAAGATAGGTTCAAAACAGTGTATTTGAAAGGGCCTCAGACTCAACACAGAGGCCTACTGTTGTGGAGTTGTGGCGAAATTTCGTTGCAAAATGTAAAAACCGGTTTCGGTGGGAAGTAAGCCCATGGAATAATAAGATAGGTTCAAAACAGTGTATTTGAAAGGGCCTCAGACTCAACACAGAGCCCTACTGTTGTGGAGTTGTGGCGAAATTTCGTTGCAAAATGTAAAAACCGGTTTCGGTGGGAAGTAAGCCCATGGAATAATAAGATAGGTTCAAAACAGTGTATTTGAAAGGGCCTCAGACTCAACACAGAGGCCTACTGTTGTGGAGTTGTGGCGAAATTTCGTTGCAAAATGTAAAAACCGGTTTCGGTGGGAAGTAAGCCCATTGTATAATAAGATAGGTTCAAAACAGTGTATTTGAAAGGGCCTCAGACTCAACACAGAGCCCTACTGTTGTGGAGTTGTGGCGAAATTTCGTTGCAAAATGTAAAAACCGGTTTCGGTGGGAAGTAAGCCCATGGAATAATAAGATAGGTTCAAAACAGTGTATTTGAAAGGGCCTCAGACTCAACACAGAGGCCTACTGTTGTGGAGTTGTGGCGAAATTTCGTTGCAAAATGTAAAAACCGGTTTCGGTGGGAAGTAAGCCCATGGAATAATAAGATAGGTTCAAAACAGTGTATTTGAAAGGGCCTCAGACTCAACACAGAGCCCTACTGTTGTGGAGTTGTGGCGAAATTTCGTTGCAAAATGTAAAAACCGGTTTCGGTGGGAAGTAAGCCCATGGAATAATAAGATAGGTTCAAAACAGTGTATTTGAAAGGGCCTCAGACTCAACACAGAGGCCTACTGTTTGTGGAGTTGTGGCGAAATTTCGTTGCAAAATGTAAAAACCGGTTTCGGTGGGAAGTAAGCCCATGGAATAATAAGATAGGTTCAAAACAGTGTATTTGAAAGGGCCTCAGACTCAACACAGAGGCCTACTGTTGTGGAGTAGTGGCGAAATTTCGTTGCAAAATGTAAAAACCGGTTTCGGTGGGAAGTAAGCCCATGGAATAATAAGATAGGTTCAAAACAGTGTATTTGAAAGGGCCTCAGACTCAACACAGAGGCCTACTGTTGTGGAGTTGTGGCGAAATTTCGTTGCAAAATGTAAAAACCGGTTTCGGTGGGAAGTAAGCCCATGGAATAATAAGATAGGTTCAAAACAGTGTATTTGAAAGGGCCTCAGACTCAACACAGAGCCCTACTTTTGTGGAGTTGTGGCGAAATTTCGTTGCAAAATGTAAAAACCGGTTTCGGTGGGAAGTAAGCCCATGGAATAAGAAGATAGGTTCAAAACAGTGTATTTGAAAGGGCCTCAGACTCAACACAGAGGCCTACTGTTGTGGAGATGTGGCGAAATTTCGTTGCAAAATGTAAAAACCGGTTTCGGTGGGAAGTAAGCCCATGGAATAATAAGATAGGTTCAAAACAGTGTATTTGAAAGGGCCTCAGACTCAACACAGAGGCCTACTGTTGTGGAGTAGTGGCGAAATTTCGTTGCAAAATGTAAAAACCGTTTTCGGTGGGAAGTAAGCCCATGGAATAATAAGATGGGTTCAAAACAGTGTATTTGAAAGGGCCTCAGACTCAACACAGAGGCCTACTGTTGTGGAGTAGTGGCGAAATTTCGTTGCAAAATGTAAAAACCGGTTTCGGTGGGAAGTAAGCCCATGGAATAATAAGATAGGTTCAAAACAGTGTATTTGAAAGGGCCTCAGACTCAACACAGAGGCCTACTGTTGTGGAGTAGTGGCGAAATTTCGTTGCAAAATGTAAAAACCGGTTTCGGTGGGAAGTAAGCCCATGGAATAATAAGATAGGTTCAAAACAGTGTATTTGAAAGGGCCTCAGACTCAACACAGAGGCCTACTGTTGTGGAGTAGTGGCGAAATTTCGTTGCAAAATGTAAAAACCGGTTTCGGTGGGAAGTAAGCCCATGGAATAATAAGATAGGTTCAAAACAGTGTATTTGAAAGGGCCTCAGACTCAACACAGAGCCCTACTGTTGTGGAGTTGTGGCGAAATTTCGTTGCAAAATGTAAAAACCGGTTTCGGTGGGAAGTAATCCCATGGAATAATAAGATAGGTTCAAAACAGTGTATTTGAAAGGGCCTCAGACTCAACACAGAGGCCTACTGTTGTGGAGTTGTGGCGAAATTTCGTTGCAAAATGTAAAAACCGGTTTCGGTGGGAAGTAAGCCCATGGAATAATAAGATAGGTTCAAAACAGTGTATTTGAAAGGGCCTCAGACTCAACACAGAGCCCTACTGTTGTGGAGTTGTGGCGAAATTTCGTTGCAAAATGTAAAAACCGGTTTCGGTGGGAAGTAAGCCCATGGAATAATAAGATAGGTTCAAAACAGTGTATTTGAAAGGGCCTCAGACTCAACACAGAGGCCTACTGTTGTGGAGTTGTGGCGAAATTTCGTTGCAAAATGTAAAAACCGGTTTCGGTGGGAAGTAAGCCCATGGAATAATAAGATAGGTTCAAAACAGTGTATTTGTAAGGGCCTCAGACTCAACACAGAGCCCTACTGTTGTGGAGTTGTGGCGAAATTTCGTTGCAAAATGTAAAAACCGGTTTCGGTGGGAAGTAAGCCCATGGAATAAGAAGATAGGTTCAAAACAGTGTATTTGAAAGGGCCTCAGACTCAACACAGAGGCCTACTGTTGTGGAGTTTTGGCGAAATTTCGTTGCAAAATGTAAAAACCGGTTTCGGTGGGAAGTAAGCCCTTGGAATAAGAAGATAAGTTCAAAACCGTGTATTTGAAGGGCCTCAGACTCAACACAGTAGCTGTTGTGGAGTTGTGGCGAAATTTCGTTACGAAATGTAAAAACCGGTTTCGGTGGGAAGTAAGCCCATGGAATAATAAGATAGGTTCAAAACAGTGTATTTGAAAGGGCCTCGGGAACTCAACACAGTGGCCTACTGTTGTGGAGTTGTGGCAAAAAAATTTCGTTACCAAAATGTAAAAACCGGTTTCGGTGGGAAGTAAGCCCATGGAATAATAAGATATGTTCAAAACAGTGTATTTGAAAGGGCCTCAGACTCAACACAGAGGCCTACTGTTGTGGAGTTGTGGCGAAATTTCGTTGCAAAATGTAAAGGCCGGTTTCGGTGGGAAGTAAGCCCATGGAATAATAAGATAGGTTCAAAACAGTGTATTTGAAAGGGCCTCAGACTCTTTGGAAACCTACTGTTGTGGAGTTGTGGCTATTCGTTGCAAAATGTAAAAACCGGTTTCGGTGGGAAGTAAGCCCATGGATCAATGAGATAGGTTCAAAACAGTGTATTTGAAAGGCCTCAGACTCAACAGAGGCCTACTGTTGTGGAGTTCGGCGAAATTTCGTTGCAAAATGTAAAGGCCGGTTTCGGTGGGGAAGTAAACCCATGGAATAATAAGATAGGTTCAAAAGAGTGTATTTGAATGGGCCTCAGACTCAACACAGAGCCCTACTGTTGCGGAGTTGTGGCGAAATTTCGTTGCAAAATGTAAAAACCGGTTTCGGTGGGAAGTAAGCCCATGGAATAATAAGATAGGTTCAAAAGAGTGTATTTGAAAGGGCCTCAGACTCAACACAGAGCCCTACTGTTGTGGAGTTGTGGCGAAATTTTCGTTGCAAAATGTAAAAACCGGTTTCGGTGGGAAGTAAGCCCATGGAATAATAAGATAGGTTCAAAACAGTGTATTTGAAAGGGCCTCGGAACTCAACACAGAGCCCTACTGTTGTGGAGTTGTGGCGAAATTTCATTGCAAATGTAAACGGTTTCGGTGGGAAGTAGGCCCATTGAATAATAAGATAGTTCAAAACAGTGTATTTGAAAGGGCCTCAGACTCAACACAGGAAGCTGCTATTTGTGTGAGTTGTGGCGAAATTTCGTTGCAAAATGTAAAAACCAGTTTCGGTGGGAAGTAAGCCCATGGAATAATAAGATAGGTTCAAAACAGTGTATTTGAAAGGGCCTCCGAACTCAACACAGAGGCCTACTGTTATTGATTGTGGCGAAATTTCCGTTTGCAAAATGTAAAATCCGGTTTCGGTGGGAAGTAAGCCCATGGAATAATAAGATAGGTTCAAAACAGTGTATTTGAAAGGGCCTCAGACTCAACACAAGGCCTACTGTTGTGGAGTTGTGGCGAAATTTTCGTTGCAAAATGTAAAAACCAGGTTTCGGTGGGAAGTAAGCCCATGGAATAATAAGATAGGTTCAAAACAGTGTATTTGAAAGGGCCTCGACTCAACACAGAGCCTACTGTTGTGGAGTTGTGGCGAAATTTCGTTGCAAAATGTAAAAACCGGTTTCGGTGGGAAGTAAGCCCATGGAATAATAAGATAGGTTCAAAACAGTGTATTTGAAAGGGCCTCAGACTCAACCACAGATGCCTACTGTTGTGGAGTTGGCCGAAATTTCGTTGCAAAATGTAAAAACCGGTTTCGGTGGGAAGTAAGCCCTTGGAATAAGAAGATAAGTTCAAAACAGTGTATTTGAAAGGGCCTCCAGACTCAACACAGTTGCCTACTGTTGTGGAGTTGTGGCGAAATTTCGTTACCCAAAATGTAAAAACCGGTTTCGGTGGGAAGTAAGCCCTTGGAATAAGAAGATAAGTTCAAAACAGTGTATTTGAAAGGGCCTCCAGACTCAACACAGAGGCCTACTGTTGTGGAGATGTGTGAAATTTCGTTGCAAAATGTAAAAACCGGTTTCGGTGGGAAGTAAGCCCTTGGAATAATAAGATAGGTTCAAAACAGTGTATTTGAATGGGCCTCGAACTAAACACAGAGGCCTACTGTTGTGGAGTTGTGGCGAAATTTCGTTGCAAAATGTAAAGGCCGGTTTCGGTGGGAAGTAAGCCCATGGAATAATAAGATAGGTTCAAAACGGTGTTGAAAGGGCCTCAGACTCTTTAGAGCCCTACTGTTGTGGAGTTGTGGCGAAATTTCGTTGCAAAATGTAAAAACCGGTTTCGGTGGAAGTAAGCCCATGGATAATAAGATAGGTTCAAAACAGTGTATTTGAAAGGGCCTCAGACTCAACACAGATGCCTACTGTTGTGGAGTTGTGGCAAGAGCTGGTGCAAATGTAAAACCGGTTTCGGTGGGAAGTAAGCCCTTGGAATAAGAAGATAAGTTCAAAACAGTGTATTTGAAAGGGCCTCAGACTCAACACAGTTGCCTACTGTTGTGGGTTGTGGCAAAATTTCGTTGCAAAATGTAAAAACCGGTTTCGGTGGGAAGTAAGCCCTTGGAATAAGAAGATAAGTTAAAAACAGTGTATTTGAAAGGGCCTCAGACTCAACACAGAGGCCTACTGTTGTGGTTGTGGCGAAATTTCGTTGCAAAATGTAAAAACCGGTTTCGGTGGGAAGTAAGCCCTTGGAATAATAAGATAGGTTCAAAACAGTGTATTTGAAAGGGCCTCAGACTCAACGTGGCCTACTGTTGTGGAGTTGTGGCAAAATTTCGTTGCAAAATGTAAAAACCGGTTTCGGTGGGAAGTAAGCCCATGGAATAATAAGATATGTTCAAAACAGTGTATTTGAAAGGGCCTCGAACTCAACACAGAGGCCTACTGTTGTGGAGTTGTGGCGAAATTTCGTTGCAAAATGTAAAGGCCGGTTTCGGTGGGAAGTAAGCCCATGGAATAATAAGATAGGTTCAAAACAGTGTATTTGAAAGGGCCTCAGAGACTCAACACAGAGAGCCCTACTGTTGTGGAGTTGTGTGAAATTTCGTTGCAAAATGTAAAAACCGGTTTCGGTGGGAAGTAAGCCCATGGATCAATAAGATAGTTCAAAACAGTGTATTTGAAAGGGCCTCAGACTCAACAGAGGCCTGCTGTTGTGGAGTTCGGCGAAATTTCGTTGCAAAATGTAAAGGCCGGTTTCGGTGGGAAGTAAACCCATGGAATAATAAGATAGGTTCAAAAGAGTGTATTTGAATGGGCCTCAGACTCAACACAGAGCCCTACTGTTGCGGAGTTGTGGCGAAAATTTCGTTTGCAAAGTAAAAACCGGTTTCGGTGGGAAGTAAGCCCATGGAATAATAAGATAGGTTCAAAAGAGTGTATTTGAAAGGGCCTCAGACTCAACACAGAGCCCTACTGTTGTGGAGTTGTGGCGAAATTTCGTTGCAAAATGTAAAAACCGGTTTCGGTGGGAAGTAAGCCCATGGAATAATAAGATAGGTTCAAAACAGTGTATTTGAAAGGGCCTCAGACTCAACACAGAGCCCTACTGTTGTGGAGTTGTGGCGAAATTTCGTTGCAAAATGTAAAAACCGGTTTCGGTGGGAAGTACAGGCCCATTGAATAATAGATAAGGTTCAAAACAGTGTATTTGAAAGGGCCTCAGACTCAACACAGAGGCCTACTGTTGTGGAGTTGTGGCGAAATTTCGTTGCAAAATGTAAAAACCGGTTTCGGTGGGAAGTAAGCCCATGGAATAATAAGATAGGTTCAAAACAGTGTATTTGAAAGGGCCTCAGACTCAACACAGAGGCCTACTGTTGTGGAGTTGTGGCGAAATTTCGTTGCAAAATGTAAAATCCGGTTTCGGTGGGAAGTAAGCCCATGGAATAATAAGATAGGTTCAAAACAGTGTATTTGAAAGGGCCTCCAGACTCAACACAGAGGCCTACTGTTGTGGAGTTGTGGCGAAATTTCGTTGCAAAATGTAAAAACCGGTTTCGGTGGGAGAGTAAGCCCATGGAATAATAAGATAGGTTCAAAACAGTGTATTTGAAAGGGCCTCAGACTCAACACAGTGGCCTACTGTTTAATGGAGTTGGCGAAATTTCGTTGCAAAATGTAAAAACCGGTTTCGGTGGGAAGTAAGCCCATGGAATAATAAGATAGGTTCAAAACAGTGTATTTGAAAGGGCCTCAGACTCAACACAGATGCCTACTGTTGTAGGTGCCATTTGGCGAAATTTCGTTAAAAATGTAAAAACCGGTTTCGGTGGGAAGTAAGCCCTTGGAATAAGAAGATAAGTTCAAAACAGTGTATTTGAAAGGGCCTCAGACTCAACACAGTTGCCTACTGTTGTGGAGTTGTGGCGAAATTTCGTTGCAAAATGTAAAAACCGGTTTTCGGTGGGAAGTAAGCCCTTGGAATAAGAAGATAAGTTCAAAACAGTGTATTTAAAAGGGCCTCAGACTCAACACAGAGGCCTACTGTTGTGGAGTTGTGGCGAAATTTCGTTGCAAAATGTAAAAACCGGTTTCGGTGGGAAGTAAGCCCTTGAATAATAAGATAGGTTCAAAACAGTGTATTTGAATGGGCCTCAGACTAAACACAGAGGGCTACTGTTGTGGAGTTGTGGCGAAATTTCGTTGCAAAATGTAAAGGCCGGTTTCGGTGGGAAGTAAGCCCATGGAATAATAAGATAGGTTCAAAACAGTGTATTTGAAAGGGCCTCAGACTCAACACAGAGCCCTACTGTTGTGGAGTTGTGGCGAAATTTCGTTGCAAAATGTAAAAACCGGTTTCGGTGGAGTAAGCCCATGGAATAATAAGATATAGGTTCAAAACAGTGTATTTGAAGGGCCTCAGACTCAACACAGATGCCTACTGTTGTGGAGTTGTGGCGAAATTTCGTTGCAAAATGTAAAAACCGGTTTTCGGTGGGAAGTAAGCCCTTGGAATAAGAAGATAAAGTTCAAAACAGTGTATTTGAAAGGGCCTCAGACTCAACACAGTTGCCTACTGTTGTGGAGTTGTGGCGAGGCTAGATTGCAAAATGTAAAAACCGGTTTCGGTGGGAAGTAAGCCCTTGTAATAAGAAGATAAGTTAAAAACAGTGTATTTGAAAGGGCCTCAGACTCAACACAGAGGCCTACTGTTGTGGAGTTGTGGCGAAATTTCGTTGCAAAATGTAAAAACCGGTTTCGGTGGGAAGTAAGCCCTTGGAATAATAAGATAGGTTCAAAACAGTGTATTTGAATGGGCCTCAGACTCAACACAGAGGCCTACTGTTGTGGAGTTGTGGCGAAATTTCGTTGCAAAATGTAAAGGCCGGTTTCGGTGGGAAGTAAGCCCATGGAATAATAAGATAGGTTCAAAACAGTGTATTTGAAAGGGCCTCAGACTCAACACAGAGCCCTACTGTTGTGGAGTTGTGGCGAAATTTCGTTGCAAAATGTAAAAACCGGTTTCGGTGGGAAGTAAGCCCATGGAATAATAAGATAGGTTCAAAACAGTGTATTTGAAAGGGCCTCAGACTCAACACAGAGGCCTACTGTTGTGGAGTTGTGGCGAAATTTCGTTGCAAAATGTAAAAACCGGTTTCGGTGGGAAGTAAGCCCATGGAATAATAAGATATGTTCAAAACAGTGTATTTGAAAGGGCCTCAGACTCAACACAGAGGCCTACTGTTGTGGAGTTGTGGCGAAATTTCGTTGCAAAATGTAAAGGCCGGTTTCGGTGGGAAGTAAGCCCATGGAATAATAAGATAGGTTCAAAACAGTGTATTTGAAAGGGCCTCAGACTCAACACAGAGCCCTACTGTTGTGGATTTGTGGCGAAATTTCTTTGCAAAATGTAAAAACCGGTTTCGGTGGGAAGTAAGCCCATGGAATAATAAGATAGGTTCAAAACAGTGTATTTGAAAGGGCCTCAGACTCAACACAGAGGCCTACTGTTGTGGAATTCGGCGAAATTTCGTTGCAAAATGTAAAGGCCGGTTTCGGTGGGAAGTAAGCCCATGGAATAATAAGATAGGTTCAAAAGAGTGTATTTGAAAGGGCCTCAGACTCAACACAGAGCTCTACTGTTGTGGAGTTGTGGCGAAATTTCGTTGCAAAATGTAAAAACCGGTTTCGGTGGGAAGTAAGCCCATGGAATAATAAGATAGGTTCAAAAGAGTGTATTTGAAAGGGCCTCAGACTCAACACAGAGCCCTACAGTTGTGGAGTTGTGGCGAAATTTCGTTGCAAAATGTAAAAACCGGTTTCGGTGGGAAGTAAGCCCATGGAATAATAAGATAGGTTCAAAACAGTGTATTTGAAAGGGCCTCAGACTCAACACAGAGCCCTACTGTTGTGGAGTTGTGGCGAAATTTCGTTGCAAAATGTAAAAACCGGTTTCGGTGGGAAGTAAGCCCATGGAATAATAAGATAGGTTCAAAAGAGTGTATTTGAAAGGGACTCAGACTCAACACAGAGCCCTACTGTTGTGGAGTTGTGGCGAAATTTCGTTGCAAACTGTAAAAACCGGTTTCGGTGGGAAGTAGGCCCATGGAATAATAAGATAGGTTCAAAACAGTGTATTTGAAAGGGCCTCAGACTCAACACAGAGGCCTACTGTTTGTGGAGTTGTGGCGAAATTTCGTTGCAAAATGTAAAAACCGGTTTCGGTGGGAAGTAAGCCCATGGAATAATAAGATAGGTTCAAAACAGTGTATTTGAAAGGGCCTCAGACTCAACACAGAGGCCTACTGTTGTGGTGTTGTGGGGAAATTTCGTTGCAAAATGTAAAAGCCGGTTTCGGTGGGAAGTAAGCCCATGGAATAATAAGATAGGTTCAAAACAGTGTATTTGAAAGGGCCTCAGACTCAACACAGAGGCCTACTGTTGTGGAGTTGTGGCGAAATTTCGTTGCAAAATGTAAAAACCGGTTTCGGTGGGAAGTAAGCCCATGGAATAATAAGATAGGTTCAAAACAGTGTATTTGAAAGGGCCTCAGACTCAACACAGAGCCCTACTGTTGTGGAGTTGTGGCGAAATTTCGTTGCAAAATGTAAAAACCGGTTTCGGTGGGAAGTAAGCCCATGGAATAATAAGATAGGTTCAAAACAGTGTATTTGAAAGGGCCTCAGACTCAACACAGAGGCCTACTGTTGTGGAGTTGTGGCGAAATTTCGTTGCAAAATGTAAAAACCGGTTTCGGTGGGAAGTAAGCCCTTGGAATAAGAAGATAAGTTCAAATCAGTGTATTCGAAAGGGCCTCAGACTCAACACAGTGGCCTACTGTTGTGGAGTTGTGGCGAAATTTCGTTGCAAAATGTAAAAACCGGTTTCGGTGGGAAGTAAGCCCTTGGAATAAGAAGATAAGTTCAAAATAGTGTATTTGAAAGGGCCTCAGACTCAACTCAGAGGCCTACTGTTGTGGAGTTGTGGCGAAATTTCGTTGCAAAATGTAAAAACCGGTTTCGGTGGGAATTAACCCTTGGAATAATAAGATAGGTTCAAAACAGTGTATTTGAATGGGCCTCAGACTCAACACAGAGGCCTACTGTTGTGGAGTTGTGAAGAAATTTCGTTGCAAAATGTAAAAACCGGTTTCGGTGGGAAGTAAGCCCATGGAATAATAAGATAGGTTCAAAACAGTGTATTTGAAAGGGCCTCAGACTCAACACAGAGGCCTACTGTTGTGGAGTTGTGGCGAAATTTCGTTGCAAAATGTAAAAACCGGTTTCGGTGGGAAGTAAGCCCATGGAATAATAAGATAGGTTCAAAACAGTGTATTTGAAAGGGCCTCAGACTCAACACAGAGGCCTACTGTTGTGGGAGTTGTGGCGAAATTTCGTTGCAAAATGTAAAGGCCGGTTTCGGTGGGAAGTAAGCCCATGGAATAATAAGATAGGTTCAAAACAGTGTATTTGAAAGGGCCTCAGACTCAACACAGAGCCCTACTGTTGTGGAGTTGTAAGGAATTTCGTTGCAAATGTAAAAACCGGTTTCGGTGAAGTAAGCTCCATGGAATAATAAGATAGGTTCAAAACAGTGTATTTGAAAGGGCCTTCAGACTCAACACAGAGGCCTACTGTTTTGGAGTTCGGCGAAATTTCGTTGCAAAATGTAAAGGCCGGTTTCGGTGGGAAGTAAGCCCATGGAATAATAAGATAGGTTCAAAAGACTGTATTTGAAAGGGCCTCAGACTCACACAGAGCTCTACTGTTGTGGAGTTGTGGCGAAATTTCGTTGCAAAATGTAAAAACCGGTTTCGGTGGGAAGTAAGCCCATGGAATAATAAGATAGGTTCAAACAGTGTATTTGAAAGGGCCTCAGACTCAACACAGGGCCCTAACAAGCTGTGAGTTGTAGCACTTCGTTGCAAAATGTAAAAACCGGTTTCGGTGGGAAGTAAGCTCGAATATGAAGACAAGTTCAAAAGAGTGTATTTGAAAGGGCCTCAGACTCAACACAGAGGCCTACTGTTGTGGAGTTGTGGCGAAATTTCGTTGCAAAATGTAAAAACCGGTTTCAGGAAGTAAGCCCATGGAATAATAAGATAGGTTCAAAACAGTGTATTTGAAAGGGTCTCAGACCAACACAGAGGCCTACTGTTTTGGAGTTCGGCGAAATTTCGTTGCAAAATGTAAAGGCCGGTTTCGGTGGGAAGTAAGCCCATGGAATAATAAGATAGGTTCAAAAGAGTGTATTTGAAAGGGCCTCAGACTCAACACAGAGCTCTACTGTTGTGGAGTTGTGGCGAAATTTCGTTGCAAAATGTAAAACCGGGTTTCGGTGGGAAGTAAGCCTACAATAATAAGATAGGTTCAAAACAGTGTATTTGAAAGGGCCTCAGACTCAACACAGGGCCCTACTGTTGGCGGAGTTGTGGCGAAATTTCGTTGCAAAATGTAAAAACCGGTTTCGTGGGAAGTAAGCTCCTTGGAATATGAAGATAAGTTCAAAAGAGTGTATTTGAAAAGGCCTCAGACTCAACACAGAGGCCTACTGTTGTGGAGTTGTGGCGAAATTTCGTTGCAAAATGTAAAAACCGGTTTGCAAGCAGCCCTTGAATATGAAGATAGGTTCAAAACAGTGTATTTGAAAGGGCCTCATAGACTTGTCGACGAGGCCTACTGTTGTGGAGTTGTGGCGAAATTTCGTTGCAAAATGTAAACCGGTTTCGGTGGGAAGTACCATGGAATAATAAGATAGGTTCAAAACAGTGTATTTGAAAGGGCCTCAGACTCAACACAGAGGCCTACTGTTGTGGAGCTGCAAGTGAAATTTCGTTGCAAAACAAACCGGTTTCGGTGGGCAGCCCTTGAATATGTGAAGATAGGTTCAAAACAGTGTATTTGAAAGGGCCTCAGACTCAACACAGAGGCCTACTGTTGTGGGAGTTTAAGTGAAATTTCGTTGCAAAATGTAAAAACCGGTTTCGGTGGGAAGTAAGCCTATGGAATAATAAGATATGTTCAAAACAGTGTATTTGAAAGGGCCTCAGACTCAACACAGAGGCCTACTGTTGTGAGCGTTGTGGCGAAATTTCGTTGCAAAATGTAAAAACCGGTTTCGGTGGGAAGTAAGCCTTGGACAGAAGATATGTTCAAAAGAGTGGTATTTGAAAGGGCCTCAGACTCAACACAGAGGCCTACTGTTGTGGAGTTGTGGCGAAATTTCGTTGCAAAATGTAAAAACCGGTTTCGGTGGGAAGTAAGCCCATGGAATAATAAGATAGGTTCAAACAGTGTATTTGAAAAAAGGGCCTCAGACTCAACACAGAGGCCTACTGTTGTGGAGTTGTGGCGAAATTTCGTTGCAAAATGTAAAGGCCGGTTTCGGTGGGAAGTAAGCCCATGGAATAATAAGATAGGTTCAAAACAGTGTATTTGAAATGGCCTCAGACTCAACACAGAGCCCTACTGTTGTGGAGTTGTGGCGAAATTTCGTTGCAAAATGTAAAAACCGGTTTCGGTGGGAAGTAGGCCCATGGAATAATAAGATATGTTCAAAACAGTGTATTTGAAAGGGCCTCATACTCAACACAGAGGCCTACTGTTGTGGAGTTTTGGCGAAATTTCGTTGCAAAATGTAAAGGCCGGTTTCGGTGGGAAGTAAGCCCATGGAATAATAAGATAGGTTCAAAACAGTGTATTTGAAAGGGCCTCAGACTCAACACAGAGCCCTACTGTTGTGGAGTTGTGGCGAAATTTCGTTGCAAAATGTAAAAACCGGTTTCGGTGGGAAGTAAGCCCATGGAATAATAAGATAGGTTCAAAACAGTGTATTTGAAAGGGCTTCAGACTCAACACAGAGGCCTACTGTTGTGGAGTTCGGCGAAATTTCGTTGCAAAATGTAAAGGCCGGTTTCGGTGGGAAGTAAGCCCAAGGAATAATAAGATAGGTTCAAAACAGTGTATTTGAAAGGGCCTCAGACTCAACACAGAGACCTACTGTTGTGGAGCGGCGAAATTTCGTTGCAAAATGTAAAAACCGGTTTCGGTGGGAAGTAAGCCCATGGAATAATAAGATAGGTTCAAAACAGTGTATTTGAAAGGGCCTCAGACCCAACACAGAGGCCTACTGTTGTGGAGTTGTGGCGAAATTTCGTTGCAAAATGTAAAAACCGGTTTCGGTGGGAAGTAAGCCCTTGGAATATGAAGATAAGTTCAAAAAACAGTGTATTTGAAAGGGCCCCGTGACTCAACACAGAGGCCTACTGTTGTGGAGTTGTGGCGAAATTTCGTTAAAATGTAAAAACCGGTTTCGGTGGGAAGTGTTCTCTGAATTTGAAGATAAGTTCAAAAACAGTGTATTTGAAAGGGCCCCAGACTCAACACAGAGGCCTACTGTTGTGGAGTTGTGGCGAAATTTCGTTGCAAAATGTAAACCGGTTTCGTGGGAAGTAAGCTCCATGGAATAATAAGATAGGTTCAAAACAGTGTATTTGAAAGGGCCTCAGACTCAACACAGAGGCCTACTGTTGTGGAGTTGTGGCGAAATTTTCGTTGCAAAATGTAAAAACCGGTTTCTGTGGGAAGTAGGCCCATGGAATAATAAGATAGGTTCAAAACAGTGTATTTTGAAAGGGCCTCAGACTCAACACAGAGGCCTACTGTTGTGGAGTTGTGGCGAAATTTCGTTGCAAAATGTAAAGGCCGGTTTCGGTGGGAAGTAAGCCCATGGAATAATAAGATAGGTTCAAACAGTGTATTTGAAAGGGCCTCAGACTCAACACAGAGGCCTACTGTTGTGGAGTTGTAGAAATTTCGTTGCAAAATGTAAAAAAACCGGTTTCGGTGGGAAGTAAGCCCATGGAATAATAGGATAGGTTCAAAACAGTGTATTGAAAGGGCCCCGTGACTCAACACAGAGCCCTACTGTTGTGGAGTTGTGGCGAAATTTCGTTGCAAAATGTAAAAACCGGTTTCGGTGGAAGTAAGCCTCATGGAATAATAAGATAGGTTCAAAACAGTGTATTTGAAAGGGCCCCAGACTCCAACACAGAGGCCTACTGTTTTGGAGTTCGGCGAAATTTCGTTGCAAAATGTAAAGGTTGGTTTCTGGTGGGAAGTAAGCCCATGGAATAATAAGATAGGTTCAAAAGAGTGTATTTGAAAGGGCCTCAGACTCAACACAGAGCTTCTACTGCTGTGGAGTTGTGGCGAAATTTCGTTGCAAAATGTAAAAACCGGTTTTGGTGGGAAGTAAGCCCATGGAATAATAAGATAGGTTCAAAAGAGTGTTTGAAAGGGCCTCAGACTCAACACAGAGCTTCCCACTGTTGTGGAGCTGTGGCGAAATTTCGTTGCAAATGTAAAAACCGGTTTCAGGGAAGTAAGCCCATGGAATATGAAGATAGGTTCAAAAGAGTGTATTTGAAAGGGCCTCTGTGACTCAACACAGAGGCCTACTGTTGTGAGTTTTGGCGAATTTCGTTGCAAAATGTAAAAACCGGTTTCGGTGGGAAGTAAGCCCCTGGAATATGAAGATAGGTTCAAACAGTGTATTTGAAAGGGCCTCAGACTCGAACACAGAGGCCTACTGTTGTGGAGTTGTGGTACCTCTGTTGCAAAATGTAAAAACCGGTTTCCTGGTGGGAAGTGTTTCTCCATGGAATAATAAGATAGGTTCAAAACAGTGTATTTGAAAGGGCCTCCTGACTCAACACAGAGCCCTACTGTTGTGGAGTTGTGGCGAAATTCTGCTGTAAAATGTAAAAACCGGTTTCGGTGGGAAGTAAGCCCATGGAATAATAAGATAGGTTCAAAACAGTGTATTTGAAAGGGCCTCAGACTCAACACAGAGCCCTACTGTTGTGGAGTTGTGGCGAAATTTCGCTGCAAAATGTAAAAACCGGTTTCTTGGTGGAAGTAAGCCCATGGAATAATAAGATAGGTTCAAAACAGTGTATTTGAAAGGGCCTCAGACTCAACACAGAGCCCTACTGTTGTGAGCAGGGCGAAATTTTCGTTGCAAAATGTAAAAACCGGTTTCGGTGGGAAGTAAGCCCATGGAATAATAAGATAGGTTCAAAACAGTGTATTTGAAAGGGCCTCAGACTCAACACAGGGCCCTACTGTTGTGAGTTGTGCGAAATTTCGTTGCAAAATGTAAAAACCGGTTTCGGTGGGAAGTAGGCCCATGGAATAATAAGATACGTTAAAAACAGTGTATTTGAAAGGGCCTCCAGACTCAACACAGAGGCCACTGTTTGTGGAGTTGTACAAATTTCGTTGCAAAATGTAAAAACCGGTTTCGGTGGGAAGTAAGCCCATGGAATAATAAGATAGGTTCAAAACAGTGTATTTGAAAGGGCCTCAGACTCAACACAGAGGCCTACTGTTGTGGAGTTGTGGCGAAATTTCGTTGCAAAATGTAAAAACCGGTTTCGTAAGCAAGCTCCTGAATATGAAGATAAGTTCAAAAGAGTGTATTTGAAAGGGCCTTCAGACTCACAGAGGCCTACTGTTGTGGAGTTGTGGCGAAATTTCGTTGCAAAATGTAAAAACCGGTTTCGGTGGGAAGTAAGCCCTTGGAATTTGAAGATAGTTCAAAACAGTGTATTTGAAAGGGCCTCAGGACTCAACACAGAGGCCTACTGTTGTGGAGTTGTGCGAAATTTCGTTGCAAAATGTAAAAACCGGTTTCGGTGGGAAGTAAGCCCATGGAATAATAAGATAGGTTCAAAACAGTGTATTTGAAAAGGGCCTCAGACTCAACACAGAGGCCTACTGTTGTGGAGTTGTGGCGAAATTTCGTTGCAAAATGTAAAAACCGGTTTCGGTGGGAAGTAAGCCCTTGGAATATGAAGATAGGTTCAAAACAGTGTATTTGAAAGGGCCCCAGACTCAACACAGAGGCCTACTGTTGTGGAGTTGTGGCGAAATTTCGTTGCAAATGTAAAAACCGGTTTCGGTGGGAAGTAAGCCCATGGAATATGAAGATAGGTTCAAAACAGTGTGTTTGAAAGGGCCTCAGACTCAACACAGAGGCCTACTGTTGTGGAGTTGTAAGGGAAATTTCGTTGCAAAATGTAAAAAAACCGGTTTCGGTGGGAAGTAAGCCCATGGAATAATAAGATAGGTTCAAAACAGTGTATTTGAAAGGGCCTTCAGACTCAACACAGAGGCCTACTGTTGTGGAGTTGTGGCGAAATTCTCGTTGCAAAATGTAAAAACCGGTTTCGGTGGGAAGTAAGCTCCTGAAGGAAGATAGGTTCAAAAACAGTGTATTTGAAAGGGCCTCAGACTCAACACAGAGGCCTACTGTTGTGGAGTTGTGGCTAAAATTTCGTTGCAAAATGTAAAAACCGGTTTCGTGGGAAGTGTTCTTTGGAATATGAAGATAGGTTCAAAACAGTGTATTTGAAAGGGCCTCAGACTCAACACAGAGGCCTACTGTTGTGGAGTTGTGGCGAAATTTTCTGTTGCAAAATGTAAAAACCGGTTTCGGTGGGAAGTAAGCCTCTAGAATAAGAAGATAGGTTCAAAACAGTGTATTTGAAAGGGCCTCAGACTCAACACAGAGGCCTACTGTTGTGGAGTTGGGGCGAAATTTCGTTGCAAAATGTAAAAACCGGTTTCGGTGGGAAGTAAGCCCTTAGAATAAGAAGATAGGTACAAAACAGTGTATTTGAAAGGGCCTCAGACTCAACACAGAGGCCTACTGTTGTGGAGTTGTGGCGAAATTTCGTTGCAAAATGTAAAAACCGGTTTCGGTGGGAGGTAAGCCCTTGGAATAAGAAGATAAGTTCAAAACAGTGTATTTGAAAGGGCCTCAGACTCAACACAGATCCCTACTGTTGTGGAGTTGTGGCGAAATTTCGTTGCAAAATGTAAAAACCGGTTTCGGTGGGAAGTTAGCCCTTGGAACAAGAAGATAGATACAAAACAGTGTATTTGAAAGGGCCTCAGAGCTCAACACAGAGCCCTACTGTTGTGGAGTTGTGGCGAAATTTCGTTGCAAAATGTAAAAACCGGTTTCGGTGGGAAGTAGGCCCATGGAATAATAAGATATGTTCAAAACAGTGTATTTGAAGGGCCTCATACTCAACACAGAGGCCTACTGTTGTGGAGTTTTGGCGAAATTTCGTTGCAAAATGTAAAGTCCTGTTTCGGTGGGAAGTAAGCCCATGGAATAATAAGATAGGTTCAAAACAGTGTATTTGAAAGGGCCTCAGACTCAACACAGAGCCCTACTGTTGTGGAGTTGTGGCGAAATTTCGTTGCAAAATGTAAAAACCGGTTTCGGTGGGAAGTAAGCCCATGGAATAATAAGATAGGTTCAAAACAGTGTATTTGAAAGGGCTTCAGACTCAACACAGAGGCCTACTGTTGTGGAGTTCGGCGAAATTTCGTTGCAAAATGTAAAGGCCGGTTTCGGTGGGAAGTAAGCCCATGGAATAATAAGATAGGTTCAAAACAGTGTATTTGAAAGGGCCTCAGACTCAACACAGAGACCTACTGTTTGTGGAGTTGTGGCGAAATTTCGTTGCAAAATGTAAAAACCGGTTTCGGTGGGAAGTAAGCCCATGGAATAATAAGATAGGTTCAAAACAGTGTATTTGAAAGGGCCTCAGACTCAACACAGAGGCCTACTGTTGTGGAGTTGTGGCGAAATTTCGTTGCAAAATGTAAAAACCGGTTTCGGTGGGAAGTAAGCCCTTGGAATATGAAGATAAGTTCAAAACAGTGTATTTGAAAGGGCCTCAGACTCAACTCAGAGGCCTACTGTTGTGGAGTTGTGGCGAAATTTCGTTGCAAAATGTAAAAACCGGTTTCGGTGGGAAGTAAGCCCTTGGAATATGAAGATAAGTTCAAAACAGTGTATTTGAAAGGGCCTCAGACTCAACACGAAGGCCTACTGTTGTGGAGTTGTGGCGAAATTTCGTTGCAAAATGTAAAAACCGGTTTCGGTGGGAAGTAAGCCCTTGGAATATGAAGATAAGTTCAAAACAGTGTATTTGAAAGGGCCTCAGACTCTACACAGAAGCCTACTGTTGTGGAGTTGTGGCGAAATTTCGTTGCAAAATGTAAAAACCGGTTTCGGTGGGAAGTAAGCCCTTGGAATATGAAGATAAGTTCAAAACAGTGTATTTGAAAGGGCCTCAGACTCAACACAGAGGCCTACTGTTGTGGAGTTGTGGCGAAATTTCGTTGCAAAATGTAAAAACCGGTTTCGGTGGGAAGTAAGCCCATGGAATAATAAGATAGGTTCAAAACAGTGTATTTGAAAGGGCCTCCGAACTCAACACAGAGGCCTACTGTTGTGGAGTTGTGGCGAAATTTCGTTATTGCAAAATGTAGAAACCGGTTTCGGTGGGAAGTAGGCCCATGGAATAATAAGATAGGTTCAAAACAGTGTATTTGAAAGGGCCTCAGACTCAACACAGAGGCCTACTGTTGTGGAGTTGTGGCGAAATTTCGTTGCAAAATGTAAAGGCCGGTTTCGGTGGGAAGTAAGCCCATGGAATAATAAGATAGGTTCAAAACAGTGTATTTGAAAGGGCCTCAGACTCAACACAGAGGCCTACTGTTGTGTGGAGTTGTGGCGAAATTTCGTTGCAAAATGTAAAAACCGGTTTCGGTGGGAAGTAGGCCCATGGAATAATAAGATAGGTTCAAAACAGTGTATTTGAAAGGGCCTCAGACTCAACACAGAGGCCTACTGTTGTGGAGTTGTGGCGAAATTTCGTTGCAAAATGTAAAAAACGGTTTCGGTGGGAAGTAAGCCCATGGAATAATAAGATAGGTTCAAAACAGTGTATTTGAAAGGGCCTCAGACTCAACACAGAGGCCTACTGTTGTGGAGTTGTGGCGAAATTTCGTTGCAAAATGTAAAGGCCGGTTTCGGTGGGAAGTAAGCCCATGGAATAATAAGATAGGTTCAAAACAGTGTATTTGAAAGGGCCTCAGACTCAACACAGAGGCCTACTGTTGTGGAGCTGTGGCGAAATTTCGTTGCAAAATGTAAAAAACCGGTTTCGGTGGGAAGTAAGCCCTTGGAATATGAAGATAAGTTCAAACAGTGTATTTGAAAGGGCCTCGAACTCAACTCAGAGGCCTACTGTTGTCAAGGTTGTGGCGGGGGCCTAGGTGCCAAAATGTAAAACCGGTTTCGGTGGGAAGTAAGCCCTTGGAATATGAAGATAAGTTCAAAACAGTGTATTTGAAGAGGGCCTCAGACTCAACACAGAGGCCTACTGTTGTGGAGTTGTGGCGAAATTTCGTTGCAAAATGTAAAAACCGGTTTCGGTGGGAAGTAAGCCCTTGGAATATGAAGATAAGTTCAAAACGAGTGTATTTGAAGGGCCTCAGACTCAACACAGAGGCCTACTGTTGTGGAGTTGTGGCGAAATTTCGTTGCAAAATGTAAAAACCGGTTTCGGTGGGAAGTAGGCCCATGGAATTAACAGATAGGTTCAAAACAGTGTATTTGAAAGGGCCTCAGACTCAACTTACAGAGGCCTACTGTTGTGGAGTTGTGGCGAAATTTCGTTGCAAAATGTAAAAAACGGTTTCGGTGGGAAGTAAGCCCATGGAATAATAAGATAGGTTCAAAACAGTGTATTTGAAAGGGCCTCAGACTCAACACAGAGGCCTACTGTTGTGGAGTTGTGGCGAAATTTCGTTGCAAAATGTAAAGGCCGGTTTCGGTGGGAGTAAGCCCATGGAATAATAAGATAGGTTCAAAACAGTGTATTTGAAAGGGCCTCAGACTCAACACTGAGGCCTACTGTTGTGGAGTTGTGGCGAAATTTCGTTGCAAAATGTAAAAACCGGTTTCGGTGGGAAGTAAGCCCTTGGAATAAGAAGATAAGTTCAAAACAGTGTATTTGAAAGGGCCTCAGACTCAACACAGAGGCCTACTGTTGTGGAGTTGTGGCGAAATTTCGTTGCAAAATGTAAAAACCGGTTTCGGTGGGAAGTAAGCCCTTAGAATAAGAAGATAGGTTCAAAACAGTGTATTTGAAAGGGCCTCAGACTCAACACAGAGGCCTACTGTTGTGGAGTTGTGGCGATATTTCGTTGCAAAATGTAAAAGCCGGTTTCGGTGGGAAGTAAGCCCATGAAATAATAAGATAGGTTCAAAACAGTGTATTTGAAGGGCCTCAGACTCAACAGTGAGGACTACTGTTGTGGAGTTGTGGCGAAATTTCGTTGCAAAATGTAAAAACCGGTTTCGGTGGGAAGTAAGCCCTTGGAATAAGAAGATAAGTTCAAAACAGTGTATTTGAAAGGGCCTCAGACTCAACACAGAGGCCTACTGTTGTGGAGTTGTGGCGAAATTTCGTTGCAAAATGTAAAAACCGGTTTCGGTGGGAAGTAAGCCCTTAGAATAAGAAGATAGGTTCAAAACAGTGTATTTGAAAGTGCCTCAGACTCAACACAGAGGCCTACTGTTGTGGAGTTGTGGCGAAATTTCGTTGCAAAATGTAAAAACCGGTTTCGGTGGGAAGTAAGCCCATGGAATAATAAGATAGTTTCAAAACAGTGTATTTGAAAGGGCCTCAGACTCAACACAGAGGCCTCCTGTTGTGGAGTTGTGGCGAAATTTCGTTGCAAAATGTAAAAACCGGTTTCGGTGGGAAGTAAGCCCTTGGAATATGAAGATAGGTTCAAAACAGTGTATTTGAAAGGGCCTCAGTCTCAACACAGAGGCCTACTGTTGTGGAGTTGTGGCGAAATTTCGTTGCAAAATGTAAAAACCGGTTTCGGTGGGAAGTAAGCCCATGGAATAATAAGATAGGTTCAAAACAGTGTATTTGAAAGGGCCTCAGACTCAACACAGAGGCCTACTGTTGTGGGATTGTGGCGAAATTCGTTTACCAAATGTAAGGCCGGTTTCGGTGGGAAGTAAGCCCATGGAATAATAAGATAGGTTCAAAACAGTGTATTTGAAAGGGCCTCAGACTCAACACAGAGCCCTACTGTTGTGGAGTTGTGGCGAAATTTCGTTGCAAAATGTAAACCGGTTTCGGTGGGAAGTAGGCCCATGGAATAATAAGATATGTTCAAAACAGTGTATTTGAAAGGGCCTCATGCTCAACACAGAGGCCTACTGTTGTGGAGTTTTGGCGAAATTTCGTTGCAAAATGTAAAGGCCGGTTTTCCGGTGGGAAGTAAGCCCATGGAATAATAAGATAGGTTCAAAACAGTGTATTTGAAAGGGCCTCAGACTCAACACAGAGCCCTACTGTTGTGGAGTTGTGGCGAAATTTCGTTGCAAAATGTAAAAACCGGTTTCGGTGGGAAGTAAGCCCATGGAATAATGAATATGTTCAAAACAGTGTATTTGAAAGGGCTTCAGACTCAACACACAGAGGCCTACTGTTGTGGAGTTCGGCGAAATTTCGTTGCAAAATGTAAAGGCCGGTTTCGGTGGAAGTAAACCCATGGAATAATAAGATAGGTTCAAAACAGTGTATTTGAAAGGGCCTCAGACTCAACACAGAGACCTACTGTTTGTGGAGTTGTGAAAATTTCGTTGCAAAATGTAAAAACCGGTTTCGGTGGGAGTAAACCCTTGGAATATGAAGATAAGTTCAAAACAGTGTATTTGAAAGGACATAAAGACTCAACTCAGAGGCCTACTGTTGTCGGAGTTGTCGCGAAATTTCGTTGCAAAATGTAAAACCGGTTTCGGTGGGAAGTAAGCCCTTGGAATATGAAGATAAGTTCAAAACGGTGTATTTGAAAGGGCCTCAGACTCAACACGAGGCCTACTGTTGTGGAGTTGTGGCGAAATTTCGTTGCAAAATGTAAAAACCGGTTTCGGTGGGAAGGAAGCCCTTGGAATATGAAGATAAGTTCAAAACAGTGTATTTGAAAGGGCCTCAGACTCAACACAGAGGCCTACTGTTGTGGAGTTGTAGCGAAATTTCGTTGCAAAATGTAAAAACCGGTTTCGGTGGGAAGTAAGCCCTTGGAATATGAAGATAAGTTCAAAACAGTGTATTTGAAAGGGCCTCGAACTCAACACAGAGGCCTACTGTTGTGGAGTTGTGGCGAAATTTCGTTGCAAAATGTAAAAGCCGGTTTCGGTGGGAAGTAAGCCCATGGAATAATAAGATAGGTTCAAAACAGTGTATTTGAAAGGGCCTCAGACTCAACACAGAGGCCTACTGTTGTGGAGTTGTGGCGAAATTTCGTTGCAAAATGTAAAAACCGGTTTCGGTGGGAAGTAGGCCCATGGAATAATAAGATAGGTTCAAAACAGTGTATTTGAAAGGGCCTCAGACTCAACACAGAGGCCTACTGTTGTGGAGTTGTGGCGAAATTTCGTTGCCAAATCTAAAAGGCCGGTTTCGGTGGGAAGTAAGCCCATGGAACAGATAGGTTCAAAACGGTGTATTTGAAAGGGCCTCCAGACTCAACACAGAGGCCTACTGTTGTGGAGTTGTGGCGAAATTTCCGTTGCAAAATGTAAAAACCGGTTTCGGTGGGAAGTAAGCCCATGGAATAATAAGATAGGTTCAAAACAGTGTATTTGAAAGGGCCTCAGACTCAACACAGAGCCTACAGTTGTGGAGTTGTGGCGAAATTTCGTTACAAAATGTAAAAACCGGTTTCGGTGGGAAGTAGGCCCATGGAATAATAAGATAGGTTCAAAACAGTGTATTTGAAAGGGCCTCAGACTCAACACAGAGGCCTACTGTTGTGGAGTTGTGGCGAAATTTCGTTGTAAAATGTAAAAAACGGTTTCGGTGGGAAGTAAGCCCATGGAATAATAAGATAGGTTCAAAACAGTGTATTTGAAAGGGCCTCAGACTCAGCACAGAGGCCTACTGTTGTGGAGTTGTGGCGAAATTTCGTTGCAAAATGTAAAGACCGGTTTCGGTGGGAAGTAAGCCCATGGAATAATAAGATAGGTTCAAACAGTGTATTTGAAGGGCCTCAGACTCAACACAGAGGCCTACTGTTGTGGAGTTGTGGCAGAATTTCGTTGCAAAATGTAAAAACCGGTTTCGGTGGGAAGTAGGCCCATGGAATAATAAGATAGGTTCAAAGCAGTGTATTTGAAAGGACCTCAGACTCAACACAGAGGCTTACTGTTTGTGGAGTTGTGGCTGAAATTTCGTCGCACAAAAATGTAAAAACCGGTTTCGGTGGGAAGTAAGCCCATGGGAATAATAAGATAGGTTCAAAACAGTGTATTTGAAGGGCCTCGGAACTCAACACTGAGAGGCCTACTGTTGTGGAGTTGTGGCGATATTTCGTTACAAAATGTAAAAGCCGGTTTCGGTGGGAAGTAAGCCCATGAAATAATAAGATAGGTTCAAACAGTGTATTTGAAGGGCCTCAGACTCAACACTGAGGCCTACTGTTGTGGAGTTGTGGCGAAATTTCGTTGCAAAATGTAAAAAACCGGTTTCGGTGGGAAGTAAGCCCTTGGAATAAGAAGATAAGTTCAAAACAGTGTATTTGAAAGGGCCTCAGACTCAACACAGAGGGCCTACTGTTGTGGAGTTGTGGCGAAATTTCGTTGCAAAATGTAAAAACCGGTTTCGGTGGGAAGTAAGCCCATGGAATAATAAGATAGGTTCAAAACAGTGTATTTGAAAGGGCCTCAGACTCAACACAGAGGCCTACTGTTGTGGAGTTGTGGCGAAATTTCGTTGCAAAATGTAAAGCCGGTTTCGGTGGGAAGTAAGCCCTTGGAATAAGAAGATAAGTTCAAAACAGTGTATTTGAAAGGGCCTCAGACTCAACACAGAGGCCTACTGTTGTGGAGTTGTGGCGAAATTTCGTTGCAAAATGTAAAAACCCGGTTTCGGTGGGAAGTAAGCCTGTGGAATAATAAGATAGGTTCAAAACAGTGTATTTGAAAGGGCCTCAGACTCAACACAGAGGCCTACTGTTGTGGAGTTGTGGCGAAGGTACAAATTTGCAAAATGTAAAAACCGGTTTCGGTGGAAGTAGGCCCATGGAATAATAAGATAGGTTCAAAACAGTGTATTTGAAAGGGCCTCAGTGAACTCAACACAGAGGCCTACTGTTGTGGAGTTGTGGCGAAATTTCGTTTCAAAATGTAAAAACCGGTTTCGGTGGGAAATAAGCCCATGGAATAATAAGATAGGTTCAAAACAGTGTATTTGAAAGGGCCTCAGACTCAACACAGAGGCCTACTGTTGTGGAGTTGTGGCGAAATTTCGTTTGCAAAATGTAAAGGCCGGTTTCGGTGGGAAGTAAGCCACATGGAATAATAAGATAGGTTCAAAACAGTGTATTTGAAGGGCCTCAGACTCAACACAGAGGCCTACTGTTGTGAGTTGTGGCGAAATTTCGTTGCAAAATGTAAGGCCGGTTTTCGGTGGAGAAGCAAGCCCTTGGAATAATAAGATACGTTCAAAACAGTGTATTTGAAAGGGCCTCAGACTCAACACAGAAGAGGCCTACTGTTGTGGAGTTGTGGCGAAATTTCGTTGCAAAATGTAAAAACCGGTTCGGTGGGGAGTAGGCCCATGGAATAATAAGATATGTTCAAAACAGTGTATTTGAAAGGGCCTCATGCTCAACACAGAGGCCTACTGTTGTGGAGTTTTGGCGAAATTTCGTTGCAAAATGTAAAGGCCGGTTTTCGGTGGGAAGTAAGCCCATGGAATAATAAGATAGGTTCAAAACAGTGTATTTGAAAGGGCCTCAGACTCAACACAGGAGCCCTACTGTTGTGGGTGTAGCGAAATTTCGTTGCAAAATGTAAAAAACCGGTTTCGGTGGGAAGTAAGCCCATGGAATAATAAGATAGGTTCGGCAGTGTATTTGAAAGGGCTTCAGACTCAACACAGAGGCCTACTGTTGTGGAGTTCGGCGAAATTTCGTTGCAAAATGTAAAGGCGGTTTCGGTGGGAAGTAAACCCATGGAATAATAAGATAGGTTCAAAACGGTATGTTGAAAGGGCCTCAGACTCAACACAGAGACCTACTGTTTGTGGAGTTGTGGCGAAATTTCGTTGCAAAATGTAAAAACCGGTTTCGGTGGGAAGTAAGCCCTTGGAATATGAAGATAAGTTCAAAACAGTGTATTTGAAGAATATGAACTCAACTCAGAGGCCTACTGTTGTGGAGTTGTCGCGAAATTTCGTTGCAAAATGTAAAAACCGGTTTCGGTGGGAAGTAAGCCCTTGGAATATGAAGATAAGTTCAAAACAGTGTATTTGAAAGGGCCTCAGACTCAACACAGAGGCCTACTGTTGTGGAGTTGTGGCGAAATTTCGTTGCAAAATGCAAAAACCGGTTTCGGTGGGGAGAAGCCCTTGGAATATGAAGATAAGTTCAAAACAGTGTATTTGAAAAGGGCCTCAGACTCAACACAGAGGCCTACTGTTGTGGAGTTGTGGCGAAATTTCGTTGCAAAATATAAACCGGTTTCGGTGGGAAGTAAGCCCTTGGAATATGAAGATAAGTTCAAAACAGTGTATTTGAAAGGGCCTCAGACTACAGAGGCCTACTGTTGTGGAGTTGTGGCGAAATTTCGTTATAACGAAAATGTAAAAACCGGTTTCTGGGTGGAAGTAAGCCCATGGAATAATAAGATAGGTTCAAAACAGTGTATTTGAAAGGGCCTCAGACTCAACACAGAGGCCTACTGTTGTGGAGTTGTGGCGAAATTTCGTTGCAAAATGTAAAAACCGGTTTCGGTGGGAAGTAGGCCCATGGAATAATAAGATAGGTTCAAAACAGTGTATTTGAAAGGGCCTCAGACTCAACACGAGGCCTACTGTTGTGGAGTTGTGGCAGAAATTTCGTTGCAAAATCTAAAGGCCGGTTTCGGTGGGAAGTAAGCCCATGGAATAATAAGATAGGTTCAAAACAGTGTATTTGAAAGAGACCTCAGACTCTTTAGAGCCTACTGTTGTGGAGTTGTGGCGAAATTTCGTTTGCAAAATGCAAAAACCGGTTTTCGGTGGAAGTAAGCCCATGGAATAATAAGATAGGTTCAAAACAGTGTATTTGAAGGGGCCTCAGACTCAACACAGAGCCCTACAGTTGTGGAGTTGTGGCGAAATTTTCGTTGCAAAATGTAAAAACCGGTTCGGTGGGAAGTAGGCCCATGGAATAATAAGATAGGTTCAAAACAGTGTATTTGAAAGGGCCTCAGACTCAACACAGAGCCTACTGTTGTGGAGTTGTGGCGAAATTTCGTTGTAAAATGTAAAAAACGGTTTCGGTGGGAAGTAAGCCCATGGAATGTGAATAGGTTCAAAACAGTGTATTTGAAAGGGCCTCGAACCAGCACAGGAAGCCTACTGTTGTGGAGTTGTGGCGAAATTTCGTTGCAAAATGTAAGGCCGGTTTCGGTGGGGAAGTAAGCCCATGGAATAATAAGATAGGTTCAAAACAGTGTATTTGAAAGGGCCTCAGACTCAACACAGAGGCCTACTGTTGTGGAGTTGTGGCAGAATTTCGTTGCAAAATGTAAAAACCGGTTTCGGTGGGAAGTAGGCCCATGGAATAATAAGATAGGTTCAAAACAGGTGTATTTGAAAGGGCCTCAGACTCAACACAGAGGCTTACTGTTTGTGGAGTTGTGGCAGAAATTTCGTTGCAAAATGTAAAAACCGGTTTCGGTGGAAGTAAGCCAGCTGGAATAATAAGATAGGTTCAAAACAGTGTATTTGAAAGGGCCTCAGACTCAACACGAGGCCTACTGTTGTGGAGTTGTGGCGATATTTCGTTGCAAAATGTAAAAGCCGGTTTCGGTGGGAAGTAGCCCATGAAATAATAAGATAGGTTCAAAACAGTGTATTTGAAGGGCCTCCAGACTCAACACTGAGGCCTACTGTTGTGGAGTTGTGGCGAAATTTCGTTGCAAAATGTAAAAAGCCGGTTTCGGTGGGAAGTAAGCCCTTGGAATGAAGATAAGTTCAAAACAGTGTATTTAGGGAGCCTCGAACTCAACACTGAGGCCTACTGTTGTGGAGTTGTGGCGAAATTTCGTTGCAAAATGTAAAAACCGGTTACGGTGGGAAGTAAGCCCATGGAATAATAAGATAGGTTCAAAACAGTGTATTTGAAAGGGCCTCAGACTCAACACAGAGGCCTACTGTTGTGGAGTTGTGGCGAAATTTCGTTGCAAAATGTAAAAACCGGTTTCGGTGGGAAGTAAGCCCTTGGAATAAGAAGATAAGTTCAAAACAGTGTATTTGAAAGGGCCTCAGACTCAACACAGAGGCCTACTGTTGTGGAGTTGTGGCGAAATTTCGTTGCAAAATGTAAAAACCGGTTTCGGTGGGAAGTAAGCCCATGGAATAATAAGATAGGTTCAAAACAGTGTATTTGAAAGGGCCTCAGACTCAACACAGAGGCCTACTGTTGTGGAGTTGTGGCGAAATTTCGTTGCAAAATGTAAAAACCGGTTTCGGTGGGAAGTAGGCCCATGGAATAATAAGATAGGTTCAAAACAGTGTATTTGAAAGGGCCTCAGACTCAACACAGAGGCCTACTGTTGTGGAGTTGTGGCGAAATTTCGTTTCAAAATGTAAAAACCGGTTTCGGTGGGAAATAAGCCCATGGAATAATAAGATAGGTTCAAAACAGTGTATTTGAAAGGGCCTCAGACTCAACACAGAGGCCTACTGTTGTGGAGTTGTGGCGAAATTTCGTTGCAAAATGTAAAGGCCGGTTTCGGTGGGAAGTAAGCCCATGGAATAATAAGATAGGTTCAAAACAGTGTATTTGAAAGGGCCTCAGACTCAACACAGAGGCCTACTGTTGTGGAGTTGTGGCGAAATTTCGTTGCAAAATGTAAAGGCCGGTTTCGGTGGGAAGTAAGCCCTTGGAATAATAAGATACGTTCAAAACAGTGTATTTGAAAGGGCCTCAGACTCAACACAGAGGCCTACTGTTGTGGAGTTGTGGCGAAATTTCGTTGCAAAATGTAAAAACCGGTTTCGGTGGGAAGTAAGCCCATGGAATAATAAGATAGGTTCAAAACAGTGTATTTGAAAGGGCCTCAGACTCAACACAGAGGCCTACTGTTGTGGAGTTGTGGCGAAATTTCGTTGCAAAATGTAAAGGCCGGTTTCGGTGGGAAGTAAGCCCATGGAACAAGAAGATAGTTTCAAAACAGTGTATTTGAAAGGGCCTCAGACTCAACACAGAGGCCTCCTGTTGTGGAGTTGTGGCGAAATTTCGTTGCAAAATGTAAAAACGGTTTCGGTGGGAAGTAAGCCCTTGGAATAATAAGATACGTTCAAAACAGTGTATTTGAAAGGGCCTCAGACTCAACACAGAGGCCTACTGTTGTGGAGTTGTGGCGAATTTTCGTTGCAAAATGTAAAAACCGGTTTCGGTGGGAAGTAAGCCCATGGAATAATAAGATAGGTTCAAAACAGTGTATTTGAAAGGGCCTCAGACTCAACACAGAGGCCTACTGTTGTGGAGTTGTGGCGAAATTTCGTTGCAAAATGTAAAAACCGGTTTCGGTGGGAAGTAAGCCCATGGAATAATAAGATAGGTTCAAAACAGTGTATTTGAAAGGGCCTCAGACTCAACACAGAGGCCTACTGTTGTGGAGTTGTGGCGAAATTTCGTTGCAAAATGTAAAGGCCGGTTTCGGTGGGAAGTAAGCCCATGGAATAATAAGATAGGTTCAAAACAGTGTATTTGAAAGGGCCTCAGACTCAACACAGAGCCCTACTGTTGTGGAGTTGTGGCGAAATTTCGTTGCAAAATGTAAAAACCGGTTTCGGTGGGAAGTAAACCCATGGAATAATAAGATAGGTTCAAAACAGTGTATTTGAAAGGGCCTCAGACTCAACACAGAGGCCTACTGTTGTGGAGTTGTGGCGAAATTTCGTTGCAAAATGTAAAAACCGGTTTCGGTGGGAAGTAAGCCCTTAGAATAAGAAGATAGGTTCAAAACAGTGTATTTGAAAGGGCCTCAGACTCAACACAGAGGCCTACTGTTGTGGAGTTGTGGCGAAATTTCGTTGCAAAATGTAAAAACCGGTTTCGGTGGGAAGTAAGCCCTTGGAATAAGAAGATAAGTTCAAAACAGTGTATTTGAAAGGGCCTCAGACTCAACACAGAGGCCTCCTGTTGTGGAGTTGTGGCGAAATTTCGTTGCAAAATGTAAAAACCGGTTTCGGTGGGAACTAATCCCTTGGAATAATAAGATACGTTCAAAACAGTGTATTTGAAAGGGCCTCAGACTCAACACAGAGGCCTACTGTTGTGGAGTTGTGGCGAAATTTCGTTGCAAAATGTAAAAACCGGTTTCGGTGGGGAAGTAAGCCCATGGAATAATAAGATAGGTTCAAAACAGTGTATTTGAAAGGGCCTCAGACTCAACACAGAGGCCTACTGTTGTGGAGTAGTGGCGAAATTTCGTTGCAAAATGTAAAAACCGGTTTCGGTGGGAAGTAAGCCCATGGAATAATAAGATATGTTCAAAACAGTGTATTTGAAAGGGCCTCAGACTCAACACGAGGCCTACTGTTGTGGAGTTGTGGCGAAATTTCGTTGCAAAATGTAAAGGCCGGTTTCGGTGGGAAGTAAGCCCATGGAATAATGAATAGGTTCAAAACAGTGTATTTGAAAGGGCCTCAGACTCAACACAGAGGCCTACTGTTGTGGAGTTGTGGCGAAATTTCGTTGCAAAATGTAAAAACCGGTTTCGGTGGGAAGTAAGCCCATGGAATAATAAGATAGGTTCAAAACAGTGTATTTGAAAGGGCCTCAGACTCAACACAGAGGCCTACTGTTTTGGAGTTTTGTGAAATTTCGTTGCAAAATGTAAAAGCCGGTTTCGGTGGGAAGTAAGCCCATGGAATAATAAGATAGGTTCAAAACAGTGTATTTGAAAGGGCCTCAGACTCAACACAGAGGCCTACTGTTGTGGAGTTGTGGCGAAATTTCGTTGCAAAATGTAAAAACCGGTTTCGGTGGGAAGTAAGCCCTTGGAACAAGAAGATAGTTTTAGAAGCAATTGTATTTGAAAGGGCCTCAGACTCAACACAGAGGCCTACTGTTGTGGAGTTGTGGCGAAATTTCGTTGCAAAGTTGTAGTAACCGGTTTCGGTGGGAAGTAAGCCCATGGAATAATAAGATAGGTTCAAAACAGTGTATTTGAAAGGGCCTCAGACTCAACACAGAGGCCTACTGTTGTGGGTAGTGGCGAAATTTCGTTGCAAAATGTAAAAACCGGTTTCGGTGGGAAGTAAGCCCATGGAATAATAAGATATGTTCAAAACAGTGTATTTGAAGGGCCTCAGACTCAACACAGAGGCCTACTGTTGTGGAGTTGTGGCGAAATTTCGTTGCAAAATGTAAAGGCCGGTTCGGTGGGAAGTAAGCCCATGTAATAATAAGATAGGTTCAAAACAGTGTATTTGAAAGGGCCTCAGACTCAACACAGAGGCCTACTGTTGTGGAGTTGTGGCGAAATTTCGTTGCAAAATGCCAAAAACCGGTTTCGGTGGGAAGTAAGCCCATGGAATAATAAGATAGGTTCAAAACAGTGTATTTGAAAGGGCCTCCAGACTCAACACAGAGGCCTACTGTTTTGGAGTTTTGGCGAAATTTCGTTGCAAAATGTAAAAGCCGGTTTCGGTGGGAAGTAAGCCCTTGGAATAATAAGATAGGTTCAAAACAGTGTATTTGAAAGGGCCTCAGACTCAACACAGAGGCCTACTGTTGTGGAGTTGGCGGCGAAATTTCGTTGCAAAATGTAAAAACCGGTTTCGGTGGGAAGTAAGCCCTTGGAACAAGAAGATAGTTTTCAAAACAGTGTATTTGAAAGGGCCTCAGACTCAACACAGAGGCCTACTGTTGTGGAGTTGTGGCGAAATTTCGTTGCAAAATGTAAAAACCGGTTTCGGTGGAAGTAAGCCATGGAATAATAAGATATGTTCAAAACAGTGTATTTGAAGGGCCTCAGACTCAACACAGAGGCCTACTGTTGTGGAGTTGTGGCGAAATTTCGTTGCAAAATGTAAAGGCCGGTTTCGGTGGGAAGTAAGCCCATGGAATAATAAGATAGGTTCAAAACAGTGTATTTGAAAGGGCCTCAGACTCAACACAGAGGCCTACTGTTGTGGAGTTGTGGCGAAATTTCGTTGCAAAATGTAAAAACCGGTTTCGGTGGAAGTAAGCCCATGGAATAATAAGATAATTTCAAAACAGTGTATTTGAAAGGGCCTCAGACACAACACAGAGGCCTACTGTTTTGGAGTTTTGGCGAAATTTAGTTGCAAAATGTAAAAGCCGGTTTCGGTGGGAAGTAAGCCCATGGAATAATAAGATAGGTTCAAAACAGTGTATTTGAAAGGGCCTCAGACTCAACACAGAGCCCTACTGTTGTGGAGTTGTGGCGAAATTTCGTTGCAAAATGTAAAAACCGGTTTCGGTGGGAAGTAAGCCCATGGAATAATAAGATAGGTTCAAAACAGTGTATTTGAAAGGGCCTCAGACTCAACACAGAGGCCTACTGTTGTGGAGTTGTGGCGAAATTTCGTTGCAAAGTTGTAGTAACCGGTTTGGGTGTGATGTAAGACACGGAACAATAATTTAGGTTCAAAACTGTGTATTGGTATAACAAGAAAGAATATATTCAAAGGAATCTTTAAAAATAAGTAACTAGAAATAGGTAAGTCCAAAGGTATTATTACGCTGCTTTTTGCCGAACTAGTAGTTCTTGCTAACTGCCTTTGATTAACTGCTGTTAACCGGAAGTCACGCAGGTAACTATATATAAAATAGGAAGAGTCCATTTTTTATAGGAGAGCACCATAACACCTACACCAAGTGCCTTGAAGAGGTAGTGTTCTTTGAGTATGGAGTGGGGATTGTAGATGCTATGTCTGTCGACAGGGCCATGCCACAAAAACAGGGGAACTCAGTCATCTCTTCTTACATTAACTCTCCAGACTGCAATCACATTCATTATTATGTGTAAGGCGGAGTTGAGTAAAAAAAATCAACAAATCTTGAAACGCCGAAGATGAATTGATGGCTAAAATTATGGCAGCATTCACCCACTTAAACAAGGACACCGCCTCGAAGAGTTTCACGAGATTCCCAAGTCGTCTGGAGGTCATTGTTGAAGGCAATGTCGGTTTTCTCGAATAAATGTACTCTTTAGTATTTCAAGATATTTTGGTAAACATATCTTTTAAATCGAGATGTCAGTGTTATTTTCCTTTTTACCTAATTTAGATTAAAATTCATTCATTGCTCTTTGTAGTATACGATACTACAAAATTCAAACTTCGTTCCTAAAACCTGTAAAACTGGCACCTTAATGCTCCACATTATTTCAGGAATAGACAGATCTCACTATAAACTCGCAAAGACTATAAGTAAAATGTTAACCCCCTCTCCTTCGAATAATCAGCTCATTACGTATAAAACATGCAGGCAGCGTAGTTTAAAAACTAAAGGAAACAAATAAGTCTAGATGTAAAAACACTAAAATCCTGTTAAAAAATAATTAAGTCTCTTAAAGAAGTATCAAGCACAAGCAAATATTAACCTCCTCCTAGCAACAGCTGAAAGAATACAAATATGCCTTTAATTTCCCAATCAATGCTATTTCACATTTAATAATTTTTATAAAAAAAATGTATTATTTACCCTATTTACATTGTTCGGACTGTTGTACTCATTTTTGTTGCCATATTCACCTTCAAAATTTGTCTAAATTTCTGGGACGAGGTATTGTAATTATTTGCATTATTTAAATTATTCGGACTGTTGTCCTCATCTTTGTTGCCGTATTCTCAACGTTTCGGCAGTTGTACGCTCCGAACTTCTTCAGCTCATTGAATCTTGTTTTTATTGTAAAGAGTGTTAATAATTACAATCTCACATCTCGAAAATATTGAAAAAAAATGTGTTAGTAATCGTATCGCTCTTAATAGAAAAATGACATCTATTTTCTTAGAGGTTCTCGAATCTTATCCTTTCCAAAAATGTTTTACCTGAACAATCAACACATTACGATACATTGATGATGCTCTAATACTATATCCCGTATTATTGATTTATATGACTTTGTAGACAATCTTAAGAAAATCGAACTTACAATTACATTTACATACGAAATGGTAGAAAACAATACATTCCATTGAGAGCAGATTAAAACTTAGAGCCCACTAAAAATCAATTAATAAAAATGATCTCATAAATATCTGTTCCCTATCATAACAACAAAATAAAATCAAGAATATTCATCGGATTCTACTTAAGAGTACTCAGAATTTACAGCACTCAATATTTACACTAATGTACTGAAAAATACTTTCAAGACGCACCAATACGCTAATTATTTCATATTCATTGCGAAACAAAGTTTCATGAAATGTTTCAAAATAGAAAAGCGGCCCTTACAGACAAAGCCGACGAATAAAAAATATTGCTCTACCCAATAAAGCTTTCAGAAAGACAATCGAGCAGAAGTTATCTGAACTAAATAGATAATTTAAAACAATAAAAAAAGAAATACTTAATCAATGCAAAGAAAAAGAATAAACCAAAACTTGCAGGATAAATTTACTCTATCACATATATGGATTGCCAGAAATCAAAATAAAGAAATCTTAGGAATTTTAAATAAAAGATTGTATGAACGCAAAAGGGATATTCTAAAAGACAACTTATTAAACGCATTAGTTGCTCACCGTAACGAAACCGACTATAATTGTTGTATGGAAAATGCTAATAGGATTTAATCGCTAGTTTATCGATATAAAATTTGTGTCCATCTTCTTACTAAATATTTTCATTATTGGCAGATGATCTATTATCACAATATGGAATATTTAATGACAAAGATGATGGAAACTAAAAGAAAATATAAATGAAATTGGCTAGATTATATACACAAAACACATCAAAATTATTTTAAAAACATTTTAAACTCCAAGCGTTTCTTGTTTGTACGCATGCGTAGTTGTATCAACACAAATAAACCTGTTACGATCAAATCCTAAATGACGAAACGCGTCACACGAAAACTTTTCCACTTTGTCATGCATCTTCGATTCATATATATATATATATTACCGGCCATAATTATGAGGCCACCCCAATTTTTTAAAAGAAATTATGTATTTCATAATATTTTTAGTATTTATTGCTAAGTGGATAATTCTAAAAGAACATAAAAAGTTTTTTGTGCTCTTTTCACCATGCTAGTCTCTTCTTCTTATTGGCTGGCCGAAGCAAAAGCTTTCTGGTGCCTTGTAAAATTTTGCAATGTAATAGTGACAAAAGAACCATTCTATTTTTATTTAGAATTATCCACTTGGCAATAAATACTAAAAATAGAATGAAATACCTAATTTCTTTTTAAAAACTGGGGCGGTCTAATAATTATGGCCGGTAGTGCATATAATGGCTGGCCACTGGTATTCAAGGATACCTTTCTACCAAGGCTGCTTGCTAATTCCCATTGCAGACGCCTGTTCAGGCACACTTGTGTTTTTTCAAAATTCACAGAGCCAACATGTGGTTATACTGCAACTATGCTGAAGTAACCCTAGTTACAGTTTCTGTGTGTGTGTGTGTGTGTGTGTGTGTGTGTGTGTGTGTGTGTGTGTGTGTGAGAGAGAGAGAGAGAGAGGGGGGGGGGAGGGGGAGGAGAGAGAGGGGAGGAGGAGAGAGAGAGAGCGTGAACAACAGTCTGAACAAGGGCAGGACGCTCAAAACCTCGGTCACGATGACTTGTGACTTCGAGCTAACACATTCATCGACGACTTAAAGGGAATCGTCTACTCAATTTCACTTGGGTCAAACCATAGTATGGTTTTCACGCACTTTCCAGAAGTGCCGCGCGCTGGGATCGCCTCGTCCAGAACGATAACATCAAGAAGTTGCCATCCTGACAAATCAACCATTGTTAGATTCGAACCCGGACTTTTCAGTTAGAAAGCGGACGTTCTAACCGGTTATGTACTGGTTGGATGATTCCAGTGATTTGAACCAAAGGTTTGTGTGTTCAGTACCTGGCTATTGCAGATGTGAACACAGCCGAGTTAAAAAGAGATTACACTTACTGAGACATCCGGAAGTGGCATAGCACGTTGAACTAGAAAATCCTATCCCGATTGACGAGATAAAGGGCTCAGTTTTGAATTTCGATCAGCTGAAGAAAACCAGAGCCTAGAACGGCCGAAACAACTTGAATATTGCAATTGAACATGAGAACAACAGCCCGATCAATGTAAATGGTGTAAATAATCACAATAGCTCACCTCATAAATATATATCAGGCTAACTGTAAAAGATTACGTAAATTATGGAGCGTGCTAAGTGATGTAATTTAATGTCTAATAAACAAGAATGAGTAAATGATATTGTTAATTTGTTTTAGTCCCCGGAAAGAGATATTTGAAAAATATTTAACTTGTTTTAGTCCCCAGGAATTGAGATATTTGAAAAATTATATATATATATATATATATATATATATATATATAATGATTGATTGATTGATTGATTGATTGATTGTT
Organism: Ascarosepion bandense; assembly: GCA_037127315.1. Taxonomy (NCBI): domain Eukaryota; kingdom Metazoa; phylum Mollusca; class Cephalopoda; order Sepiida; family Sepiidae; genus Ascarosepion; species Ascarosepion bandense. Next base: position 2,487,751 of record JBBBDQ010000241.1, read on the forward strand.
TAGCTACTTAGTTTTTGGTCACGATGAGATTAGACCAGTGAACATTTGCATTACAAAGTGTTCAATACAATTATATTGTAGAACTTTTTAATATTTTCCATTTGTTAACGAGTTATTACGTGACCTAGGTTTCCACTATGAGTAGTGTCTTCAGGCGATTTGAAAATCGACTGAAGACACCACTCATGGTAGAAAACTAGATCGCGTAATAACTCGTTTACAAATGGAATACACACACACACACACACACACACACACACACACACATACACACACACACACACACACACACATATATATATATATATATATATAGGGCCGTAGCTGATGCTAAAAAAACACCTGGCACAGAGAAAATTGCCCGGATTTATCAGTTTTCAATGTGATGTCATCATCAGTGTCATCCGTTTCCAGAAACTATGATTTTTGCAGATTTTTTTTGGCTATTCCAATGGAAATTAGGCACAGAACGTGAAAGAAAGCAGGAAATCGGTTTCGGACTTTAATAAATAAACAAACAGATTTTTACTGTGTTCATTTGGATGTTTTCTTTCTTTCTTTCTTTCTTTCTTTCTTTCTTTGTGAATTGTTTAGTTTAATTTCTGACGAAGACATTTTTCCTCGCCCGGATTTTCACTATGTTGGCACCGATTGGCCCGGATCCGTGCCCGATTTGCCCGGTAGTCAGATACGGCCACATATATATATGTGTAACAACATATATATACATAAAATGAGTTGTATTTTTAATCCTTTATAATTTTATTAATTCAAACGTTATTTTACTGGATACTCGTGTTTATTTAACACAATTTTTATTTTGACTAGCTTTCTGTGCACTCTAAAGAAATAAAGAAAAGAGCAGTAGATTTTGTCAAAGAGGCAACTGGGAGATGGGCAAAAGAAGCATATTCTCCTTATCCCACCTTCAATGGCGATATGAACAAGATTAAAACCCGTGTACCTGTCAATATCGGTGTTTGGAAGTAGCAAAAATTAATTTTTTCCTTGTTTATCCTTTCAGTAAATCAAAGTGCACTTGATATGTCCTGACCGTAAATAAAACTTCAAAAGCGTTAAGGATTTGTTTTAGTCTAACTATGGCTATGTTTTGGACTGCTTATTAATATCAAGAGGGAACAACTTCTGAATCGCCATGTCTTCCCGTTAAGACCACATTCACTGTGAATGGTATGAGGACGTATCTGTTTTTTTAATCTTTTCACCTACAGTTAATAATCCCAGTAAGATGCTTAAGATTACTGAGAGGGAAAGTGAACGTGAAAAGTTTAAAGGTTAGTGGAAACCCAAACCTACACACTCGGGATAGCATATCATACTAAATTATGCCCACGAGCAGGATTCCAATCTGTGTACCCCAATTGCAGAAAAAAATATCGTCGTTTGATCCTGCATAGTTTTGTTCATTCGTTTAGTAAGAGTTTTATAATAATGAAACTTTTTATCTGCCATTAATGCAAACTTTACTCGTTTAGATTTCTTCAAAAGCCATTACCACTTACTTTCGTATGTGAAACGGTCACTATGCCGATCCAGGATGTTTTTTCCGCCTGAATCCATCCTGCATATATACAAGTCAACCATCCGTCCGTGCATGGAATACTGCTGCTATATATGGTCAGGCGCCCCTGCCGTTCTCCTCAGTGTTCTTGACAGTCTCCAAAGGAGAGTTTGTAATGTGATAGGTACTGATCTGGCGGCTCGACTGCAGCCGCTTCCCCACCGTCGAAATGTGGCCTCCCTTTGTCTGTTTTATAAATACTTTCATGGCTTCTGCTCGGACGAACTTAAGTCACTGGTGCCTCCTCAACAGGTGATTACTCGTCCAACCAGATTGGCAACTGGGTCCCACCCATGCACAGTTAGGTTAGCCAAATGCAGACGACAATTCTACTCCTACAGCTTCTTCTCTCGCACTTCCCGCCTGTGGAACTCGCTTCCATATTCTTGCTTTCCTGGCGGCTACAACCTCCAAAAATTTAAATGCAATGTCAATACTCATCTATTAACCACTGGACTCTAGCTCTCTCCCCACCCCCGTATATCCTTCCCTTTCTCTCCACCTATGTATCTGTCATCGTACCTGCATTCTCAGCTTTGTATTGCTCATTTCTAACTAGTTTGTACTCCTCCCTCTTTTCTCATTAATCTTTTTACAGTTATGTAGCCCCCAGCTCATCAGTAGCATTTCTGCCTTGCTCGGGGTGAAATGATTAAAAAAAAAAGCAAAGGAATTTCTAAAGAAGGAATCGATTTTATTTATTAATCTGACCTTTAAGAATTCAGATGTTATTTCTAGTGGATAACGACATTTGAATGTGCGGTCAATTTATTTTTTAACCAGTATTTTATTTCGTCTACGGCCTGGATATTCTATAGATATTAGTAATAAAAAATACACCATTCAGTAGGATTCGAACCTGGGCCCACCTTTTTTTTAGAGAAACCGACTTTTGATCCGACGTGCTTTTCCCCATTCGATTATAACCTGAAAACTCGAGAAATTTTATCAAAACTATCGGGAGTGACTACTCAAATATGGTTCTCAACCTGAGCTCGAACCTAGATAAGTTTTCCTGTTAAGATCTTTGTCTATGTAAAAGTTGAGTATGAAAGCGTATTATTATTTTTAATCGTTTCATCCCCAAGTAAGGCGATAATGCCGATAAGATGGAAAAGCTAACTGGGAGTCAAGGAGGGAACTGGAAACTTAAAGAGGAAACTAAGCATAAAACTACGCCTTTTTCAAAAGACGGGTAGGAAATATGAGCGTGGCAATAGACGCACCTATCTACTCTGATTGGAAAATACGACCAATAACAATAAGTAAGAGATAAAAACACAGATTCGATGTTCTGCATCTCCACCGCCGCTTTTCTACGGCCACAATAAGAATAATGAAACATACATTGACTTTGTAGTAAGATCGGAAAAGACTAGTAATAAGATATTAGCCAAGATGGGATGTGTATCGATTCAGGGCACTCTGCAAAAACGTATCAATATCATAGTTTGTTTAGATGTAGTCATAAAATAAACAATAAAAACCGTTTCATCTTCTAATTTTAAAAGAAAGGTAAGGAAAAAACGAACTCATGTAGGTTTGAAGATTGCAAGATACCCTCTCATTTTCTACCGTACAGAATAAAAAATTTACTTCAAGTTTAATTTTTGGCTGAGGTTCAATGTCTTTATATTTCTTTGAAAGAACACACACACTCACATATATATATATGTATACACATATATATATATATATATATTGATTGATTGTTTAATACTGAGTTTTTGGTTCTAAAAGGGTTATACCAGTACACATTTGTATTAAAAAGTGTTCGATACAATTATATTGCAGAACTTTTGAATATTATCCATTTTTAAACGAGTTATTTCGCTACCCAGTCTTCAGGCAATTTTTAATAAATTATTAAAAACGCCTGAAGACACCACTCATTGTAGAAACCTGGGTAGCGAAATAACTCGTTTAAAAATGGAATATATATATATATATATAATAACTATATAGACTCTGTAAGTATGTAGGCCGTAAATTTATACTAAAATAAACCTCCGAAAAAACCATTAACAAACAGAACCTAAATCCGTTACAATCCGGTGTACTAAGACGTCGGATAAATTGGGGGAAAAAAAAGAAACCCGCGGAACAAGAACAAAACATTCAATACTCCGCAGTAAAGAAAAAGCCCCAAACGGAACCAAACACAAGAAAAAGTGCTCAATACAAAGTACGAAAGAAAAGATACAATAGTAGAGCAAAAACACACAAAAATCTAGAGTGAGCCAAAACCTATCGCGGTTTCACACTACGGATCGTCAGGGCAAAAAAATATATATATATTTTCTCTCATTTTTTATTTTTATTTTTATTTCCAATTTGAAAGATGGACGTTGCCGAGGAGATGTATAATCTCTCTTAGGAATTTTATGTCGAAATGTTCATTCAACATTTTTGAATTTTGAAAATTTATTTTACTTTATATTAGCTCTGTAATTTTAATTACATTGAGCTCACCTCCTGTATTATTTTTTAATATTAAATTTTTAATATTTATTAGGACCAGGTTCTTGGGATTTACCTTCCTACTTTTCCGTTTTGTATTAAAATATTTTAATAATATATATATATATATATATATATATATATATATATATATATATATGATTGTGACTCCTGGTACGATGACACATGGTTTACGATTCTGCACAGCGCTGATTCGTTTTACCATCTTCGTGTTCTTGAGGCTGTATACCTAAAGATCTATGAGCACAGTCTCTGCAGACAAAAGGAGGACTTTATTCACTCCTTGCGTTTGTTGGATGGTTTTTGAGTCCCTTGTTTCTTTTGTTAATACTCTTGTGGAACTTTATGTTTACACCTCCCTTACATTTAAATTATTTTTGATTTAATTTTATTTTTGTTTTAACCGAGTTTAACTTCCCTTTTCAAACGTTATGCTAATGTGTTCTTGATTATTATTTGAATTTTGCCAACGTACGTCTTTGATAAAATGTTGGCCTAAAGGTTCGTAAGGTGTAAGGTGTACTAAGACGTCTACTTTGTTCAGATGCATATGTTTCGTATGTGGATAAGATTCTTTTTTGTATATATATATATATATATATATATATATATATATATATACTACCGGACATAATTATTAGGCAACACCCGTTTTAAAAAAAGCGATGTGGATAATTCTAAATGAAAATAGAATGGTTTTTGTGTTATTATTACTTTGCAAAATTTTACAACGCATCCAGGAAGGCTTTGCTTCGGCCTGCCAATAAGAAGAGGAGATTAACACAGGGAAGAGAGCACAAAAACTGGATACTAGAACAACAACAAAACCATTTTATTGTCATTTAGAATTATTCACTTGGCAATAAATACTAAAGATAGTATAAAATTCACCATTTTTAAAAATCTGGGATGGCCTAATAATAAAGCCACTAGGACTTCAAAAAACTATGAAGGAGAAAGAATATGAGAAATCACAAATACGGAAAGCGAAAAATGAATGAGCGGAGATTAAGAAGATAGAAAATGAGGATCAATATTGAGTTCAAATTTTAGAAGATCAGCGTCAACTGAAAAGAAAAGAACCGGAAAAGAATTATACAAACGAGAAGTGCAAGAAAAGAAATTGTTACCATGGTAACATCGATCAATTTCAACAGTAAAATGGCGAGACCTTGCTGCCAATCTAGTCCTGTGTTTAAATTCTTAAGGTAGCCAGAAGCTCGTCGCAATGCCATGAAAATATTTTTAGATCAAACCTCGAGAATCTACATTACGTCGGTCAGAAAATGAAGAAAACTTTGATGACAAGTCATATTGTAGAACTTTACTTGAAATTTAAATATTTCTAAGTACTTAACAAAAGAAGCAGACCATGTTTGAAAGAATTATCCAATGAAAGGAAAAATAGTAGACTTCTAAATGAGCTAGATTGTTTCTGGCGGGAAAAAATTGTCTCGCATGTCACAATAAACTAACTTTCCTTACAGCAGCATTAGCAATTGATTCAATATAACATTTCCACTTCATGTTAGCAGAGAATGTTACTCTAAGAAGGTGCAATGAGTCACTCTCCTGGTGAAAGATTCTGGAGAGAAAAATGGTCTTGCCCGATACAGTGAACCAACTTTCTTAACAGCAGACCTAGCAATTGATTTAATATAATCTTTTCAATTCGTGTCAGCATAAAACGTTATCCGGACAAGCAAAATTATTCCCTCTCTTGGAGATTAGCATCAGCCATGCTGTTGAAAGGAAAAGAACTTGAAAAAGATTAACTAGGACGACTAAAACAAAGTAGATTTTTTTGAAGGCATGGAAATTAACAACACATCTCTTAACCGATGTAAAGGTCAATTTTGATCTGTAAATTTGAAGTTATCAAACCGATCAGATTAGCCATCAAGACAGAAGTAAACAAAGTTCAGGAATTATGACATTGAGAAGATCCTTAGCGAAAATTAGAAGCATCACGTGTCTAAGGATAGAATTCTGGGAAAGCCGCATAAATGCAAAAGGATAGAGAAGTATGTTATAGTAAACACAACTATTCCTCAGATAATGGACTTTCCCTCTTATATTAATAAGAGTTAACAGGAAGTTAACTCGAGAAGTTCTTGGGAAGTTCATAGGAGTTCTTAGAAGTTTTAGAGAGTTCTTTAGAATTCTATTAGAGTTCAGTAGAACTATTAGTTAGTTCCAGTTTGGACATAGTTGAACTAAAGCAGTTGATATTAGTCAGCAGTTAGCCGAATACTAAGGAGTCAGCTTACAGTGGAAGATTACCAAGTTCCTAACATTTTGTGTGCGTTAAGTCGATTAGCAACCAACATAGTACGAGTATAACTTTCAGTGCCAAAACTACTCTACAACAAATTGCAACCGGCCGTTCAAGACAATTTTCATTTTGCAAACTTTTGTAATAAAATATCCTACACCCCTGTTCTCTATGTGAACTTACTATCAGAGAGAACTATATATAGTCATTAAATCTTGACCGTGTGTGACATCCACTTCCAAGTGGAGGGAAGAGGTAAATATCCACTTCTGAGATTAGTAATGTTTTACTTATCTCAGTTTATCCACTTGTTGTATTCTCTATTGCAATAACCTGTTTTACTTTCCATCTATTATCATATTGGTTGTTCTTTCTCCTCTAGTAACAACCTTGTATATAGTATGCCTTTACTTCGGAGATTAGGGCATCTCTACGTAGCGTAATAATTAACAAACTTGCCTCGCTAGAACTGAGTAGTGAGCTCAATTCTCACTGGGTGCCCCATACTGTTGGCTCTGTGTAAGTGTCGCTTAAAAAATAAAAAAAATACTTACCTGCCACTTTTTGTAGTGGGTGGGGAACCCAATCATTTCACGGTTGCGTCTCTGTCCTCGAAGACAGAGTGCGGCTCAGTTGTATCCCTGTCCGAGGACAGACCTGTAATTGAGAAAAATTATACTGTGAGATACCCTGTCTCGAGGCAGCGCCACATCATTACACCAGAGGGATGGACCAGATACTCGTCACCGGGGCCAGCGCGACTGAGTAATTTTTGTGCCTTGTCCGCTGTAACGCGTTCGAACTTCCCACATTAAATCTTGATCTTGTTTCGCATCCACTTCCTAGTGACGGGGGTGGGAGGAAGAGGTAAATATCTACTTCGGAGATTAGTAATGTTTTACTATTCTCTGTCTATCCACTTATCGTACTCTCTATTGCAATAACATTTTCTTCTTTCCATCTACTACCCTGTTAGTTGTTATTTCTCCTCTAGTAACAACCCTGTATATAGTAACCCTTCCTAAGTATACAGGAAAAAGAAAAATAGAATAAATTAAATAAATCGACAGGAAATAATATAACCTATTAACTTGTAAAGAAAACATGCATGCCAAATCCGGATAAACAGCTTTGAGTTATTTAAAGCAATTGCCCGCATTTCATTATTCTGGTCTAAAGCTTTATAGACTTCTTCAGCAATGAGAGTCGGACCAAAAATTCACGTTAGGATCTTCACATACATAAATCTACCATTATTCCGTGCACTGAATACTGTCGCTATTGTTGTGGAATTAGAAGGCCAATAGATCGACGTCTAGATGCATCAGGTAGTTCGCTTGCTTTCTTAATGAGAGGAACTACACAAAGGTTTTTCCCACAAGCAGAAAAGCAAGAAGCAGAAAGACATTTATTGTAGAATTTATAGGAAATAAAAGTAAGTTCAGAATCACATTGCAGAGGTACCATAATGTCCACATGATTTTTGTGTATCGAGCTTAGAGATTAAAGCATCGGGTGAGGCAGAGCAACTTGCTAGTTTGAAATAACAAATAAAACAAAAGTAATGCATTTTTTTTTTCTTACATACAACATGTGACCAATGACCACATGTGCATTTACTTTGCCCTCATCAGCCGCTAACCAAGGGTGAATACACAGTTTCGGTGGTTTAAAGCGGGACTGCCACCCCTGGCACCACCAGCAGCAATCGCTACTGGGCAAAGTAAATGACAGAAAAATAAAATCAATTGGCACATTGAGACAGATGAAAACGCTTTAACAGTTTTCTAAAATTCAAGAGCAGACCGAGAACGGAAGAAGTAGACGACGTCATGCTTTCTTTGCGAATTTCTTCGAATTGCGCCAAATCCAGCATGACGCTTGTCGAACAATAGATTGAAGGCGACATATTTGCTTCTTTATATATACATATTTTCATATATACATGCAATTCTTTAAACAATCAATTACATTTAAATTTTATGTTTTACAAGCTTCAAAGATGACATCAGTTATAAGGTGTCCATTCTGCTTAATACACTGGGTTAATCGTACTCTGAAGTCTCGGTCAAATTCAAATAAGCAAGTTGCTCTACCCCACCCTAGAAAACATGGATGGTGTTATATGAATATCACACAACAAATTCTAAATTATAAGTGGAAAGCCATTCAAAGATACTCCAGATGAGTCAAGAGTAGATTTAGAAGAGTACCTACATCCAGAACATTCCCCTGTATTATCAGAAGATGATGACACATCAAAATAAGGGAAGAGAGTAGGGATAGAAAACTTACACTCTTGTGCAACTTATTTATAACAACTGTTTTAGTTTCCTTTTTTCAGCATACATTCAGTTTTAACCCACTGGAGTAACAGGGTGTAATAGATTTCTTTTTCCCAGATGAGGTCATTTTGCAGTGGTGGGCAGTAATATGAATTTTTTTCAGAGAATATAATGACATTTTTTTGGCCTTGTCAAATATTGCGTCATCCCTCATTGCATCAGATGTTTATCACGCCAAGACACTATTGTCTGGACAGTCGACTAGTTGTCCTACGGCCATTGTCTGCCGTGGAGGTTACTCCAAGGAAGCGTACGAAAATAATAACGCTGCACGAACACACTGACAGGCCTTACAGAGAGATCGCGAATATTGTTGGTGTCAGCCTTTCAACTGTCAGTCATGTTATCAAGGCGAAAAACCAAACTGGATCCATCAGTTCAAAACGTAAGAAAAATGCGGTCGGAAGAGAAAAACAACGCTATTTTGTATGCTAATCTGAACTTATTTATAAATGGAACTTTGTCTGTGTTTGTATATGTGTGTGTGTGTCTGTGTGTGTGTCTGTTATCTATAGAACGACTGAACCGATTTCTTGAAAATTTACAGTTGTACTATAAGTGTATGCGCGTGTTCTTAGCTATGTTTTGTGTTGAGGTACCCCCGATAAATATCGAAAATAGATAATCGAAAAAATCGGGTTATAAAAGGAGTTGTCTGATGTTAATAAAATTTAACACACTCATAGACAAAGGCATAAGAAACGATATTCAGAAGTTTCAAGGTTGCAGTTCTTACAATAGTGCAGAAAATCGATAATATATATATATATATATATATATATATATATATATATATATAAGGCAAAATGTTTGTGTGTGTTTCTGTTTATCTGCCTGTATGTATTTTTTTCAGACCTTTTATTTTAGTTTTTGCTTCGGGTTTGGCTCTAAGTAGGTATAATTGTAGTTCTTAGCCTCAGCCATGATACCATTTACTCAGAGGACTTATTTAGCCTTCAAAATTCAGTTTACGACGAAAAAACGCATTTGATATCGATACCAGGAAATCAAAATTTGATTTACATCCATTCATTTTTCTTTTAGTCTACGGTTTCCCTTTAACTGGAAACAACATTTGCTTTTTAGTCTTTCGTGCCAACGTCCAAAGAGTCTGAGCTCCAGGACTGTGAATTAGCTTTAGAGCTTTTATTACACCCGAGCAACGCCGGGCTATACTGCTAGTTTACGCACAGGTGTACTCTTATTTGACACACTATGACAGAGCCACTAGTAGCCACGAGAAGCAAACTTAGAAGAGACCATGCACTGCTTCATCTGTTAGTGAGTCAGGCCTCCTCATTGAGGATAGGTTTGCAATTATTATGGCAGATAGAAGAATCTGGTGTAATCAGACCTATCACGTTGAAACAGCTAAAAACTGATTCCTGTGGAATATAGCTGCTTAAAATTATCACGTCCTTTATTTGAAAAACGAATGAGAAATCCAATCAGCCTGGAAAAAATATATAAGACAGAAACGACGAACTGTTAGCAAAATGTCAGTTTCTATTTATTCTGGCTTACGGCCATATCACTTTGAATACACCGTTTCTCGCTCGAACACCGAAGTTAAGCAACGTTGAGCCGGGTCAGTACTTAGATGGGTGACCGCTTGGGAATACCAGGTGCTGTAAGCGTTTAGTGACGGATGTGCGTGCTTACGGCCATATCACGTTGAATACACCGGTTCTCGCTCGATCACCGAAATTAAGCAACGTTGAGCCTGGTCAGTACTTAGATGGGTGACGTATAAGCGTATAGTGACGGATGTGCGTTGTGAATAAAGGCTGGGAAAGAGAAATCGGTGAGCCGCGTTCGAATTCCAGTTGAATACCCTGCATTTATGGGTTAATACCCTCCAGTTATGGGTTAAATAACAGGGTAGGACTTGGAGCCTTGCCCTTAAAAAAATCTCAATGAATCTTGATACTCGAAAAAGAAAAAAAAGTATCTTTTTTTGCGACAGGAGAAAACAACCGTGAATACACAAGGAGGAGGATGGACCGGAAATACTAAAATCAGAAGTGGAAGCTGCAATGGCCAGAATGAACAGAAACAAAGCGGCTGGTCCAGACGGCATCGTGATAGAGCTGCTGGAAGAATATGGTATAGAAAAAATTACCGACATAATAAACAAAATTTATAATAGTGGAATAATACCAGACGACCTATGCAAGTCGATATTTATAGCACTGCCAAAGAAACCTGGTGCAAACGAGTGTGAACTACACAGAACTATCAGCTTAATAAGTCACATTACAAAACTGATTGTCAGAATCCTGATAAATAGAGCGAGAAGCAGAATCAGGCCAGAGATAGGACAAGAACAGTGCGGGTTCGTCAAAGACACTGGAACAAGGAACGCCATATTTATGATTAGGATGCTCTCCGAAAGGGCAATACAAATGAAGAAAGACTTGCGCCTATGTTTTAGTGATTATGCGAAGTCATTCGACAAGATACGACACAAAGAATTGATGGAGATGCTCAGCAGCCTCGACATTTTTGGGAAAGACATCAGAGTAATCAAGAATCTCTATTGGCAGTAAACTACCTGCACACGGACAGGTAACGATTTTAGCAGATTTACAAAGATAGAAAGAGGCGTAAGACAAGGATGTGTCTTTTCACCGAATCTGTTCAACTTGGACAGCGAAAATAACTTTAAGACCCTAGATGACACGCCAGGATTTGTTATTGGAGGCCACAACTTGAACAACATAAGGTATGCAGATGATACAGTGCTGATTGCAAGCACGGAAAGGAAACTACAAGACCTCTTACAGAAGGTAGCGGCGGAGAGTGACAAATAAGTACAACAAATAAACTTTAAGAAAAATGAATGCATGGTCATCATCAAAAGGTGCATCCCAAAATGCCAAATACAGGTGGGGGATACCAGAATCAAGCAAGTACAAAAATTTACATACCTAGGAAGTGTTCTAACAGGAGGTGGAAAGTGCGACACAGAGATCCGAAGGCAAATTGGCATGGCAAAGGACGCTGAGTAAAGTACTAACACACAGGAAAATCTCACTAGAAACAAAGAAAAGAGTGCTGGATTGCTGTATGATGTCAGATCTTCAGTACGGCAGTGAATGCTGGACAATATCATCGAAAATGAGGACAAAATTGGAAGCAGCGGAAATGTGGTTCTACAGAAGGATGCTGCGTATATCGTGGACCGAGCATGCAAGCAACGATGAGGTGTTGGAAAGAATGGCAACAAAAAGGAAATTAATACTGAGCATTAGAAAGAGACAACTGAAGTTCCTCGGACAAGCAATGAGGAAGGAGAGTTTGGCGAACCTGATACTGACTGGCCAGATAGAAGGAAAGAGAGACAGAGGAAGGCAGCGGATAACATATTTGCAGGGCCTGATCAGGTGGATGACGGAACAGGGGGTTGCCAAGAGTAACAGGAGCAAACATACTAAGAGCCACCAGGTATAGAGAGACGTGGAAAACCATGATCGCCTTCGTCCTGAAGGGACAGGGCACATAGAAGAATATTACTAGACACAAAACTTATATAAAAAAAACAACAATAAGTTGTTGAAATAAAAGGTATTACCAGCAATAAATAAATAAAATTTAGTTGGCAATAAATGACCCGACGAGTTTGATATGTCATAAAACAAAACAACCAACCAAGCAACCAACTATTTAAGACAGCGGATAACATATTTGCAGGGCCTGATCAGGTGGATGACGGAATAGAGGGTTGCCATGAGTAACAGGAGCAAACATACTAAGAACCACAAGGAATAGTGAGACGTGGAGAACCATGATCGCCTACGTCCTGAAGGGACATGGCACATAGAATATCCCAAAGATGTTTAATATCAGTAAAACTTTTATTTTAAAGTAAAAACAGGTTCGACTAAATTTAAAAAAAAAATCAATTACAAATGTTTAATTTCAAATAAAATATCTATTTGTGACTAATATTTTGCTTTCAATTAAAACAAAGTTTTAGTTTCTGTTGAAAAAAATTAAAAAATTAATTTCAAATAAAAATGTTTAATTTCAATTTATGAGTTTGAATTCAATTTAAAAAAGCTTAATTTAACAGAAAATTAATTTCAACTAAACGATGTAATTCCATCTAAAATTGCTTAGTTTCAAATTAGCAAAATTAATTTCAAAATGTTTCAACTCAAGAAAATGTTTAACTTCAATTACAAATTTAAAATTCCAATTAAAATGTTTATTTAGAGTTACAATTTTAATTTAATTTAAAAAACAGTTTCAAATGACGTTTGCAGTTCTAAATTTAAAATAAAATAAAATTAAAAATGTTTAATCTCAGTTTAAAAGAGCTTAATTTCAATTTAAAAGAGATTAGCTTTAATTAAACATTTTAGTTTCAATTAAAATAGCGGTATTTCGATTAAAAAAAACTCAATTGTAATTTGAAAAAGAAAAAAATAATTTCACTTAAAACGAAAAATCCAAGTTTTCGTTTCGTAAGGCATTAGAAATTTGAATTTAGGAAAGCGAAATATAAAATTATGATCATCCTTTAAATTTTAGAAGAGGGAAAAGTTGACTTAGTTCGCATGTTATCTTGAGAAAATAAAATATTAAAAATTATAATTTTATCATGAAGAAAACCCGCACACGAGTAAAAGGAAGGAGGAAAAAAGAAAAAGAGAAAAAAAGAAGCCTCGCCTATCCTCATTTATTTGACAGGATTCTATATTCACAAAATTATCGATTTCAAAATAGATTTGATGCAACTCAATTCAGATTGCTTCACATAGATTTCGCCCTGCAGCGCTGGGTTAAGGTTGGCTTAGTTTAAAGGTCAGTTTGAAGTCCCGCCTTTTTGTTTATAGAACAGGAACTTTCTCGAAGCTGACCTTTGACCTTTTACTGTAGCGCGGTCAAGAACCAATATTAAAGTAAACTGGCTTCCTGTCGGGCTACTTGTGTAGTCTTTGTCGAAATATCGATTTTTCTCAAATTTGGTAACGTTGTTCCACTTCAAAGAAAATGGGAAATAAGTTAAAATGCAAATGGCGATGGAAACTAACAATATGAGAAGAGAGAATGGCAAATGGTCTATTGTTTGTTTTCTTGCAGGTTTATTTTTCTCTTTTCCAGATGTTTGTGAATATTGGAATTTTGGACGCGTTGGACTATTGAAGTTGTCGAATTTGGTAGGCTGTTACTTATTAAAAATTCGTTGCGAGTAATTGAGTCCAGAAGGGGGGGTTATTTTCCCTTCGACAAATGTGGAGAAGTGGAAGGATGGGAGAGGGGGCGGAATAGAGAAAAATGATGGTAAGAAAAGAAGAGGGTAACTAGATATAAGGAAAGAGGAAATAAGAACCGATAGAAAAAGTAAGAGCGAGATTGATAGTTAGAGAGAGAGGGGAATTGGGTGGAAGGAAGGAAGGAAGGAAGGAAGGAAGGAAGGAAGGAAGGAAGGAAGGAAGGAAGCAAAAATTAAAAAGAATATTAGAAAAATGAAGAAAGAAAAAGGATGAAAGAATTGATTTGACGGAAGGAAAGAAAATAAGAATAAGAAACGAATGAGAAAAAAATAAAGGAAGGATTAAAGAAATAATTAAAAGAAACAGAAAATAATATTGAATTATATAAATAAATTGGTTGAAAAGAATGTAAAAATAATGAAATGAAGGAAAGAAGCAAAAAAGAAGGAAAAAAGGAATAAATGTGTAATGAATGGATAAATAAAAAATAGGAAAAAATAGGGCAAAAAAAAAACAAATAAAAATCCGTAAAAAAATTATAAAAAATTAATATGTAAAATGAGAACATATGTTTCAGTCAAACGAGAGTAAATAAAAAAAGAACGTAAAAAAGAGTGAAATACAAAAAGAAAGAGAGAATAATGTAATGAAAGAAATAAAAAAAGGGGGAACGAATAGACAGACAGAAGTGAGAAATGACGAGACAAAATAAGATCAGGAGGGAAAACGGTAGAATATGAATGAGCAAGAGATAAAGGAAGAAAAAAGACAGAAAATCGATAAAAAACGAATACTAAAATAAATTACACAAGTCTACTCGAGTGAATGATTAAATAAGCGAATAAAAGTAGAAGGAAGTAAAGAACCAATAAGACGGAATAAACTAATAAGAAAGATGTATGAAGCAGAAAAAGCAATGAAAACAAATAAAACATATTATTTGATTATATATAAACTAGCAGTATAGCCCGGTGTTGCTCGGGTGTAATGAAAGCTTTAAAACTAATCTATGGTCCTGGAGCTCAGACTCTTTGTACGTTTGCACGAAAGATTAAAAAGCAATAGTTGTTTCCAATTAAAGCGAAACCATAGACTGAAAGAAAAATGAATGGATGTAAGTCAAATTTTGATTTCCTGGTATCGATATCAAATAATGTTTTTCGTCGTAAACTGAATTTTGAAGGCTAAATAAGTCCTCTGAGTAAATGGTATCATGGCTGAGACTAAGAACTACAATTATACCTACTTAGAGTCAAACCTGAAGCAAAAACTAAAACAAAAGGGCTGAAAAATACAGACATACAGTCAGATAAACAGACACTCACACAAACATCTTGCCTTATATATATATATATATATATATATATATATATATATATATATATATATATATATATATATTATCGATTTCATGCACTGTTATAAGAACAGCAACCTTGAAACTTCTGAAGTTCGTTTCCTATGCCTTTGTGTATGAGTGTATCAAATTTGATTAAAATCGGACCACTCCTTCTATAACCCGATTTTTTTCGATTATCGATTTTCGATATTTATCGGGGGTACCTCGACACAAAACCTAGCAAAGAACATTCGCAAACGCTTATAGTACAACTGTGTAAATTTTCAAGAAAATCAGTTCAGTCGTTTCGTAGTCTATAGGTAACGGACACACACACAGAGACACACACACACACACACACACACACACACACACACACACACAGAGACAAAGTTTTATTTATAAATAAGTTTAGATTTGCATACAAAATGCAGAAATACATATTAGTCTAGAGAGAGTGAAAGAAATGAAGAAGAGAGATGCAAAGAAATAAAGAAGAGTGAAAGCATCAAGGAAGGAAAAGGGAGATAATTACACAGAATTAAAGCTAGAAGAAAAAAAGGGAGATAATTACACAGAATAAATGCGAGAAGAAAAAAGGGAGATAATTACACAGAATAAATGCGAGAAGAAAAAGAAAGTAATTAAGAAGGAACAATAATGCAACAAAAGAAGAAGAATTAAACGTGTTTGGAAATAATATTGAACTGTATTTTTAAAATAGATTAAATAAACAAGGAGTATATGTTATTCTAACGAAAGAAAAAGAGAAAGAATGAGAGAAACAAAACAAATGAATAGAGAAAATATGAAAGAAATTGAACAGAGAAAGAAAGGAAAAAAAAAGAAGAAATAGTGTAAATTAGAAAACGTTATACACATATAAGGAGGAAAAAAAGAAAATGTTACAAGAAAGAAAAAATTAAGAACGAAAAAATAAAACAATGAAGGATAATGAAAAATATAAAGAATGAAGGACAAATTAAAAGATTAAGAAAGGGGAATGCTGGGAAAATAAATGAGAGATAAAAGGAAGGACGATATAAAGCAATGAAGAAATATGTAAGTAATTAAAGATGAACTAAAGAAATGAAGCAAGGATTCAGTCAATAAAGTGCCATACGTGATACACGCTTGGGCGATCATGTCTCGAAAAAGACATGACTGACTGGGCAGAAGATTATCCCGCAGTAGGTTGCCATTGCTTTCTGCGGTAGACTGGTTGCTATCAAGGCTATAGAATCCAATCTGTCCTGTTATTTAACCCATAACTGGAAGAAAGAGACGGATTAATACCTTTCCCAAGGGTATTTGCGCGTAAGTGAATACAATGGATTCAGTTGGAATTCGAACTCGGCTCCCCGATTTCTTGTTCCGAGCTGATATCCACTGTACCACAACGCACATCCTCAAGGAAGGATTATATAAAGAAATAAAGAAAGAAATAAAAGAAGGGAACGAAAGACTATATAAAGAAAGAAAGAAAGAAAGAAAGAAAGAAAGAAAGGAACGAAAGACGAAAGAAAGAGCGATATAAAGAAAGAAACCAAATATAAAGATATAAGATATAAAGCAATGAAGACATATGTAAGTAATTAAGAAAAGATGGAAGAACTAAAGAAATGAAGCATGTAGTAAGGAACGATGATATAAAGAAATAAAGAAAGAAACAAAAGAAGGAGGGAAAGAAGGACAATATAAAGAAAGAAAGAAAGAAATGAACGAAAGACGAAAGGAAGGACGATGTAAAGAAAGAAAAGAAGCAAAGAAGTTGCAAAGTAAAGACGATATAAAGGTAGGAAGCAAAGATTGTTGGTTGGTTGGTTTTGTTTTTATGGCATATCAACCTCGGTGGGTTATTGCCAACTAAATTTTATTTATTTATTGCTAGTAATACGTTTTTCTTTCAGCAATTTATTGTTGTTTTTATAAGTTTTGTGTCTAATAATACTTTTTTCTTTTCGAGTATCAAGATTCATTGGGATTTGTTTTTTTAAGGGTAGGGTCCCCAAGTCCTACCATGTTATTTAATCCATAACTGGAGGGAAGAGACGGATTAATACCTTTCTCAATGGAACCAGTGCTTAAATAAATGCAGGGTATTCAACTGGAATTCGAACTCGGCCAACCGATTTCTCTTTCCGAGCCGATATCCACTGCACCACAACGCACAACCGTCACTAAACACTTACAGCACCTGGTATTGCGAAGCAGTCACCCATCGAAGTACCGACCAGGCTCAACGTTGCTTAACTTCGGTGATCGAGCGAGAACCGGTCGATTCAACGTGATATGGTCGTAAGAACGCACATCCGTCACTAAACGCTTCCAGCACCTGGCATTCCCAAGCGGTCACCCATCTAAGTACTGACCAGGCTCAACGTTGCTTAACTTCGGTGATCGAGCGAGAACCGGTCTATTCAACGTGATATGGCCGCAAGCCCCAAGAAGGAAAGAAGAACGAAAGGAAGCAACGAAATATGGAAGAAAGCGGACGATATAAAGAAAGAAGAATACAAAAGAAAATAAAGAAAGACCGATATACAGAAAGAAACCATGGAAGAAAGTAAGTAAGGATGATAAAAAGAGAGAAAACAATAAAATCAGAGGGAAGAAAGGTCCATATAAAGAAAAAATGGAAACGAGGAAAGAGGGAAGGAAAGAGGACGATAAAAACAAAATTTAAAAACAAGAAAGGAGAGAAACAAGGTTGATATAAAGAAAGAAGAATACAGGAGAAAAAGGAAAGGAAGAACGATATAAAGAAAGAAACCAAGGAAGACGAGAAGTGGGTAGATAAAAAGAGAGAAAAGAATAAAAATGGGAGGGAAGAAAGGCCGACATAAAGAAGAAAAAGAAAAAGAAGGAAGGAAGGAAGGAAGGAAGGAAGGAGGACGATGAAAACAAGGTTAGAAAGCAAGACAGGGTGGAAGGAAGGAAGAGATAAAGAAATTTAGAAAGCAAGGAAAGAGAGAAAGAAGAAATATGTAAAGAAAGAAAACAGTGAAGGGGTAAAGAAGTACGATAAAGACATAAAGGGGTCAAAGGCGGAGGAAAAGAACGACGATATGAAGAAAGAAAGTTAAGCAAAGAAAGAAGGAAGGGAGAAGGATATAAAGAAAAAAGAATGCAAAAGAGGAGGGGGAGGGAGAATTATTTAAAGAAAGAAAGAAAGAAAGAAAGAAAGAAAGAAAGAAAGAAAGAAAGAAAGAAAGGGAGAAGGAAAAGAAGAAGGATAGAAAAAAGAAATGAATCAATGAAGGAGAGAAGGAAGAACGATGTAAAGAAAGTAATGAACCAATAAAGGAGATGAAGAAGAATTATTTAAAGAAAGAAAAAACCCAGAAATCAAGGAATAAAGGAAGCAGAGAAGGAAAGATTATATAAATAAAGAAAAGAAGCAGGGAAAGAAAGATTGAAAGACTATATAAAGAAAATTAGAAAGCGAGGAAGGAGGGGAGGAAGAAAAATTTAAGAAAGAAAGTAAGGAAGAGGGAATGAATGACAATATAGAGAAAGAAAGAAAGAAAGCAAGAAAAGACAATATAATGAAAGAACAGAAACAATGAAGAACGCAAGAAAAGGCGACGTAAAGGAAGAATGAAAAAGAAAGAGGGAAAGAAGATAAAAGAAAGAAAGGAATCAATTTAGAAGGGAAGGAATAATAATAATAATAATAATAATAATAATAATAATAATAATAATAATAACAATAATTGAAGCAAACAGGCCAGACATTATTGTTAAAAACCAGAAGGAGAAAACTTGTCTATTAATTGATATGGCTTGTCCAGCGGATTGTAACATAGCAATCAAGGAATTTGAAAAACTGTCAAAATATAAAGACCTGGAAATTGAAATAGAAAAAATGTGGAAATTGAAAACAAGAGTTGTGCCAGTGATAGTAGGTGCACTTGGAATGATAAAAAATGGAACAAAACAACACATTGAAAGAATCCCTGGAAACCCCAGCTTAAGAGATATACAAAAAATTGTCTTATTAAGTACAGGCCACACACTAAGGAAAACTTTATCTATGTAATGCTGAGGATGATAGGGAAGATAGAAAAACATGAAATGGAGCCATAACAACACGCCACTACCTGCCTTAGGTCTCCCCGCAGATTTGGTTGGTAGTGAGACCAAAGCAGAAATGGAAATATGATGAAAAATGACATAATAATAATAATAATAATAATAATAATAATAATAATAATAATAATGATGATGATGATGATGATGATGATGATGATGATGATAATAATAATGATGATGATGATGATGATAATAATAATAATAATAATGCGGTTAAAATAACAATGATAAACGCCGTTGGAATTACAACGAGAATGACGTGTTTTTCGAAACTCCTGAACATTTAACGTTGTAGTTTTCCTTTTTTAGAAACGTAAATATTAAATATGCTATTTTTCTACTACTTTAACGTAAATATTAATTTTTTCTTCTTCTTATTATTAATATTAAATTTATCTGTTTCCTTTTTAATGATCCTGATTAATTAATCAACTAGTTTTCTTATCTGTATTATGATTCATATAACCGTTAGTTGCTGATATTTCGAAAAAAAATGTTATACTACGATCTTTTTTCTTAGAAAAACAATACGATAAATTAAAACAATACGATACAATTTATGATATTCTTAGAAAGATAACGGTTTTTTTAGTTGTCGATAACGCTATTTCTGACGATTTTTATAGAATCAATAACTAAACATACAGGTGAGCGAACAAATGATTGAACGATTGAATACAGTTGAATTTATATATATATATATATTTAGTATATCGAGGCAGCAAGTAATTTTCTAGACATATGCTATTAAATATAAGAGACAATGAATGTCTATTATGTTTAATCATGAGCCGTTCTAAACGTCGTATTTTTGCTTTATTTTCAACTGAAATTATATATAATTTTATGCAAATATTTTGTCAATAATTTTACAAATATTAAAAATATAAGCAATATCACTGCTTTCCTTAAACTAATCAATAAATAAAATATGCTTTATATTCTATAATTGTTTGTTTCACTTAATCTTATTACGTTAAAAACAGTAAAAACGTCATCATTATTACAATTTTTAAATTTCACAGTAGTGATAAGCCTTATTAAACGAACGTTAGGTTTTTTTCCATTATTTTTTTTTCTGGCAATTACATTCGTTACAACGACTAATGATGGTAGCAACAACAACAATATATATCTTTTCAATTAATTAACAACTCATTTTATCAAGAGTAAAAAAGAAAGAAGGAAGGAAGATAAAAGAGGGAAAAATGAAGGAGAAAAATTACCGTCTCTGTTTTTCTCCCGCTCTCTCCTTTTTTAAAACTAACGCCTCCACATCCTACTGCACGAACGTTGGTGTCCTCCAGGGATCTATCCTAGGCCCGACGCACTTCCTGATCTTCATACGTGATCAAGTCCCAAGTAGGCATCTACGCAGATGACACCACAGTTTACTCCTGCATCAGTAAGAAATCTGGCGAGGCGGACAAACATAACCTCGCTACTGATCTTGAGAAGGATCTACACTCAGTGGCGGACTGGGGTAAGAAGTGGCTTCTAAAACGAAACTGCTATCTGTCAACCATCTCAGGCAACCTCTCCTGTCTCCCATAAGCATGGACCAAGCAAATCTCCCTTAAAGCAATATACTGCGCCTCCTTGGCCTTACTCTATCTTCCGACCTCAAGTGGAATCATTACATTGAGTCAATAGCTAAATTCACTGCTAGGAAGGTTGGGTCAAAGTGTCGGGCCAGAAAGTTTTTTCCGCCTGAAACCATCTTGCACATATTCAAATCAACCATCCGTCCGTGTATAGAATACTGCTGTCATATACGGTTAGGCGCCCCTGCTGTGCATCTCAGTTTTCTCGACAGACGCCAAAGGAGAATCTGTATTGTGATAGGTTCCGACTTGTCAGCTCGACTCCAGCCACTTTCTCACAGGCGAGATGTGGCTTCCCTCTGTCTATTCTACAAATATTTTCATAGGTTCAGCTCCGACAAACTTAAGTCACTGGTACCCCCGCCACAAAATTTACTCGTGCAACCAGACTGGCTGGCAAACAAGATCCCACACATTTACAGTTAGATCAACCAAATGCAGCCGACAATTCTACTTTCAGCTCCTTTTCTCGCACTTCCTGCATGTGGAACTCCCTACCATTTACCTGCTTTCCTGACGGCTACAACCTCCAGGAATTTAAATGCAATGTCGATACCCATCTCTTATCCACTTGACTTCAGTTCTTTCTACATCAGCATGTATATCTTGTTCTTTTCTTTTCTCTCTACCTTTGCAACTGTCTTCACACCCGTGTTCTCATCCTTGTCTTGCCCTTTCTCTGACATAACCTGTAACTGGTTCGTCTTTATCTTCATCTCCTCCTGTCTAAAATTTTACTCTTATATAGTCCCGTGCGCATCAGTGCCGGTACTGCGTTGCTTTAGTGAAACGATTAAAAAAAGAAACTTTATTATGATATATTTTGTTTAGTTGAATAGCTATTTCTTCCCATTATTTTTTATCAACGTCTTTCTCTTTGAATTCCAATCGAATATACATCGCTTGGCAACCTATTCAAGAGAAGGAAAACCCCCCAAACCAAGCCGCAACCCAAGGTGTTAATCATGCCAAGGAGTGAATGTCTACTGCCTTATGTGGTCGCGAACGATCTTCAAGGGTTTCAGAACCCTGTCTGTATAAGATCGTTACCCAACGTACAGGGATACTTTGGGTGTGCTTTCAGACCCGGGCGTCTTTCGTGGGAATAATATGGGAATTAAAGATAGAAACACAAAAGTCTGTTATGACTTCCAGTGAATAAACAGGAAGTCTGTCCCTCAGAAGGGAACTAATCTGAGGTCGAAAAATCTGCCATGAGAACACACTCCTACACAAAGAATGAATATTCTGGTCCCCACAACTGGAATAATCCCAATGATGGCCTAACAAAATCTCCAGCTAGATTCATAACCGTACATTTAAAAAAATAAAAAATAAAATGGTTTTGTGAGGAGTACTAAGTCGCTATAACTGCATTTCGTGAAACGTTACACAAAACTCAGAAAAACATCAATCGCCAAACATATGACATTTGGAGAGAAAAGTTTGAACAAACAATAAGAAAATATATTGACAAAAATAAACTAGCCAATGAAAGAAGGCACATCAAACAAAATAACTGATTGACAAAGGCTGAAATTCAAGAAATAAAAAGAATTGCACGTAAGAACCAGCTATTTATTAATAGGATGATCTTGGAACTGCTTCATTGCAAAGAAAAATCTTAGCACGGCTGTATAAATTAACGTAAGGGGTTTGATACTGTATCACATTCCTGGATCTTAAGGTTTTGAAATATATACAAGGTATCACCTGTTATCATCAATTTCATCAAGCAATATTTACATCATTCGGACTATTGTCCCCATCTTTGTTGCCATTTGTACGACGTTTCGGCTGTTGTACGCTCCGGCCTTCTTCAGGTGCTAGGAATTTCGAACCGGACCCTTTATTCCAATCACTAGGGCATATGAACTCCATTCTTTGCGTAGTAATGCCTCTTTTGGAAGTCATGAGTTATCTCCCTCTAAACCTGCAAGTTACTAGTTCATCACTGCTGTAGCCTGGTATTGAACTTACAACACTTTGGGTCAAGTCACAGGAACTAACCAACGTCAATATCCACTGAGCCATGTGTCCAATAAGGAAGAAGGCCGGAACGTACAACGGCTGAAACGTCTTACAAATGGCAACAATGGGGGCAATAGTCTGAATAATGTAAATACTGTAAATACTACCTCATCTCAGAAATATACACAAATTCATCAAAAAATCTGTGTCGATATATAAAAGAACACTTTACCACAATCATATAAATGGAATCTCTAAGTGTAATGAATTAAACATCAACAGAGGGATATTTTAAGGTGACTATTTCTCTCCCTATTATGTACATAATATATTATGCATTAACCAGCCAACTTAATGAAACGGAATATGGTTATAACATAGCTCAAAAGGAATGACAGTGAGCTGGAAGGTCTTTTACAAACTGTAAAATACTTCAGTGGTGACATTGTAGTAAAATTCAATTTGAATAAATGTGATAAACTACAACTTTACGAGGATCACCATAACAAACCTGATGTGACCCTGATGTGACAATAAAAGATTTAGAGCAAGGAGCTTATAAGTTCTTTTTCTATGTACCGAGTCTCTTCAGGACGTAGGCGATCATAGCTTCCCACATCTTCCTATCCTTTGTCGCTCTTAATACTTCTTCCCATGCATCGTATTCAATCCCCGATCAGCCAGGTATATCATGCGTTGTACCTGGGTTTAAATGAGGATGAAAGAATTCTCTATAAGAAAATGAAAGAAATAGTACGCAAAGTGTATTATAGAAGGGTACGACTGATATTAAGAACTAAATTGAGTTCTCAGAACAGAATTATGGCCATTAATAACCTTGCCATCCCGGTGGTTTAATATAGTTTCAACATCTTGAACTGATCTCAAAATGAAATCAGACGAATGATTGGCTGGCTGTTTTGTTTTATGGCATATCAACCTCGGCGGGTCATTTATAGCTAACTAAATTTTTATTTATTTATTGCTGGTAATATCTTTTTCTTTCAACAATTTATTCTTGTTTTCATATAAGTTTTGTGTCTAGTATTGAATTTACACGAGATACTAGATTAGCAACTAGGTCCCACCCTTTTACAGTTAAACAAATAAGATGTAACCGTAAATTCTACTCCAACAGCTTCTTTTCTCGCGCTTCCTGTCTGTGGAACTCCCTTCCACAAGTCTGCTTTCCCGACAGCTACAATTTCCAGGTGTTTAAATGTAGGGTCAATAGACACCTCCTATCACACTAACTCCCAATTATTCTCAGAACACTCTCATCTAGCCAACCCTCATTCTCTGTATCCTTGCCCGCCTATCACCCACCCTCTGACATTTCCTATATTTAATCATCCTTTCTCCACTCTATGTAGCCCCCTGCGCAGTAGTGGCAGTGACATGCCTTGCTCGGGGGTGAAACGCTTATAAAAAAAAGAAAAAAGTAATACTTTTTTTTCGAGTATCAAGATTCATTGGGATTTGTTTTTAAGGGCAGGGTTCCCAAGTCCTGCCCTGTTATTTAACCCATAACTGGAAGGAAGGGACGGATTAATACCTTTTCCAAGGGTATCAGTGCTCAAGTGAATGCAGGGTATTCAAATGGAATTCGAACTCGGCTCACCGATTTCTCTTTCCGAGCCGATATCCACTGCACTATAGCGCACATCTGTCACTAAACGCTTACAGCACTTGGTATTCCCAAGTGGTTACCCATCTAAGTACTGACCAGGCTCAATGTTACTTAACTTCGATGATCGAGCGAAAACCGGTGTATTTAACGTGATATGGCCATAAGCCCCAGACGAATGGATTCTGAGACAAGAAATCTTTCTTTCCAAGCATACGTTACATCATCCAAAGACTGATGCTGACCGTCTGTACAAACCCCGCAAAGAATGTGGACGAGGTCTTATTCAAATCTTAGCTTACTAACATGCATGAAAACAACAAAAGACTGGATAATCCAAATAGTCAAAGAACATGAAAACAGAAACAATTCAATTATGTAAGAAGGCAGTAAATACAAACAAGATTTAGATTTAGTAGATTCTCTTGAAAACCAAAACAGAATCTAAGAACCAGATTTTGCAGCAAATATCTGAAAAAGACAATCATAGATAAAGCTCCTGAACAGATGAAACAACGCTGGCAAGACAAACCTATGCATGGACAATATCCAAAACGTGCTAATAAACCCGATATTGATAAAGTTAATACTCATCGATGGTTCCGAGCATCTAGATTAATGTCTAAAACTGAATGGTTTATTTTTGCAGTGTGAGACCGGAGTCTTTCGAATAGAAACTTTCATACAAATATTATACCTAAAAATATCACCCGAAAATGCAGGTTCTGTGACAAATACCATGAAACAATAGACCATATAATCTTAGGATATTCTGTACTTGCCCAAAATGAATATAAAAATCGTCACGATAGACTGAGGCAAGGTTTACACTGGACAATATGCAAACACTTTGGAAAATATATAATAACACTGGTATGAACATCACCCAGAACCGGCTACAGAAATAGAAGATGCCACCATTCTACGGGGTTACATCAGTTGTATAGACAGAAAATTTGAAACCGGACATTATGATCAAAGGCCAAAGAGATAATAAACTTTCCTGTTAATTGATGACTTGTCCAGCGGATTGTAACATAGCAACCAAGGAATTTGAAAACAATATCAAGGTATAAAAACCTGGAAATTGAAATAGAAAAAAGATTTAGAAATTGGAAACAACAATGATACCAGTGATAGTAGGTGCTCTTGGAATGATAAAAAATGGAACAAAACAACACATTGAAAAAATCCCTAGAAATATATATAAGAGATATACAAAAAATGTTCTTGTTAAGTACAGCCCACACACTCAGGAGAATTTTGTCTATGTAACGCTAGTGATGTAATGGAGATAGAAAAACAAATGAAATGTATCCATGAAAACACCTTACAACCTGCCTTAAGTCTTTCCGCAGACTTGGTAGGTAATGTAACTATAGCAGAAATCGATATATGATAATAAAAACTATAATGATAATAACATCAATAATAATTATTATGATAATATTCAAAACACTATTACTACGACTACTAATAATAATAATGGCTCAATACGCAGAAACGCAGAGATTAATGAAAAAACATTATCTTCACACTCAACCAATTCATTTTAGAAAATAAATTAAATTTGTAATTTAACCGTAAAATCAATTAATTTGGGCATTTCGGAGTGAGAGATTTTCGACAAATTTTAGTGGAATGGAAATTTCAATCAGATATTCCACAATACTGAAAAACGATAAGAAAACCATTTCGACAGATGAAGTCACATTTTTTAAAAAAGATTGACGTAGGTATTTTGACTCCAGTGCTTTGCGTTAATTGTAAAAAGTCAACGTGGGATAAAGTTTAAAACTTATGAGCTGTGGTGTAATGGATACACAGAATGAGATATCGGAGAGCTAGGTTCGAATTCTAGTAAAATTTCTTTCATTCACTTACACCAAATATTATTGGGAAAGTTAGTGACCCCTTCTGTCTTCTATGGGTTAAATAACAGTATAGATTTGGTTATTTAGACTTGGTTGGCAGTCAGTTTACAGTAGAAAAAATGTCAGCCTACTGCTGGAAAATCTTCTGCCTAGTCATATATCGAAAGAGACATGATTTTGTATATCCTATGGCAATTAACTAACTGGTTAAATCAGTAAGTCAGACTACACACAGTTCGATCGGTTTGCTCAAGCCTACACTTCGTAGTTACTTTAAAGGCGTCTCATTTTCCCGTCTGAAACAATCCTGCACATATATAAATCTACCATCCGCCCGTGCATTGAATACTGCTACTATGGCTGGTCGGGTGCCCCTGCTATTCACCTAGGGGTCCTTGACAAAATCCAACGGAGAATCTGTAATGTCATCGATCCCGACTTGGCAGCTCAGATACAGTCACTTTCTTAGCGGCGTCATGTGACTTTCCTGCGTCTCGTCTACAAATACTTTCACGACTTCTGCTCTGATATACTGAGCACTCTGGTGCCCCCATGTATAAATTTACTCGAGCCACAAGATTAGCAACTAGATCACACCCTTTTACTGTGAAACCAATAAAATATAAACGCAAATTCTACTCCACCAGCTTATTTTCTCGCACGTCACGCCTGTGGAATTCCCTCCCGTTTACTTGCTTCATCGACAGCTACAATCTCCAAGAATTTAAATGGAAGGTCAATAGTCATCTCCTATCTCATTGACTTGTATCCTCTTTCTTCATCCTTCTCTTACCCACTTCCTGACACCCACGATAACCTGTTACTTTTTGTCATACCTTTCCTCCTACTTAACCCCCTGCGCACCAGTGGCACTAAACTGCCTTGTTTGGGGCGATATGATTACAAGAATATATATATATATATATATACCATCATCATTAACTACCTGATGAGACATTATTTTTTAATGTCGAAACAAAATGTACAATTTCATAAAAGCTTTTAGTTTTTACATGTTCTAATGAATATAATGATATACGCGCTAAAAAGTCTGCCTTCTTCTACCGGACGCTCGTGGCCCAGAGGTAGAATCGCTGACATACTCCAATTCGGTCGCATTTCAATCCTGGGTTGGGAAGCGATCGGAGTCTAAACGTACTGATGAGCTGTAATACAGCGAAACAGATCTGTCTGCGGATGACTATAGTATTTACGCTCTCACACCCCGATTGAGCACTCTGGAAGAGTGGGAGACTTTGAAAAACTGTAGCTACTCCGGTATATACACATCGCTCATTCAATAATGAATTAGAGCACTCTAGCTATTGGGTATGTATAATGATATACGCGCTAAAAAGTATGCCTTCTTCTACTGGACGCTCATGGTCCAGAGGTAGAATCGCCGACTGACGCCAATTCGGTCGGGGTTCATTCCTGGGTTAGGAAACGATCGGAGTCTAACCGTACTGATTAGCTGTGATACAGCAAAACAGATCTGTCTGCGGGTGACTATAGTATATATATATATATATATATATATATATATATATATATAACTGTCCAAGTGTAAGAAGTAAGTTCTATTGGAATACCTTTTTCCAAAGGACAACTTATTTGTTATTATACGGCTTATCAAACCTTTTCTGGTTATTTTAATTCAGAAAACTTTTTTTACATGATATGCATCATTTTGAAGTAATAGTAATTTTCATTGATACAAGGACTATTAATTACCCCATCGCAAGGAGAAGGAAAATGATAGCGTAACCACAATTGCTTTGTGGAACACGGCTGTCATGTTGTTTTCCCATTCCCTAGAATCTTGACCTCCTGAAGTTCAACTTTAAAAGTTATCTTTCTTGCATAGCTTCACGAGCTTCACTTTTTGCCATTTCTTAAGCTCATAAAACTCCACACAGTAAATCTCTACCTTGAATAGCTCTTAGGTTTTGTATTAGGTAAACATTATATGAAAATATTAACAACTACAATATGTGTACGTTGAAAATATAAAGTTATTGTTGGCTGGTATGTAAAAAAATTTACTTCAACTCGTAATTTCCGGTATCCGGCTATCGAATACAGGAAATCATTTTTGCAGTAAGTCATGGAGCATAATTCTTGTGACCATTTGCATGTGTTCAAGAAATCACTTTAATTTGTCTTAGAAAAGTTACTTGCGTTATGAAATTAAGTATAAAGCAAACTGAGTGGTGTTCGTCTTTCTTGCTTTTGAATGAGGATTCGGAAATTTTGCAAAAGTTTTCAAGGCCGAAGGAGGAAGATCGTCATTAATTTTTCAGGGTATTCTACTCAATAGTTCCCCTCAATAGTTCCATTGTAAAAGTTTCCACTTAAGAGTTCTACTGTAAAGGTACCACTCAAGAGTTGTACTGTAAATGTACCACTCAAGAGTTCTACTGTAAAAGTACCACACAAGAGTTCTACAGTATGATTTCGCTGTAAAATAACGTGATGTTACTATCGTTCACTCTTCCAAAAAAATGTAACCAAAGAACCGATCGATCGTACTTGTTTGAAGAAAGTTATAGCCTAGTAAAATTACGCGCAAAACTTTGTCGGGAAAAAAATAATAAAAAAAAAGAACTGACAGAATTAATTTTTGCTTTTTTCTCTAGTTTTTCCTTTTTTTTTTTTTTTTTTAGTAATTTTGCAGACGAATTATCCGCTTCACGTTACATTGGACATCGACGCTTCATGTGATCTAGATAGGAAATAGAACCAACTCTTCACGATTTTTAGTAGCAGCTCAAAGCATCAATGAAAATAATATGAATCCAGGTAACAGAATACAAAATATACGATAAAAGTAACGGGTCTGGCTGTGTTGTATGACTTATGGCGAGAAGCAATCGGATGTCTAACCGTACTGATGGGCTGCGAAACAGGACTGTCTGCGGATGACTATGTAAATATATTATATATCAAAAATCTAAAAAAATATTTAATCTAAATGAAATCGGCTAGATTTAAAAAATGAAAAAATACTCATAAATTTTCAGCATCCAAAGTTCGTGCGCATGTGTAGTTGCACCAACATAACAAATTTATTTCGATGAAATACTAAAGGACAAAGAGCGCCACAAGAAAGCTTTCCGTCGGCGATTCTACCTCTGGGCCATGGGCGAACGGTAGAAGAAGGCATACTTTTAGCATGCTTATTATCACTATACACGCCCAATAGCCAGAGTGCTCTAATTCATTAGTGAATGAGCGATTCGTACATGCCAGAGTAGCTACTGTTTTTTCAAAAGTCTACCATTCTTCCAGAGTGCTCAATCAGCGTGTGAGAGCGTAAATAGTTATCCGCAGACAGATCTGTTTTGCCGTATCACAGCTCCTCAGTACGGTTAGATTTTGAGTGCTTCTAACCCAGCATTGAAACCCGACCAAAGTGACATCAGTCGGCGATTCAACCTCTGAGCCATGGGCGCACAGTTGAAGAAGGCAGACTGTTTAGCATGTATATTATCACTATACACGCCCAATGGCCAGAGTGCTATAATTCATTAGTGAATGAACGATGCGTAGATGCCAGAGTAGCTACTGTTTCTCAAAGTCTACCATTCTTCCAGAGTGCTAAATCAAGGTGTGAGAGCGTAAATAGTAATCCACAGACAGACTTGTTTCGCTGTATCACAGCTCATCTGTACAGTTAGACAGCCGATTGCTTTTTACCCAGGATGGAAACCCGACCGAATTGGCGTTAGTCGGCGATTCTACCTCTAAGCTACGGGCGCATGGTGGAAGGAGGCAGACTGTTTAGCATGTATAGTATCATTATACACACCCAATAGCTGAGAGTGTTCTAATTCATTGCTGAATGAATAATACGTAGACGCCAGAGTAGCTACTATTTTTCAAATTCTACAATTCTTCCAGAGTGCTCAATCAGGGTGTGAGAGCGTAAATAGTAAATATAAATATTATTCTACGTCGGTGGCTCGATTCGGAATTTCATGCACAACGCAACTATCAGGTGAATATTAAAAACTGACCGCTTATGAAATTCGATGTTTAGTCATTTAAATACAACTTTTGGGAAGTGTGTCTGATCAGTTGTTTTTTTCTCTTGTGCTTCCTGATTCTTTCTTTCCAGTCCGCTTTGATCTTCAATCTTTTTTTTCTTAATACCTGTTCTTTTAGTGTTCTTTCTCCTTAATAATATTTTATTTTTCTCTTATTCCTCTACATTCAATAGTCCCTTGCATCTTAGTGGCTTTATTGCCTTTTTTGGGTTGAAAGATTTTCTTACTAAGACTGATATAGACCGAAAAGTCGCGAGTAAAAACAATAACATAACCTTCAACAGTTTATTTATAATTCTGATATCGACGTGCAACAACTTCTTCGATAAATGGAAAAATACAATAAAATATTAACAGACACATTAAATACCGAAAAAAAAATCTTGATCAGAATAATCCCGTGCACAATGCATTATATATATATATATATAGTCATCCGCAGACAGATCTGTTTCGCTGTATCACAGCTCATCAGTACGGTTAGATTCCGATTGCTTTTAACCAAGGATTGAAACCCGACCGAATTGGCGTCAGTCGGCGATTCTACCTCTGGGATATGGGCGCTCGGTAGAAGAAGGTAGACTTTTTAACGTGTATATTGTCATTATACACGCCCAATAGCCAGAGTGCTCTCTAATCCATTACTGAATGAGCGATGCGTACATGCCGGAGTAGCTACTGTTTTTCAAAGTCTACCATTCTTCCAGAGTGCTCAATCAGGGTGTGAGAGTGTAATATATATATATATATATATATATATATATATATATATTTGTCATCTACATACAACACTGTTTAGCTGTATCACAGCGCATCAGTGTGGCTAGATACATCCAGTCGAAGTCGCTACCCACTAAGCCATAGGAATCAGAGAAGGGAAATTTTAACGTGTTCTAAATAAGCAGTGTATACACACGTCATTCACAGAAAGAACTCAATTCACTGCTAAAAATAAAGTAGTTCATATATCGCAGAAGTGGAAACTGTTTTTAAAATTTTCTTCTTATAGAGAGCCTAATCGTAATGAGAGCATAATATATTAGTCATCCACATACATGACTGTTTCACTATATATATATCTGAGTGAATTAGGAACGAAGAAAAAATTTACAACGTTCAAAACATTAATTTAAAACAGTGCTCGATATATAATATATAGAGCTGTGAATATTTATTATAAATTATATTTTAGAACATGTACAATTTTTTATATATATCCCCTACAAATCGTACATTTGTTTCGACATTGAAACTACAATGTCTCATCAGGTGGTGTGGACAGGAATGGAAAGCAGATAGGATTGTAAGTTTTATGATCTTGCGACTAGACTTTATCCTTTGGATTTCTTAGAGTTAGGGAGATGTAAAGTATACATATATATATATATATATATATATATATATATATATATATATGATAACGATGTATATTGGGGAAAATGTATGCCAAAGTTAGTGCGCATGTGTAGTCACACCAACATAACAAATTTAGTCCGATGAAATACTAAAGGTCAAAGAGCGTCACAAGAAAACTTATATATGTATGGGAAGCAATCCATTTTATACATGTTTTAAGGTGATTAAGATGTTGCGATTAAACTTATTGAAATTATTATTGCATGTTTACTAGTGTTTGCTTTTCTGATCAAACTTATGTAAAACTGTCCAAATATCCCAACGCTTTCGGCTATTTCATTAACATTTATCAATGATTTCTTTTTTATTTTACAAACTTGGCAACTATTTTAGAAACACATTAGTCACTCTTAACTATGAACACGTTGTGGCCGTGTTCATAGTTGATAGTGACTAAACAATATTAACTATATAAACGATGTCAACGTGTTGATCGTATTTAGGAAACAAAATTATATTCTCATCACTACAGATAAACGTATAAAATATCTACACATTATGTTAAAAAAATATCATTTATAATTCCATCTGGGAATTTGCAATTTTTTCTCCATAGTCATTGACTTTCGTATTTTCCTTTTATCATCTATTGTAACCAGACTGAAATATTCTAAGACTCGGGACATCGTGAATTATAAAAACTCTCTTTTCTGGTCCCTAAGCTTAATTTTCATCTGAAGCTGTAGAATTTTATTGGCGGAGGAAGAAAGATATTTGCAAAATTTCCGAATTTTGCGACTACCAAGGACAATGCCTTTGAATAAAATTCGAACCATTTCCTTTTCTTGAAAAATTTAACATAAATAAAGAACAATTAAAGCTATTCATCTACATTTCTCAGAAAAGGCAGTATTTAAATTATTTACATTATTCGGACTATAGACTTTATCTTTGTTACGACATTTCGACCGTTGTACGCTCTCGCCTTCTTCAGGTGCTAAGAATTTCGAACGAAAACCTTATTACAATCACTGAGGTATATGAACATTTCTTGATCGCTCGGTTTACACTCCACCCACGTCTATTGAACAGGTGAAGAGGCTTATCCCTTGTTCACTGTTTAGGATGTGGTTTCCGGCTTTCTCTTTTCCAATCTTTTCACTCTTACGTAGCCCCCTGAACATCAGTGACGTTACCGCCTTGCTCGGGGTGACATTATTAAAAAAAAATGAACCTTAAGGACACATGGCCCAGTGGATATAGGCGTTGGTTAGTTCCGGACCCAAAAAGATATGAGTTCAATACCATGCTACAGTGGTGAACAAGTAACTTACATGGTTAGAGAGAGATAACTCATGGCTTCCAGAAAAGGCTCTAGGCAAGTAATGGAGTTCATATATCCTAGTGATTGTAATAAAGGGTTCGGTTAGAAATTTGTAGCACCTGAAGAAGGTTAGAGCGTACAACTGAAACGTCGTACAAATGGCAACAAAGGTGAGGACAATAGTCCGAATAATTTAAATACTGCAATTAAAACTAATCGCCCAGACATCGTGGGTAAGGACCACAGAAACAGCATGCAGTTTCTGATTGACATAACAGACTATGCAGTTTGTATGGAAATCTTTAAAGATATTCAAAAATAAAAATAAAATAAAATAAATAAATAAGTAAACAACATAAAAGATAAAGTAGCCCCCTGCACATCAGTTGTGTTACCGCCTTGCTTGGGGTCATATGATTTAAAAATAAAAAATAAAATGAATAAATACGTAAAATAAACTAGTATCTTTTTTTTTTTTTTATAAGCGTTTCAACCCGAGCAAGGCATGTCACTGCCACTACTGTGCAGGGGGCTACGTAGAGTGGAGAAAGGATGATTAAATACAGGAAATGACAGAGGGTGGGTGATAGGCGGGTAAGGATACCGAGAATGAGGGTTGGGTAGATGAGAGTGTTGTGAGAATAGTTGGGAGTTAGTGTGATAAGAGGTGTCTATTGACCCTACATTTAAACACCTGGAGATTGTAACTGTCGGGAACTTGAAGTGGATATCTAATAAACTGGCACGAGGTCATCAATAATTCCAGTTGTAACCTTCGGATTGATTGAAAAAAGTTTCTGATAGACACATTGAAAGGATTTCTGGTAGCCCATGATTACATGCCCATAATCTTGTTTTTGCTTATTATTTTTCTTACAAAAATGATCAATAGTAAATGTCATGTTCTCATTTCTGATTTTCGATCTCTGGTTGGGAGACGGAAGGAAATGATTATATAACAGAAACACAAGGAAATAAAATAATAACCATTAAAAATACACGTTAAAATTTCACAGTTTTCCTATTTAAATTTTCTGATTAATCTCAATTCGTAAATCTAATGATTAAACACGTACATGGGATTTTACGATAATAGATTATCCGTAGAAATTTCCCTGTAACATCGTTAAAATATTTAAGCTTGTTAACAATGTTAATAAAATATTGCAATAACAATCATAATTATAAATGCTGGTGATTATTTTAAGAATGGGTACAGCTTAGAGGTACGGCGGAATTATGGATAACGATTCAGATTGAGGAATCGCTGAGCCTAGTTCGAATTCCTCACTTGCTAATACCATTTATAAAGGTATGAATCTATCTCTTCTCTCCCCAGCTAATAGCAGGGCAAACTGGGTGGCAATCGCTCTAGATTTGGTAACAACTTGTCTAGGAGTAGGAAAATAATTTTTTCTGGTAACCCTTCCTAGAATATCCATTTAGTGTTCTGGTTTGACTATTTTCAGTCATTCTTTTTTCAAAATAAAAACATTACTGTCTGGAAAGATATTCTATGTTCTCATACGATTTACATTGTTCGGACTATTGTTCTCATCTTTACTGCAATTTTTACGACGTTTCGGGCGTTGTATGCTCTAGCCTTCTTCACGTGCAAGGAATTTACGATCACAAGGGTATATCATTCTTAAGGACACATGGCCCAGTAAATATACACTACCAGTCATAATTATTAGGACCCTCAGATTTAAAACAATAATGATGTATTTCATTCTATTTTTAGTATTTATTGGCAAGTGGATAATTCTATTTTCTATTTAGAATTATCCACTTGGCAATAAATACTAGAAAAAATGTAGAAATACATAATTTTTTTTAAAAACTGGGGTGGTTTAATAAATATTGCCTGTAGTGTAGATATTGGTTAGTTCCAGTGATTTGACTCAAAGAGTTGTGGGTTCAATACCAGGCCACAGCAGTGGTGAAGTTAGAGAGTTAAGTAAAAGAGAGATAACTACATGTCTAACAGCAATCGCATCGTATATGGAATGAGAATGATATCCTCCAGTGACTGTAAGAAATTCCTAGCACCTGATGAAAGCCGGAGAGTACAAAGATAGAAACGTCGTAAAAATGGCAGAAAAAATAAGGACAATAGTCCGCACAATGTAAATAATGTAAATACTACCTCATCTCTGAAATATAGACAAATTCTATGATCTTTTTTTCTATTTTCCATCGTTTAATCTTTGAAGCATTTGTGTAGTGTTTCTTGTACCATATTTTCACTGCATCTCATTGCAACTCTGCGGCCATTTTTGCATGACAATATCTTAAAATCTTCTTCAATTATTTCCACTTAGAGCTCATAATTGTGATTATTCGATTACCATAACTGACCAGAGGTGAAAATGCGCTATTTGCAATGTTACGATGTTGTTTATATATTTAATACAACCCGGTCGATCTCTATCGTATCACTGACGGGAGGCACATTTTTTTAAATTAGATTTTCGGTCGATAGACTTTAATTTCCGTGTTTAAATAAGACAATGTTTACTCAAACAAGTGCACCCAACAAATATAACTTTTATAGATATAAGAATTGATGTGTGATTAAATAAACATTACTAGCACGCACACTTATATATACATACATATATACATACATACATATACATATATATATATATATATATACACACACACACACACACACACACACACACACATATATATATATATATATATATAATTGCAAATCGCCTGAAGATACCATATGGTAGAAAACTAGGTCTGTAATAATTCGTTTACAAATGAAAAATATGCAAAAGTTCTACGATATAATTGTATTGAACACTTTTTAATACAAATGTACCCTGGTCTAATTTTATTATGACCAAAAACTAAATAATTAATATATATATATACTTACCTGGCATATATATATATATATATAAACAGTAGCTACTCTGGCATGTACGCATCGCTCATTCACTTATGAATTAGAGCACTCCGGCTATTGGACGTGTATAGTGAAAAGCTAAAAAGTCTTCCTTCGTCGGCCGTGCGCCCATGGCCCAGAGGTAGAATAGCCGACAGACCAATGCGGTCGGGTTTCAATCCTAGGTTAGAAGCAATCGGAGTGTAACCGTACTGGTGAGCTGCGAAATTGATCTATCTGCGGGTGATTGTATAAATATATATAAAGGCGTTTTCGCATAACTTCCCTTTCTTTTTTACCCCACCTCGAAAATTTTTTCCAATTCTTTTCCTTCTTTTAAAGTAAAATTCCGGTGTATGAAAAGCTTTTAGAATTTTTTCATAATAAACAGATTGCTGACGAAGCGAACTTACGTCGCAGAAATAATCATACGACACATGTAATTTTCGAAGTTTTATTTGAAATATATATATATATATATATATATATATATATATATATATATACGTATATGTATGTGTGTGTGTGTGTGTGTGTGTGTGGGAAAAGAATATGCATATAATTATAAATATCAATATATATATATATATATATATATATATATATATGTAATTTGTTATATATATTATATTACTTATATATTATATATGCGTGTTACGTATTTTATTCCCACTTCCACAAAAATAAACCAATATACGCAGCCCTATATATAGCCAATTTAAAAAAAATTAATCAGTTTGTCTGCCGATCGCAGGGTTACACACTCACACCTATCTATCTATATATATATAT
Organism: Ascarosepion bandense; assembly: GCA_037127315.1. NCBI lineage: Eukaryota > Metazoa > Mollusca > Cephalopoda > Sepiida > Sepiidae > Ascarosepion > Ascarosepion bandense. Next base: position 2,524,592 of record JBBBDQ010000241.1, read on the forward strand.
ATATATATATATATATATATATATATATATATATTATACTAAGTCTATGGCAAGACTCGGAGTTTTATGCGTTGTGCAATCATCAAGAGCATATTCTAAACTACAGTTTAATTGATTTATGATGTTCATGAAAATTAAATCTTATAAACTTATGTTACTGCTGTTTTAAAAACTACATTAAATATTTAAATATTTTTCGGTTAAATATGGATAAAAATTTAAAATTAAAATTTAAATTTAAATAAAAAATAAAAATAAAATGAAAAATAATCAAATGCAGAGAGAAGAAATAGAAAGGGCGTAAATCATGTCTTAATTCATAAAATATTCAATTATTACATGTACATAAAAATGTAGGGAAAATTAGAATTTTAATTAGATTTCGCAAAATTATCCTAGAAAGAGATTCCAAACACACTAAGAATGCCTTATGCATGAACCAATGAAAGAATACAGCCGAAGTAATTGATAGTTTCATAAAAATAAAAAAAAATAAGTAAATGCATTTTCATCCAGTTCGATAATTGTGACTTCTACCCATCTATGTCTGAAAACCTTTTAACAGCAGCCTTGAATTAGGTTAAAAATTACTGCCCCATCAGCGACCAAGACATCAACATCATCAAACTGATCAGGAAATCTAGTTTATTTTACGAGAAATGCCTGTGGGTTGGAAAAATACTCTGATTTCTGCATCTCAATGGGGGCTTAGGACTCAGCAGAGGTCTGCAATTTGGTAGGGCTCCTTTTGATCTGGAATCTTAAGAACATCGAGTTATCTAAGACTGGACTTTACCAAGACGATGGATTGATAATCATACGCAAACTAATGTACAAAAACGGATAAAATTAGAAAAGATTTAACAAATGTTTTCAAAGACCATGAATTTAACATTACCCTCGTAATTAATCACCGCCTCAGAATTTATAATAAATATTCAGAGCTCTATTTTATGTCGAGCACTGTTTTAAATTAATGTTTTGAACGTTGTCAATATTTGCTTCGTTCCTTATTCATTTGTTTATATATATATATATATATATATATATATATATATATATTTATCCGAGTGAATTTTTTACAACGTCCAAAACATTAATTTAAAACAGTGCTCGATATATAATATATAGAACTGTGAATATTTATTATAAATTATATTTTAGAACATGTACAGAAATATTTTTTTAATATCTACTAAACATAGTACATTTGTTTCGACATTGAAACTACAATGTCTCATCAGGCGGTGGGGACAGGAAGGGAATGCCTCTTTTCTTATATTTGGTCTATCACTAACCCACACTAACATCCCACACACAACTGAACAAATATAAGAGAAGAGGCGTTCCATTCCTGTCCACACCACCTGATGAGACATTGTAGTTTCTATGTAGAAACAAATGTACTATTTGTAGTGGATATATAAAAAGAAAATTCTGTACATCTTCTAAAATATAATTTATAATATATATATATATATATATATAAATTAAAAAAGGATTAATTCAATGATGTTGGATGATCATTTCGATAAGAAAATCCCCACGGGGGATAACACATCACCTCAGCAACAGAAAAATCCTTTCAGAAACTGGAGAAAAATCAGTCTAATTTTCCTTTTTAAATAGATTCGCAAAGAAATTAAAAATGAAAATAAAAAGAAAAAGAAAAAAAATGAAAAAGATAAAACAAAATAAAATCAAATAAACAAGAAAAGAAAAAATTGACATCGTCTGGGTTCGCAAAAAAAGAAAGAGAATTGTAACTTAAAAATTAACAGATGGCCGTGTTGAATTGATGTAAAGTTATATATATATATTAGCATAGATGTTGCACACCGGAGTGGTAACAGTGATGATACATGTGCCTTGTTTCGTGAAGGAGCATCGCCGCCTCATCTTGATTGGCCAAGTTCACGATTAGATAAATGGCCAGGAAAATCTCTGAACCGAAAAAGCTTTTTAAACAAGAAATATATTTAAAACACATCGTTATTTAAAGAAAAAAATGAATAAAATATTTAAAGAAGAAATGAAGAAAATATTAAAGAAAAATCAGAATACATCAATATTTTCAAAACCTTCAGAAACTTCCAGATCATCCGGAAACTTAAATTAAATCTAAATGGCCTCTACCCCGGATATAACATTGTTACATCATCTTTTGATGCTCAGAGCCGAAAGATGAAGAAAAGAAAGAAGAGGAATATGGAGGAAGTTTAAGAAGATAGAAAACAATTATGCAAGACAGAATAGCCATGGCATCCTACGCACAAGTATTTACACACACATATACACGCACACTGATACACACACACACGAATACACACGCGCGCCCACTCACACAGATACAAAACACACATTCACACAATGAATAAAAAGTGCATACATTATATTTCAAATTGATATAAAATATCCAAAACGAAAAAATTGACAGACATTTGCTGATACCCACTGACGAGTGGACCGGATAATTCCGCCAAAATAGAAATACCTAACATAGCATGATTCGGCTAAGCGGCACATTTTATATTTTTCTGTATTCTGTTTTAACAACAGAAAAATATTTATATATGTATGTATACTCACGTTTATATATAGATTTCTTTTTATTGTGCACGTGTTTAAGTTCTTTCTATTGCTTTACAATGTACGTGTGAATGGGTGTCCGCTTAATTGCTTTATATTGAATAGGTGTCCACTTAATAGCTTTTTAGTTAGGTTGTTCTTGTCATTTGAGTTGATCTCTTTTTACTGGATTGATCTTTTACTTGCTGTGCTGATATATATGACCGCTTAAATAATTTCTCTTTTAGTTTATTGTTAAATGAACACAAAACGTAAAACTACCATATATATATATATATATATATATATATATATAAACGCTTAATTGAAACAAAAAACAGAAAATAATATAACTATCAAATGGAAAAAACACATAAAGCCCACCAACACAATACAATCAAAAACATAAACACTCAACTATGACCCAAAATACACCATTTAAGCGTCATATGTAACAAGAAAAGGAACCAATCAAAAATAAGATTGCAACCGCAACAAATTATCAAATTACACTAAGATTCATATACATAATTAAAAAAACCACAAACATAACATCAGATTGAAAAACACAGCCCTGATGAGTGACTAAAACATAACGGTGACCTCAGGAAACGTTGAAGTCGGCATGAACCTGCTCAGTTTAAGTGACAAATCTTTTACATTATACCTAACAACGCTCTATCGCTACTCCCATATCGAGCACTTCACGATAAAAAACATCTTCCCAAAATAACTTTACTCGTAAAACTGCTAAAAAACCCAACAATTTTGGCGCTAAGCATTATCACTATATATATATATATATAGTTTATAAAGGAAAACTCAACACGTCATATTAGTTATAAACTATAGTTAATTTCAATGAGTATAACTAGCTCATATCATCAGATACTTTTGCAATATTTCCTCCATCTGGCATAAAATTTCTGCCGCAATGAATGTTTTCTTAAAATGAAGAGGGAACATAATAGAAATAATATAATAAACATAAGATTACAAACAAATAAATGAATGACAGGAGGAAAGAAGGAAAGGAAGGAACGGGAGGGAAAGGGGAGAAAGAGATAGAGTCCAGTTCCAAATATGAGTAGTATCCGTTTGAAGTTATTTTGACTGTCTTAGATGGTATGACCTCTGAAAAAAACCCATTCCCCTGACTTTAGGCGTCTATTTGACCCCATCAGGTCAACATCACGTTAGTATAAGTATTACTATTACATTATTGACTGTTAGTATATAAAAGAATTGATAGGTAACTCTCCCTACCTTTACACCATGAGTAAAATTTGATATATAAAATTGGGAAAACATACTGTAGTGAATAAAATAAGTTCAAAATTTAAAATGCAAATCTGCCTCATTGATTTTGTTAGAAAAAAAAAGAAAAAAAAAGAATTTTCTGGAAAAGACAGACTTTGCACACAAAACTCGCGAAATTTCACACCTCGATGTGAAATGTTTTCCGGCAAAAAGCAAACTAGGAAACATTAAAAAAAAATTCAAATAATCTTTAATTAAAAAAAAAATCGAATTCCTTTTACGGACCCTTTTCGCGAGCCGACACGAATTTGTTTGTCGTCCAATGGGAAGCCCAGACTTATATCCGGGTGTGAATTCCCAAATGACCTGATGAGTGATTAATCGAGAAGAAAATTTGGTCAATAATTCCAATGGATTCAGCAATGTTAGGTTATATTAAATTTTATCTCACATTTATTGATACTGGCAAGAATTTAATTTTATGCACGTGATACCTTTCACGTTATTCAAACTGCCTTCACTTCTAGGCCTATATATAGTTGCAAACAATCACAAAGCAATACAACATAAAATTCTTGACAATGAAACTAGCTAATATCAAGGGAACAGCCTTATTAAACTAATTCTATAATTTGCCGAGGACACTAAGTACCACTCCACACGAGACTAGTCTTTCAATGACCAATTTGTGATATCAGTAGTCCATATGAAGAGCTTGGTTCACTATATAGTGTCAGTAGAAACATCCTGATGTTTCTTACATCATACTCAATGAAAGCTAAAGAACGCTTAAAAACCAGCTCGATACGAGTCTTGCACTTCCTTTATTGAAAACATGTATGATTTTTTTAAAATAGTGTTTTTCTGTTCTTAGGTCGTTATCAATAAAGTTCTCTAGTGAGTTACGGTCACAATGGATATTAATCCGTTTCATTATAAATTCTTGGTACACACGAGATACTATTTATTTAAAACCGTGCAGAATTTTATGCTGGCTTCTGTGGAGCCCAAAACTAAAGCAACTAGCCTAGAAAACAAGAACTTCAAAAATTCACTTTAACTATGACTTGGAGTAAAGTCAATTCCGAACAAAAGACCGATTTGTGACTAAATTTTAATTCAGGCCAAAAATTGAGTTATTCAAATCACAAACTACGTAGAACTTCCATTGACCTGAGTTTATCAAACCACAAACTTTGCGGAAATTTCAAACCTCATGTCGCGAAACCTTTCAGTTTGACTCTAATTCCTTCGCCTTTTGATGTAACAAAATTGATTTTCTCAATTCACAAAGTTCTGGAGATATTTTAAATGGAATATAAAACAGCAGTTTTCAAATTCACCAATTTTTTGTGATACGTAAAAATCAATAAAATTTTAAAACTTCTAAAATCACTAATTTTTTTTCCAGTTATTCAGAAATTTGAATTAAAATTTTATTGGCAGACATTGGCGTTTATTTATTTAGACAACTCTTCACACTTTCAGAAATGTTCTAGCCATTTATTATCATGTCAAGTTCGGTTATTAGATAAACATAGGGGGCGCCACCGATCAGTTCTTTTATATATTAACAATCCATGACTTTTAGCACGCTGGTGTAATAATAATCATCCAATCAAATCAGTAAAATAAATAGTTTGAAGCTACTTGTAACAACATCACCCAAGTGCCACACATTATACACGCTTAGGCGATCATGTCTTGATAGAGACTGACCGGGCAGAATATTTTCCCGCAGTAGGTTGCCGTTGGGTAGACTCACTATGCAGAATAATTTCTGGAAGTAGGTTACCATTACTTTCTGCTGTAGATAGATTGCCAACCAAGGCTATAGAACACAATCTGTTCTGCTATTTAATCCATAGCAGGAGGGAAATGAAATTCGAACACAGCTATTTCTCGTTCCGAGCCAATATCTAGTGCTCCACAACGCACTTTCAAAATCAGTCAGTTAAGTGCCATACGTGATACACGCTTGGGCGATCATGTCTCGAAAGAGACTTGACTAACTGGGCAGAAGAATATCCCGCAGTAGGTTGCCATTACTTTCTGCGGTAGACTGTGTTTGCCAGCCAAGGCTATATAACCCAATCTGTCCTGTTATTTGACTCATAGCTAGAGAGGGGGGAGATGTATTATATTATTAAGTAGTAATTAGTGGGGGTTCAGTTTATTACTTCATAACAATATAAAATTGATCCCCCCCTTTTTGCCCAGTAGAAGCCTCAATCATGTTTCCAACTATTATATTCAGTCAGTTAATTACGTGCCATACGTGATACACGCTTTGGTCGATCAAATCTCGAAAGAGACTTGACTGACTGGGTAGAAGATTATCCCGCATTAGGTTGCCATTGCTTTTTGCGGTAGACTGGTTGCCAGCCAAGGCTCTAGAACCCAATCTGTCCTGTTATTTTACCCATAACTAGAGGGAAAAGACGGATTAATACCTTTCCCAATGATATTTGTGCGTATGTGAATGCAAGGAATTCAACTGGAATTCGAACTCGGCACCCCGATTTGTCGTTCCGAGTCGATATCCATTGCACCACAACGCACATCCAAAAGTGCAAAAGTGCACATCTGAAAATAATGCCCTTAGTAATAGTAATTGTAATATTAGCTATTTATTTATTAAGAAAACATTCATCATTCAATGACCAACCATCCAGTACATCTGTCGGTTTAAATCTATAAAATATTTCTCTTGAAACAATTTTTCAGAAAATATATGAAGCAGTATTTAATATCAACGTTTTATTATGCAATTATGTTTTCCTCAAGTTGCGTGTGATATCCATTCATCATGATTAATGACAGCTCAGAGTTCGATCTGAGATAATGGAATGTTACTAGTTTTGTTTTCGAGGCATTGAATGTAATTGGCCAGTTCCTCTAACCCACTGGTACATTAGTAGGTCAGAGTGTCGAGGGACAAAGTGTCGAAAGTCAGACTGTCGAACGAAGGAAATGTCCAATGGACAAATTATCAAACAGAAAAAGAGTAACACTTGTAAACCTATTTCCAGATGACTGGTATTCATTTTATTAAATTAAATTTAAAGATAAGAAGAGAATTTTGTAAAATGGGAGAATACAATTATTTTGCCGGGATAAGTAACTGAGTTGATTGTATCCAAGTAAACCGATTCTAGTCAAAATATTGTTATCCTGCTTTGACAATATGTGACCCTAGGTCAAAACTGGACTGTGAGAATTTCCTATCTCGAGCTGCCGGATGTTGGAAACGAACAGGCAAGTGATAAGAGGAGTATGTTTACTCCTCCTCATTAGGGAAGTGCCCAGAGACTCATTCGAAATAGGCAACTATAATTTAAATTTGAGCTGGCAAAATTTATAGAGTGAGGGAGAATTGAACCCCTCGCGTAACTACCCTTTACTACCCTGGTTTTTGTGCTTGTTTAATAAAACCAGGGTGCAGGATGAAATTAGTTAGTTCGGGGTCTGCTGCTAGGAGAGATACGTTTGGAGAAGTAATTTGAATGGCGGTTTGAATAAGACGGTCGGACTGAAATGGACGTGTTGCTAAAAGACAAATCAGTAATATATATATATATATATATATATATATAAGGCAATCTGTAAGTCTGTGTGTGACTGTAATCTTTGAACGCCTACATTTTTAAAACTACGCCATTCAAACTTTCTAGGGAAACATATCTACAGGGAAGCCTGGTCGACACATACTTATTGAGTTTAATTTCAGCAATTTTCCCTTTCGCACTTTTTGGCCAATGGAGCCGATTGTTTACATTTGCTCCGTAAAACATCTAAGATCTAAGATGGTTGTTAGATTACGTCACAGAAATCAAATCATACGTGTCAAACGCGACTAAAATAAAATGAGCCTTTATATTTAATTTTTATTCCGACGTTTTAAAAATTCTTTTGTTCAACAAAAAAATGTAAATGTTTTTCCCCGTAATTTTGAAACAAAAGTAATATTTTTAAAAATAGTGTTTTTTCAAAAAAAAAAAAAATGTAAAAATAGTGCCAATGGTTAATTTAATTATTTAAGTCTTTTTTTTTTTCAGATTTCGTACTTCAGAAAATGAAATTAAAGAAAAAAATAAAGCTTTTTTTTCGCTAAATATTTAATGCAGGAAATCAACTGTTTGTAATTTGTGTGTCATTAATGTAACTTTTCCTCTAAAATTAAATATCTACATTTTTAAATATTCTTCGAAAATTTCTGAAATTTATTTAGTCAGCAAAAAATGTAAATATTTTACCCCGTAATTTTGAAACAATTTAGTTATTTAAGTCTTTTTTTCAAATTTAACATTTATTTTTTTATATAACTGAGTTTTAAAGTTAGCCGGCGACTACAAGCGCTCAGAAATCGCAACACGCTGCATTAATCATCTAAATAAAAAATACTGCACGGGCAACGCCGGACTATGATGCTAGTATATATATAAAAAAATCTCGGATTATAAGTCGTGTTATTTCTGGTGCCTGTGGCGTTGCAGTGGTCTACTGATTATACTCTGTATCGCGGATCATGTAAATCCGGTCTTAATAATATACTCGGCCCCTTGCATGTCAAGACTAATCTAGCCAGGTGATAACCGGTAATCCTACTTTGGCTGGTCAGAGATCAAATCAAACGCAACGGCGGAGGACTGTTTAAGGAGCGGGAAGGATTGGTCAAGCCACACCCTGCCGCCGGGTTACAAACTGACTAAATGATGTATGGACATAATGTCCAACTGACTCAGTTTTGAACGGTCAAAATGTAGAACGAACAAAATGCTGAACGGAAAAGCGAATCAAAGTGATTAAATGACGAACGGGCATCATGTTGAACAGCAAAGTTTTAAAAGGACAAAATGTTGAATAAAGTAAAAACGAATGATTTTAAAAATTCAGTTCAAATAATCAAATAAGCTATTCTAAAATTTCTATTGGCTAGCTGTGGCATCTTTTAATGAAAAAAAAACTTAAATTCTTTATTGAATTAAATTATTCCTTCATATTTTAAACGCCATAATTCGGATCTATATTCTTTCATACTCTTCATTACGGAAATTATGAAGTCATAAATTTGTGGAAAGAAACACTTTTTTACGATAATTTAAAATTTAGAAAAATAATTGTTTACCAGCATGGTATTTGGATGCTAGGTAAAAGGTATTCGATTGAAAGCACGCTTCTAGCCTATTTTTTATCGTTTCACCCCAAGCAAGGCATTCCACTGCCACGATTGGTCAGAGGAAAGATTCATCTAGAGTTTTGGAGATGCATCCATACACTGTTGTATCATCAGCACATATATTTACAAATGACTGAAATATACTCTTAGATCATTTATATTAAGTAAAAAAAGTCTCGCAACTTTGCCCTCTCGGCAACTCCGACCATGCTGATGTCTCTCTCAATATTTCTTTCCACTCTCACTCCTACCTATAGGACCTCCTACTGCTACAAAAAAGCTGACTAGGACGCCTTTCGCGATTTCCTTTGCTACGTCCCTTGGGAAAAGTGTTCGATCTCCCAGTTGATAACTGTGCATCTGCGATTTCGTCATGGGTGAAAGCTGGCATTGATGCCTTCATACCTACTAGGAAGTATTGCCTAAAACCTCATTCCTCTCCGTGGTTCTCTCCTGCCTGTTCGGCCGCCATTGCCCACAGGAACCATTACTTCTGACTATTCCGGAAACAGTCATCTGATCACAACAGGCGCCTATTCATGTCTGCTCGTAATGAGTGCAAGAGAATCCTGAATGACGCCAAGTGGTTGTTTGCTGTGAGAATGAGACAGCGCATAGCTGACCGCAAGTTTGGCTCCAAGGACTATTGGCGGTTATGCAAACGGGTGCTGAACAATAGCAAATCCTCAATACCGCCTTTAATCAATGAATTTGAGGTTCTCACGTCATCTGCAGACAAACCTGAGTGCTTTGCTCGCAGATTCTCATCCAACTTCACATCTGACTCATATGAAGTACCTTCACCTGACTTCCCTATTAAAACTGAGGCTAAACTGCACGACATATATATTACTCCGACAGTAGTATCCCGAGTAATTTCAAAACTTGACCCCCATAAGGCGAGCGGTGGCAATGGAATCCCGGTGATAGTCCTTAAGAAATGTGCTCCCATGTCCTCTCTAAACTGTATAACTACTGCTTTTCTGCTTCCTGTTTTCCTGCATGCTGGAAGTTATCTTCAGTCGTTCCTATATTTAAGAACTGTGGTGAACATTCGGACCCATCCAATTATCGCCCTATCAGCCTTCTACCAAGTTTCGGGAAATTGTTCGAGGCCATAATCAATGCTAAAATAGTTAAACATCTTACTGCCCATAAACTCTACTCTGACAGGCAACAGACGACATGCTAACAACCCGTACAGAATACATGCTCCAAGCCCTTGACGAGTCAGGCTTGCTTGATCTAATCTAATCTTTCTTAAATAACCGCAAAATAAAGGTGATTTTGAATGGGCATGCCTCTACATCCTACAGCACAAACACTGGTGTACCACAGGGCTCTATCCGGGCTCGACGCTCTTCCTTATTTTCATGAATTACCTCCCAGATGATATCAAGTCCCAAGTAGGCATCTACGCAGATGACAACACAATTTACTCCCGCATCAGTATGAAACCCGTCGTGGCGGACAAGTATAATCTCACTACTGACCTTGAAAGGGATCTATACTCTGTGGTGAATTGGGACAAGAAGTGGCTTGTCAATTTCAATGCGACTGAGACCAAGCTGCTGTCTGTCAGTTATCACAGGCAACCTCTAGTGCCTCCCATAAGCATGGACCAAGCGAGTCTCCCTGAGAGCAATACACTGCGCCTCCTCGGCCTTACACTCTCTTCTGATCTCAAATAGAACCACTACATTGAGTCCATAGCTAAATCCACTGCTAAGAAGGTTGGGACAGGATGTTTTTCCCGCCTGAATCCATCGTGCATATAAACAAATCAACCATTCGTCCGTGCATGGAATACTGCTGCCATATATGGTCAGGCGCCCCTGCTGTTCATGTCAGTGTTCGCGACAGGCTCCAAAGGATAACCAGCAATATGATAGGTACCGACTTGGCGGCTCGACTACAGCCACTTCCCCACCAACGAGATGTGGCCGCCCTTTGTCAGTTCTATAAATACTTTCATGGCTTCTGCTCCAGCGAACTTAATTCACTAGTGCCACTGAAACAGGTGTTTACTCCTGCAACCAGATTGGCTAGTGGGTCCCACCCATTCACATTTAGACTAACCAAATACAGACGACAATTCTACTCCTGCAGCTTCTTCTCTCGCACTTCCCGCCTGTGGAACTCGCTTTCCTGACAGCTACAACCTCCAGGAATTTAAATGCAATGTCAATACGCATCTATTAACCACCTGACTCTAGTTCTTTCACCACCCCGTATTTCCTTTCCTTTCTCTCCACCTTTGCAGCTGTCATCACACCTGTATTCACATCCTTCTCTTGCTCTTTTTCAACTGGTTCGTCTTCCTCTTCAAACTCTTCTATATAATCTTTTTACTCTTATGTAGACCCTGCACATCAGTGGCATTACCGCCTTGCTCGGGGTGATACGATTAAAAAGAAAAACAAAAAGAGGGCTGGTCTGATTGACGACCCCTAGTAGTCGCCAGCATTGATTGTTAGGGTCTCAGAGGACTGACAATTAATAACTATTTTCAAGAACCTAAAAGTTAAGAAGGTATTTATAATAGACAAGATTCTTCCAGTGATGCTCTAGCTAGAGTGATTGTACAGAAATCCCTTATGCAACACACTTCCAAAGCCCTTTCTCAAGTACGGTATCTGCTATAGTTATTTCCACTACTGACGTGTTGGGGGAACTTCGTTTCAAAATTGTTTTTTTTTTAATAGTGTGTAATGTCAATGGATGTGCGGTGCGGTGCAGTGGATATCGGCTTGGAACGAGAAATCGGGGAGCCGAGTTCGAATTCTAGTTAGATTCTTGCATCACTTAGGCGCAAATACCCTTAGGAAATGTATTAATCCGTCTCTTCCTTCTAGTTATGGGTTAATAACAGAACATAGTGGGTTCTGTAGCCTTGGTCGGCAACCAGTGTACCACAGAAAGTAATAGCAACCGAGGGATAATCTTCTGCCCAGTCATTCATGTCTCTCTAGAGACATGAGCGCCCAAGCGTGTATCACGTATAGCACAAATGAATGTCAACATATTAATTATGTCATTCTTTTCTCGAGTTTTATTTGATATACAAGTTTAATTGTAGCTGCTGTTGAAAGGCCACAGTAGATGGGATTTCAATTTTGCCAGTGTAAGTCTTTGCATGTGATTCTGTCGTAGTTATGAACAAGGTTCGAAAAAATGTGGCATTCATCAAGAACCATAGGCTGCAATTGGTCAGACTTTTTTAACCATCGATGTTTGAAAACAGTTTTATGCAGCTAGCAATTGGGATACTTCTGAACGGGTTTGGCGCCATGTTTGACATCTGTATGAGAATAATATACTTGCACTTAATATCAATTCCATTCGCCTTATAAGGAGATCAATGTTTGGCATTTTTCCTCACATAACAGGTGAAGAGGCTCATCCATTTTTCCCTGTTTAGGATGTGGTTTCCGGCTTTCTCTTTCCCAATGCTTTTTACTCTTCTTTTTTCTTTTTTTTCAATTGAAGTAGATAGACTAAACTATCGCCCGGTTCACACACCACCCACCTCTATGTAACAGGTGAAGAGGCTCATCCCTTGTTCCCTGTTTAGGATGTGGTTTCCGGGTTTCTCTTTTCCAATCTTTTCACTCTTACGTAGCCCCCTGTGCATCAGTGGCGTTACCGCCTTGCTCGGGGTGATATGATTAATATATATATATATATATATATATATATATAGAGAGAGAGAGAGAGAGAGAGAAAGGCGATTTCAGATGAAAGAGATGTAGCCTAGAGAAGAAAAGTTAGAATACAATGAGTATATGAACAATGCGGAAGTTTTTATGAAAAAACCTAACGCAAATGACACTTTCTTTTAGAATCTGATAGAGTCAGTCGAAATTGCTGCGCTGGAGAAAGCGAGTTTGGAGAATGTGTCACTTACAGGTTACACTGAACGGATTTTAGAATGGAAAGTAAAAATTCTAGTAAGGTGGTAAACATAGCTGAATGTTACAAAGTATAGGACTTTGTGGTGGGCTATATTTAGCAGGTCATGAAGAAACACAGCAAATAATGAAGATCTTAACGAAAAATGTCAAATTAAGTCGATTGAATAATTCTTCGAATCGAATGATAAGAGCTCCTTTAGAAATTGAAGAATGTAATTTGTGTATTATTGATGATGATTTTCTAGGCGCAACTTAGATGTGACACAAAGCCGAAAGTATAGTGGGGATCGAACTCACTAAACAAATTGTAACGATTTTAGCGAGTTAAGCTTGTTAACCATTACACAACCACTAAGTTCACCTGTGTATTATTTATGTGTAAGTGTTTGGTACAGATCATTTTAATGATTATTAATTTATAAAACTTCTGGAAGCGTCCATCATGGCCATATGCAACATCAGCATTGAGACCTCAATAGAGGGATATGCAACATCACCATTGAGACCTCAATAGAGGGATATGCAACATCACGATGACGGACGCTCATAGTAATGTTGAGAATATTGGTTATAAAGTATATTCTGTCTCACTTGAGACCAAGATTCTCACTTGAGACCAAGGTTCTCACTTGCGAATCTTGGTGATAAAGTAAATTCTGTCCTGGCATCATGACTTCATTCACCGAGGGAAATTCTCAGAACGTAGTCAAGGGTGATGACAAGGAGAAAAGGTGGATGATTATTACCCTGCAGGAACCTTGCTTTGATGTTGAAGAAGTCAGCGTCTGCGGCTCGCTATCTAATCGATGATTTGGTATTATTGTATGGCTTCATTATGGCCGCTACTCTTTCTGAGAGGGATACCAAAGATAATCTCCATTCATCAGCAATGTACAAAATGGTAAAATTTTAATAGAAATCGACAAAACTAAGACGTCCTGTTGATTCTTTGCCCCAATGATCCGCCGGTTCGTCGGAATACTTAGTTGATATTTTTCTAATGCCATTTAGATATTTGCGGAGCATCTTCTCTACTTTAGATTGTATTCTGTTGGGGAGCATAATGAAGGCGAGTGTGATTCCTCTGTAAGTTTTTGCCAATCTTAGTCTCCTTTATTTGGTAAAGAAGTATGTAGCCGTCTGTTTACCTATGACCTCTCCCTTATATATAGCCTGAGAAAGATGGAGTAGAATGTCCTTGGAAACCTGGGTTTTGCAGATCCCCAAAGGAATATTATCGACTTGCGCTAATTCCTCTTTTTGGTGTTTTTAAAGCCGTAATCTCATACTTATAATCATATCTTATACTGCCCTTCTAAATCCAAAGAAAGATCTGCAGTGTAATTGATGCTGACATGACATGTCGTCTTGATGGCAACTCGTTTTCACTCACTTTCTCACCGACGTTACTGGTTTCCCTTTATCATTTCTACAAATATTTTCACGGCAGCTGCTCTAATGAGTCTTTTTTTACCTGGTACTCCGACCACATGATTTTAAGAGTACTATTAGATCTAGGTCTCATACCGCTGAAATAGTTAAATGTAACATCTGCTTCTATTCCAATAGTTTCTTTTCTCGCACTTCCCGCTTGTGGAACTCATTTCAGTTTCCTTGCTTTCCTGTTATCTACCATCTCCAAAAATTCAAATTCGGCGTCGATTGCCATCTTCTGTCTTCTTGAATCGTTTACCCTTTCCTTATACCCACTGTACCCTGTAGTAATTTCATATACTGTAACACCATGCATAAAAGGGTCGGTCCCACCTTGATTGGGGTGAAATGATTTTTAAAAATCTCTAATCATAAGTTAACCTCTAAAAGAGAAAAGCATATTACTTGTCTGAAAGATCCTGTCTTGCCTGGTAAACAGCTTAACAATTGTGGAGATAGAAGATTATATTGCCTATCAAACATTGAAAAATTTAATACAAATCGTTTGACCTTCATATTTTTAAAATTATTAAATTGTTTTGTGTGTATATCGAAAGTTTTTTTTTGTATGGTAATTTCTATGTGCAAATTAAAAAGTCAGAATTTTCTCCACTTACCAGAATAAATTTTTTAGAACTTTGTCACTTTGTGAACGCCATACACTTTTATCTTATCTCTAATCAACAACCTGTCAACACGTTCGATATACGTCGGAAATACTGTGCGAGTAGTTAGAAATTAGAAAAACAAGCAGGAAACGAAAATTTATGACCACAAGCGAAGATAAAAAAAAAAAAAAACTCTTTTTTTTTTTTTTTTAAGCGTTTCACCCCGAGCAAGGCATGTCACTGCCACTACTGCGCAGGGGGCTACATAGAGTGGAGAAAGGATGATTAAATATAGGAAATGTCAGAGGGTGGGTGATAGGCGGGTAGGGATACCGAGAATGGTTAAATATAGGAAATGTCAGAGGGTGGGTGATAGGCGGGTAAGGATACCGAGAATGAGGGTAGATGAGAGTGTTCTGAGAATAATTGGGAGTTAGTGTGAAAGGAGGTGTCTATTGACCCTACATTTAAACACATGGAGATTGTAGATGTCGGGAAAGCAGACTTGTGGAAGGGAGTTCCACAGGCGGGAAGCGCGAGAAAAAAAGCTGTTGGAGAAGAATTTACGGTTACATCTTATTTGTTTAACTCTTCCCCAAAAAGAACCTAGGGAGCGGTTGTTGTGGGATCTCTTCTTTTTCTATAATAATGGACTCGACTTGAGTATACTCCTACCATAGAGAGATCAGCATCCGAACCGCAGAGTACAGTGAGAGTACCGTAGTTGATCCGTAAGTTACCGAACGATACCGAAGTTTTACAAAGAATACCGCGTCAGTAGTCATAGTAGCTTTGAGCTCCACTCAACCAGAATAGTATTACAAGAACATACTAATTCCAGTACGTTTTAACTTCAAGTACTTACAGTGGATATCGGCTCGGGACGAGAAACCGGCTGAGCCGAGTTCGAATTCCAGCTGAATCCATTGTATTCATTTACGCGCAAATACCCTTGGGAAAGGTATTAATCCGTCTCGTTCCTTCCAGTTATGGGTTAAATAGCAGGACAGATTGGGTTCTATAGCTTTGGTCGGCAACCAGTCTACCGCAGAAAGCAATGGCAACCTACTGCGGGATAATCTTCTGCCCAGTCAGTCATGTCTCTTTCGAGACATGATCGCCCAAGCGTGTATCACGTATGGCATCTAAACTAAACTGACTTGTATATCTATATTCCTTACTAATCGTATTCTTGGATTACTAAACTGCGTTCCAGTTAGTATCTTTAGGTTTAATATAACTAATTTTTCTATCTCAATTATATGGTTTGTTGTTGATTATTTTGTGCGGTTTCTAACCCGGAATCCACAACAATATATATAAGATATATAAAAAAAAATATATTTTGTTATATATATATATATATATATATATATATATATATATATATATATTAAAAAAATCAATAAAAAAGTCAATAAATAAAGGAAATCTACTCAGAATAATTATCATAAAATTATTTTAGAAAAGGCACAAAGAAGCTACATTACCGCGGTGGGAAGTGATTAAAGTCATGATGCCAGAAGAGAATTAATAACATTGCAGATTTTCTTTTAAAATCATATCGCCCCAAGCAAGGCATTTTATTGCCGCTATTTTGCAGGAGGTTACATAGGAGGAAAGTTATGAGAAAGAGTGACTGGCTACAGGGAAGTGAGTAAGGGAAGTATGAGAATACTGATGAGAGTAGAGTGGACGGAGAAAGGAGCATGAGAGAGAGAGAGTGGATGAAGGTTAGGAGATTTTACATTTAAATTCTTGGAGATTATAGCTGTCGGGAAAGAAAGTAAATGAAATCCATTGATGCTGGCTTCTTGCAAGAAAATACATTTTTACAATTTAAATTCATTTTCATAAAATATATACTATCTAAAAACTTTATACATTTTTTTTTAACATTTCTGCTTTCCATCAGCATGGTTGAAGGTAGCTTGTATGCGAGTGACTCGTTAATCCTTTTCGGGCTCACGTTCTCGATTGACATGAAGTAGAAAACTATATGCAATCCATTGCTAAAACAGGTGCTAAGAAATTAGGTTCACCGTGTTATACGAGACAATCTTTCTCTCCAGAATTTATCTTAAATATCTAGAAGTCTACCTTACGTCCATACTTAGAATATTGCAGTCACATATGGTCCGGTGCTTCCGCCGTATTTTTAGAGAGCTTTCATAAAATCAAAAAAAGAATCAAAAAGGTTATTGGTCGTGAACTAGCGTCTACGTTTCAGTTATTTTCCTATCATTGTATAGCTGCTTCCCTGTACCCTTTCTATAAAAACCTACATGGGAATTGATCTAATGAGCTCTCCGGCATAGTACCTAGACTTTATGAATTTATGCACTGTAGTTGACTGGCGAGTTCGAATTCCAGTTGAATCTATTGTATTCACTTACGCGCAAATACCCTTGGGAAAGGTATTAATCCGTCTCTTCCTTCCAGTTATGGGTTAAATATCAGGATAGATTGGGTTCTATAGCATTGGTCGGCAACCAGTCTACCGCAGAAAGCAATGGCAACCTACTGCGGGATAATCTTCTGCCCAGTCAGTCAAGTCTTTTTCGAGACATGATCACCTAAGCGTGTATCACGTACAGCACTTAACTGACTGAGTTGACTGGCGACAAGGTCTTGCCAATTGCCAGTTAAAATGGCTAGATATAGTCGTCATTATTATGCTAACGTTTCTTTCTCGCATGTGGAAATCTCTTTCGACTCCCTACTTTCCAGCCAGCTTTAATCTTTGAAAATGTAAATGCAATGACAGGCGCTATCTACTGACCTCTTGATTACAATTTCCTCTTCAGCTAATTATTAATATTTCTGTTCCTAATTCTTCTACTAATGATGTAACCGTATTTTCTATGTTAACAGTTTCTTTTCTCGCGCTTTTGACTTGTGAAACTATCCTTTGGCTGCATCATTTCCAGCCAACTTTAGTATTCAAAATTCAAATGCAGAGTCAATCGAATTCTACCTCCTACTGAGTACTAGTTTTTAGTTATTGCTTTTATGAAGTTTCTGTTTTCTAATTCTTACACATTCAGTTATCCCTTGTTTTTTAGTGGCTTTATTTCCTTGCTTGGGTTAAAATCGTTTTTAAACTATCGTATAGGATGAGTTAACAGGAATTTTCTACCAGAAAATATTAATATTTTACAATTCGAATTCATTGATGTCAGAGTGTCTTAAAATGAAATTAAAAAATTTTCATGAACTCAAAAAATTATGTGCAAATCACGGAAATAAATTGTGTATTCATAATAATAAATTCGTTTGACATTAACATTATGAGAAGAAATGTCCACAAAATAACAATGTTATTTAAAATAAAATTTCGGCTAAGATCGAACCTTAAATGTCGCTGTCTCTTGACGAGTTAACAATGGTAAAATAATTTTGTTTTCTGTCGTTTCTATAACTCTGACGTTGCCAAAAAATACTCAAAATCAATTCGTTCGAATGTCAAAAGATGATGGTTGACCTTCATTAAATTCAAAGTCTCGTAAGACGAGGCAAGATTACGACCTTTCACGGAAAATCACGTAACCTTTTGAACGTTCGAGAGTTTTCATTTGCAACAGTTCAGCGTTGTTTTACTGGTTGGCCTCTCTCTCTATCTTCCGCCCTCTCAAACTGCCGCTGCGCACCCCGCCGACCACCCGCTTATTTTCCCGAGCATCAAAATCTTTGAATAGCCCATTCTGGACATCGGGGGAAAAGTGTAAGTAAATGCGATTATGGGAATTTGATAAAGTGACAGTTCCGAATGCATTTTGTAGACAAATGATATCTTTCTTGGACGCCACTGAAGCAAAAGAAATTTAAAAAGGCCAATCGAGCAGCGTCCGTAGAAGATGCCATTTTTGTCTATCTATATCATCATTTTTCTCTTTCCCTTATCTATCTATCTATCTATCTATCTATCTATCTATCTATCTATCTATCTATATAAGCCTGTTCATATCTATCTATCTATCTATCTATCTATCTATCTATCTATCTATGTAAGCCTGTTCACCTCTCTCTCTTTCTCTCTCTCTCTCTCTCTATCTCAGTCTATTTATATATATCTCTGTTTATATATATATATATATATATATAGAACAAATAGCACGTAGAAAAAGTTGTTTTAACTAACATGTTTTACTTTAATAAGCTTCTTCAGAGATTCAAGACAAATAACTAAAAAAAATTAAATTTTTAAATTCCAAAGGGACGACAGTATCTTGATTGAGGTTTGATTTCATTGTTCAGATACGTGTCACTTGTAATAAAGCAAGAGATGACTGTTTTTAAATGTAGGAAAAACTTATTCCTGTTTATATGTGTGTGTACCACGTTTAATTAAAGCAATAGATCCTTATTTGAAGTGTAAATATGTGTGTGCAAAAATATTGCATGTGTCAAGTGTATTATAAACTATAGACAAATTAAGTGTGTTATATGTCGGTAACTTTATTATGAGTGTGAATGATAAACGAAATATATTTCCATTCAAAACTGTAACGAAATAAGGCATACAAGTAACAAGCGAACGTTTTATAAATAAATAAATTTTGAAAGTAAGTTGCATCTTTCAATGAAATAATATGTATTATGATTACTAAAAAGTTATACATATATTAATGTATTAGTCATGATAAAAACGTTAGTGGTTGAAAACTTATTATTGTAATTTATAGGTAAGGCAGTCAGTTAAGTGCTGTACGTGATACACGCTTAGGTGATCATGTCTCGAAAAAGACTTGACTGACTGGGCAGAAGATTATCCCGCAGTAGGTTGCCATTGCTTTCTGCGGTAGACTGGTTGCCACCCAAGGCTATAGAACCCAATCTGTCCTGCTATTTAACCCATAACTGGGAGGAAGAGACGGATTAATACCTTTCCCAAGGGTATTTGCGCGTAAGTAAAATATAATGGATTGAGCTGGAATTCGAACTCGGCTCCTCGATTTCTCGTTCCGAGCCGATAATTTATAGGTAAGTATTCTAATTATTACTTTATAGAAAAGTAGAGAAAAACCGTTAAAAAATTAGAATATTACAAAACATGCACACATAAACAATATCTACACAAAATATATACATATATATATACGTACATAAAAAATTTCGAGAAGCCAAGAACGTTTTGTTTAAAGTGTAAATATATTGGTGTTGTTATTATTAATATTAATTGCTTTTTGTATGATATATCAGGTGTCTATATAGTATTTGTGTCGCTACACGTGTTTAGAGGCTAAAGTTGACTCTCTTCAGGCAAATAAAATTGTGACTTTACATATCAAGATCCGTTTGTTTTTCTGATGGTCAAAGTATCGTGTATATATAGATAAGTGGTGAGCAGGTCAGAAAATTCATATGCGTGCTTGTTTGTTTGTTTTTTTTTTCACACTCGCACGTTAAGTCCCTTCCATCACCTTTTGTTAGTCATAAAATTTACACATCAAAATTATTTTCAAATTCGTTTTTAATCTAATTCTATTCTACGGGTCATCTAGTTCTCTTTGTTGTTTTTGAAATACTATTTTATCAACGGTTCGTGATTTTTTAAATATATATGTATATATATATATATATATATATAACAAAATATATATATTTTTTATATATCTTATATATATTGTTGTGGATTCCGGGTTAGAAACCGCACAAAATAATCAACAACAAACCATATAATTGAGATAGAAAAATTAGTTATATTAAACCTAAAGATACTAACTGGAACGCAGTTTAGTAATCCAAGAATACGATTAGTAAGGAATATAGATATACAAGTACTTGAAGTTAAAACGTACTGGAATTAGTATGTCCTTGTAATACTATTCTGGTTGAGTGGAGCTCAAAGCTACTATGACTACTGACGCGGTATTCTTTGTGAAACTTCGGTATCGTTCGGTAACTTACGGATCAACTACGGTACTCTCACTGTACTCTGCGGTTCGGATGCTGATCTGTCTATGGTAGGAGTATACTCAAGTCGAGTCCATTATCATAGAAAAAGAAGAGATCCCACAACAACCGCTTCCTAGGTTCTTTTTGGGGAAGAGTTAAACAAATAAGATGTAACCGTAAATTCTACTCCAACAACTTTTTGTCTCGCGCTTCCCGCCTGTAAAACTCCCTTTCACAAGTCTGCTTTCCCGACAGCTACAATCTCCAGGTGTTTAAATGTAGGGTCAATAGACACCTCCTTTCACACTAACTCCCAATTATTCTCAGAACACTCTCATCTACCCTCATTCTCGGTATCCTTACCCGCCTATCACCCACCCTCTGACATTTCCTATATTTAACCATTCTCGGTATCCCTACCCGCCTATCACCCACCCTCTGACATTTCCTATATTTAATCATCCTTTCTCCACTCTATGTAGCCCCCTGCGCAGTAGTGGCAGTGACATGCCTTGCTCGGGGTGAAACGCTTATATAAAAAAAAAAAGAAGTTATTTTTTTCTTTTTATCTTCGCTTGTGGTCATAAATTTTCGTTTCCTGCTTGTTTTTCTAATTTCTGACTGCTCGCACAGTATTTCCGACGTATATCGAACGTGTTGACAGGTTGTTGATTAGAGATAAGATAAAAGTGTATGGCGTTCACAAAGTGACAAAATTCTAAAAAAATTATTCTGGTAAGTGGAGAAAATTCTGACTTTTTAATTTGCACATAGAAATTACCATACAAAAAAAAACTTTCAATATACACACAAAACAATTTAATTATTTTAAAAATATGAAGGTCAAACGATTTGTATTAAATATTTCAATGTTTGATAGGCAATATAATCTTCAATTAGTAAATTAAAAATCTAACCGCAACAAATCTTTGAGGTGTTTTCAAAATATTTTTTAAACTTTATAAGATATTATAATTAAAAAAAAAATGAAAACAGTTCTTTTAAAATTTCATAATTAATCGAAATTTTTTCAGACTATAATTTCCTTAATTTTTATTATTTATTCAAGTAATTAAAAGCTTCTCAGATCTAATAACATCGGAGTTTTATTGAAGATTTTCGGAAACAGAAGACAAATTAAAAATAAAATCAGGGTTTATATTCTCCGATGAGTCCTGCGGTTAAGTAATAAAACCATTTACCACAACTAAGTACAATTTATTAAACTTTGATAGATGTACGTGAAGGAGGGGTAACAGATGTAAAAAATGTTTTTACCAAGGCTTTTAAAAAGTAACAATTTAAAAAATAATTTAATTCATTTGTGAATGAGTACTGAAAGTTTCATTAAAATCCGACAATTTTGTGATTTGTTGGGAATATTTCTAAATTAATGTGTTTGTTTCCGGAAAAAAGTGCGTGATGTAATATTGCGTTTTGGTTACACGCTAACTTCAATCAAAACAAGGTTTTCTGTCAAAATTTCGAATAAGTTAGAAGGGATTAACAATTTTTTAAAAATAATTAAAATTTACTTTAATCATTCCTCTTAATAATATTATAAACTTTTTGATATAAAAAGTTTTTATTAACTTTGACGCCTCTTTATTCATACTATGCTGTTATTTAGCGATTTACTGGAGGTGCATAATTAATATAGTATGTAGTGTATATGGAGAAAACGATATTATAATTTTATGAATTATATGGAATAGTATATGGAAGTATGATTTAATTTTTAAATTTTATCTATCGACAGACACAGAGTATAGGCAGACGCTCCTTAAAAAGTAATGTTCTTTTTTTTTATTAAACTAGCATTAGAAAAAACAAAACAGTCATACGTTTTGACTAACGGAACGTTTGTTAAAACGTAAGACAGTTTTGTGTTCACAGATCAGCGTTTTTAAATTTCGTGATGTCCCTTTCTCTCTCTATATATATATTAGTCATCCACATACAAGCCTGTTTCGCAGCTCATCAGTGTGGCTAAACGCATCCACTTGCTTCTGGCCAGAATCGAAACTCGACCGATTTAGTGTTAGTCGGAGTCGCTACTCCCTATGCCTTCGACACATAGGATCAGAGAAGGGAAATTTTAACGTGTTGTATATAAGCAGTGTATACACGCACACCAGTCACCGAGAGAACTCGATTCATTTCTGAAGAGTCACGCATATAGCAGAAGTGAAACTGTTTTCAAAATTTTCTTCTCCAGAGAGCTCAATCATAATGAGAGCATAATATATATATATATATATATATATATATATATATATATAAAGGACAAGTAAAAAAAAAGGTGTCTTGAATCAAACATTTCACGCCAATAAGCTTCTTCAGAGACTTAAGACAAATGATTAAAAATATACGTTTTTGCATTGCAGATACTGCATTTTGTATATCCTTTCATTTAAATTGGTGTTTAGTATCTTTTTCATCCCGATAATATCTCCAATAGTCTTGTGGTAACGATTCTTTCTGGAGTTCAATGAAAGTGTGTTGGAAGGTAATATTATGAAATTTGTGGAATTTTTTGTGTGTTCATTTTTTAGTTTTTGTGAAATTTGTATATATATATATGTATATATATTCCTCTGCAGGCAGATCTGTTTCGCTGTATCCCAGCTCATCAGTACGGTTAGACATCCGATTGTTTTTAACCCAAGATTGAAACCCGACCGAACTGGCGTCAGTAGGCGATTCTACCTCTGAGCTATGGGCGCTCGGTCGAAGGAGGCAGACTTTTAGCGTATGATTTATCATACGCCAGTAGTTAGGCTCACAGCTTTTATTTGTTCCCGTCTCTATGGTTTTCCCAGAACACACAAGGATGGGTTCCATCTAGACATATTTTATTTATTAGAGGGTCTTCCCAAAATGTCGTAGCTAAATGGTTTACGACCACATTACAACTCGTTTTGGAACAATATAAGAAATTCTGTATAAAAGATACGTTTAAGTTTTCTGAATTTGTACAGCGTTATCTGCCAACTGACAAATTTATGTGTTTGTGGTGATATCGACAAAGCAAAAGCGATGGACCGGATGTTTGTACCCTCACAACCAAAAAGGAAATGACCAAAAGTCATCGGTGCGCAGATTTTCTGGTTGAAAACTAAAAATTAATTAAATATCAAATTTCCAGTTTGAGAGTCTACGCGAATTTTATTTATCGGTCAATGGGAAGCCCACAATCAAATACAGATATAAATTCCCAAATGATCTGCTGCGATCTAAAAAGTCGAAAAAAAAAGCTGATACAGAAAGCATTGCCAGACAGACAGACCCAGACTCGAGAGAGACGAATGTAATTAGTAGCCCCCCCTGAACCAAGTCAAGCGGCTTACCATGTTCGCCTCCTTTACCCCTCTTATCTTATCTTTCCCTGTCTCAAAACTACTTACTGACCTACGGAGCGAATACATCAAAGACATTCCTTACTTACAGCGCTCCCACATTCCTAAGCATTAACTTTCTTTTCAGCATTTTATTGCTATGAACATTTTAACGTCCGTTGGACCTATATGTAAAGGATTACTTTATTTGTAAAAACCCTAATTGATATGTGTATATATAAAATGTTATTTTTCAACTCAATTTGCATTTCTTGATTTGTTATTATTTTATGACTTATAGTAGGCAATCTAAAACGAGGCCAAATTCAGTTAATCTGCAACAATATACAACTGCCCTTCACTAAAACTGACTCCCCACAATAAACTGGAAAAGAACGGATAATCCACTATATGTTCTTATGGCATTTCTAGCCTTTTTACCTGCAACCCTTTAGCTGTGATATAGATATATGTGTTGATGCTTTATCCTAGTCAGTTATCACCTCCCGTTATTCTTGAGGAAATATTTTTCGAATTGATGCAATTTCCCACGATTCCCGTTGAATTTATTTTCGACGGCGTCATATATAGGCAACTTGATGGTGTTTTATTTGGTTATCTTTTGGGAACCATTTTAGTAAACATCTTTGTTGGATTCTATTAGGAGAGCGTATTATCTAAATTTATTAGTCCCAATGTTTATTGTTGTTATTTCGACGACACATTTTATGTAGACAACACATTTTATGTCTTTAACAATGAAACTGAAGCGGACCATTTCATTTCCTCCCTTTATAATATGCATCCAGCTTTAAAATTTACACAAGAGAATGGGATTCATCCTTCCCTTTCTTTTTTAATGTTTTGATGAGCAGATCTTCCTCTGGTTTTCTTAATTCAGTTTAGCGAAAACCGACATTTACTGGTTTGTATACCAGGTGGGATTCCTTTAGTCCCAAAAACGTATAATTAACTTAATTAAGACTCTTCGTCGTCGTCCTGCAGCTTTGGCCGAGATAGAACTCACTACACCCCTACAGTATTCCCTGTGCATTTGGAACCCTGGCGCAGTTTATATCGAAATTCATAATGTTGTCAAATAGCTGAATACTTGATGCTTCACCAGGGCTACCAAGAATGTTTTTATTGTGACACCAACACTGGATGTGTTACCTCCAAGCCCCATCGTACAAAACTTCATTAACGTTGTAGACAAAAATATTTATTATTACCACACATGATGATAATATTTTAAAAATGACAATTGAAAAACAGGCTCGATGACCGGTTTCGCACTCGCTCGACAGAGCTACATCGAGGTGAATAAAGAAATAATAACCGTTTTAAGAAAATGGACAAGATATTGACCGGGGAAAAAGTTTTAAATGGAAATGAGTTGGAGGCTAAATATAAGCTCTTTCTGCTTACACAGTGAGGGCTTTAAGGATTGAATATAAATGGCCTCCAACACTTTGAGGAGGTATCTACAGTGGAACTTACTGAGGTTGGACAACCTCAGTAAGTTCCACTCGAGATACCTCCCCATTCACACACACACACACACACACACACACACACACACACACACACACACACACACACACACATATATATATATATATATATATATTGCGCACTCTGGGAGAATGGTAAACTTTGAAAAACAGTAGCTACTCTAGCATCTACGCATCTTTCATTCAGCAATGAATTAGAACACTCTTAGCTATTGGGCGTGTATAATGATAATATACGCGCTAAAAAGTATGCATCCTTCTACCGAGCGCCTATAGCTCAGAGGTAGAATAACCGACTGACGCCAATTAGTTAGGTTGGGTTTCAATACTGGGTAAAAAGCAATCGGATGTTTAACCGTACTGATGAGCTGTAATACAGCAAAACAGATCTGGCTGCGGATGACTTTATACATATATATATATATATATATATATATATATATATATATATAATACAAAAATTTCGAAATTTAATTTCATTGGATGGCCATGGAACAAATGTTATAGGAATTTTGGCTATACAAAAGTAAAGGATCAATTTTAAATTTTAAGGTAGATCACAAAAAATAATTTGTTCCATTTATTATTTATTTAGACAAATATTTTTGGTAAGTTATTAAACGGTTCCTTTCCATTCCTTCCCTCCCTTTTTTACCCTTCATTTCAACATGGAAGTCTTCGTCAGTCGTTACCTTGGTTACTCAGAGAATTTTTTATAGCTTATTTCTCCGTTAACCATCCCCCTTTCCACTCCTTTGTCTTTTCTTTCCTTTCCGTTTCGCCTATCACTTTTATCCCGGTGACACGGTCTAATTTTCAACTTTTGAACTTTTGACTTTTTCAGACGGTGTGTAAAGTCTTTTAATATCGAGCCATGTATCTCTATGTCTGCTTTCCCCGTTTCTTGCATCAAAAATTTGTTAATCCCTCCCCATTTTAAGTTCCTGGTTCGAATGTGTTTTCGGGCTTCTTCCGGAATAGAAATCTTGTAACACATTTGAATTAATAAAGATTTTGTTTTCCACCGTTGCTGATGAAGCGATAATTTTCTCGCTGAAATGGCCATCCAACGAAATTTTATTTCGAAATGTTTCTATTATTTTTATATATTTGGCTCTGAAAACAGAACAAGGTATTTAAATCGAGCTGTACACCTTGATATTTTAATATTCACAAAATTAATATTAATAACATCGGGTTTTGGGATTTTACTTATTTGCTCATAATTTTGGATTTAAAATAATATATATATATATATATATATATATATATATATATATATATATATATATATATATAGTGTAATGGTTGTTACAATGTTTTGATAAATTCATATTATCACTAGACAAAAATTTTCATGTTTCGAAGCCAGTCCATTATGTTGCTGGCTTCATCCGCATGTGATTTTTTAGAAAAAAATCACCTGAGGATGAAGCTAACAACATAATGGGCTGGCTTCGAAACATGAAAATTTTGTGTAGTGATACTATGAATTTATAGAAACATTGTAACAACCATTACAGTATAACGCTCTACATTTGTATCGAGCATTCTTTATGAAAGTAAATGCACGAACAAAATGTTAATAAACCTACGAGTTCAAAAACTTAGTTACAATATATATATATATATATATATATATATATATATATATATTTATTTATTTATTTATTTCAAATTAATATAGTTTAAACGGCAGCACGGAAATTTCTATATTTCAAGATATTTACCTCGTCATCAGGCAATGTTAGATCATTGTTTTGAAAATGATTTTCATTTGAATATAAGAAACAATACGTTTGTTATTTATGGGTGTGTTCAATTTAACTATTCTTATAGAGATCCACTTTAAATGTGGAAAACAGTTTATATTGTGGGAGAATACATGATCTCTTCTTTCAAACTTAAGAGCAAAAGTGTCAGTCGGTCATAACCCCTGTCTAGACTTATAGTGAGGTTGCTTATCTATTCTTTTCTGTTAGTAGGGGAGAGTCCGTGCTAGTGAAGGGTAGTTGTATACTGTTGCAGGTTAACGGAATTTGGCCTTGTTATAGATCGCCCACTATAAGTCATAAAGAAAGGTTATAAACCAAGAAAAGCAAAATGAGTTGAAAGATAACATTTTATATATAACACATATCAATTAATGTTTTCACAATTGAAGTAATACATGAAGTATAGGTCCAACAGAAGTTAAAATGTTCATGGTAATAAAATGCTGAAAGAGAATTAATGCTTAGTAATTTGGGAGCGTGTAAGTAAGGAATGTCTTTGATGCATTCGCTCCTTAGGTCAGTAAGTAGTTTTCGAGGCAGGGAAGAAGGATAGGGGTAAGGGAGGCGAGCGTAGTAAGCCGCTTGACTTTGGTCAAAGGAGATACTAATGACTCTCTTCTCTTCAAGTCGGTCTGCCTGTCGATGCTATCTGTATCCGCTTTTTACATCTTCTTTTTGGATCACAGCAGCTCATTTGGGATTTCACACTTGTATTTGGTTCTGGGCTTTCCATTGGCTGATCAATAAATTTCGCGCAGGCTCGCGAACTGGAAATTTAATATTTAATTAATTTTTAGTTTTCAACCGGAACAAGTGGGCGGAGCCGGCGGCGGAGTAACAACTTTTGGTCATTTGCTTTTAGGTCGTGAAAGCGCAAACATCCGGTCCATCGCTTTTGCTCGGTATTACCACAGATAATAATATTTCAATAGAGATGTTCTGTTTCTGTACTTATAATTATTAAATAAAGACGTGTGTTGATAAAATCGTTTTTCAGGGAGTTTTTAGGACGCTAAGCATAACTGTCAACTAATACATTCGAAGCAGAAGAAAAACTTACAGTAGTTTTTAGCAAAAGTTTTGCGGTTATTTTTTGTTATCACAACTTATACCCCTGAATATGATCTAGGAGGAGATTAAAGTACTTGTAAACATCGAGAAATGGATAGTAAAATTGACTGTAAAAGTTACAGCGCACTTTTTACATCTTTTAATTATAATACACATAAGCTTATTCGTGAGTAAGAAGGGATTATATTTAAAATAAGAAAGGCATAATGTTTGAAATTTATTTAATCTGACAGCGTAAAAGAAAAGCGGTGTCTAAACACACACACACACGCACACACACGCACACACACACACACACACACACATATATATATATATATATATATATATATATATATATATATATACAGTCGTTTCACTCCAAGCAAGGAAGACCGCAATGGTACGTAGGCGTTCACAGTTTATAATAAGAGAAAAGAAAAGGGAAAAACCAAAATAAGCAAATCTAATCTATCTAAACTTATTTATAAATGGAACTTTGTCTGTGTGTGTGTCTGAGTGTGTGTTGTCCGTTACCCATAGACTCCGAAACGGCTGAACCGATTTTCTTGAAAATTTACACAGTTGTACTATAAGAGTCTGCGAGTGTTCTTAGCTAGATTTTCTGTCGAGGTACCCCCCATTAAACATCGAAAATCGATAATCTAAAAATTCAGTTTATAGAATGAGTGGTCCGATTTTAATCAAATTTGATACACTCATAGAAAAAAGATGTAAGAAATGATATTCAAAACTTTTTAGCTTGCAGTTCTTACAATAGTGCAGAAAATCGATAGTATATATATATAAGCCAAGATGTTTGTGTGTGTGTCTGTTTATCTGCCTGTATGTGTGTATTTCTTTCAGCCCTTTTATTTTAGTTTTTGCTTCGGGTTTCGCTCTAAGTAGGTATAATTGTAGTTCTTAGTCTCAGCCATGATTCCATTTACTCAGAGGACTTATTTAGACTTCCATATTCAATTTACGACGAAAAAAACTTATTTGATTCAATACTAGGAAATCAAAATTTGACTTACATCCATTCATTTTTCTTTCAGTCTACGGTTTTGCTTTAACTGGAAACAACTATTGCTTTTCAGTCTTTCGTGCCAAAGTCCAAAAAGTCTGAGCTTCAGGACCATGGATTAGTTTTAACGCTTTCATTACACCCGAGCAACGCCGGGTTATAATGCTAGGAAATAAATAAATTAAACAAGGTACAGGTGTTGTCGGAGAAAAGATGAGAATGACGGAACTAGAAGATGGCAATTGACGTTGGGTTTCAACTTTAAATTTTGTAGCTACCAGGGAGAAGGTATGTGGAAGGGTGTTCTACATGAGGGAAATGGAAGAAAAGAAATTACTTGCGTAGAATTGGTGATTACATTTAACTATTTTGACAGTAAAAGAATGGGATTAGTTACCAATCTATTAGCACGAATAAATTCAGTTGGTCAGGGCACCAGGGAAAGAAACTCGTCAGAGCAGAAGCCGTGAAAATGTTTGTAATCATCCGGTTTGTGAGAAATTAACTGACGCCGGATACCCAAATCGGGATTGATTATATTTCAAATACTATTTTGGATTAAATGATGAAACAAGTGA
Organism: Ascarosepion bandense; assembly: GCA_037127315.1. Taxonomy (NCBI): domain Eukaryota; kingdom Metazoa; phylum Mollusca; class Cephalopoda; order Sepiida; family Sepiidae; genus Ascarosepion; species Ascarosepion bandense. The sequence continues at coordinate 2,554,735 of JBBBDQ010000241.1, forward strand.
CCAACTTGAAACATTGATAATGTGACAAACAGAGGACATATCGCAAGATAACGATTTGGATATGCTGAGCTATTTAAAACTGGTTCTTACCTACCTGTTTTCTGCGTATTTTAATAACTTGGTTAACATATTCAAAATACAGAAACCTCGATCCACATTTGTGGTGAAATGAATATCGTCTCAAAATGAAAATCGGAGTGCAGAGTTCGAATTCCAGTTGAAACCGTTGCATTCACTGACGTGCAAATACCCCTGGGAAAGCTATAAATTCATCTCTTCTCCCTCTACCTTAAATAGCAGGACAGATTGGGTTCTATAGCATAAAGAAATGGCAACTTCATCCTGAAAATCCTCTGATTAGTCAGTCATGTCTCTTTCAAAACATGATCCTCCAAGCTTGTATCACGTATATCTCTTAACAGCTGATTGACTATCTTAACTAGAAAGACTGAAATCAGAATACCTTCTTATTTCTTTGGCTCAAAAAATTTGAAATAAAAACCATTTTCTGATCTAGACAGATTGAAATTAGACGATCTTGTCCTTCGGTTCAGACAAATTATTATGAGGAAATCTTGTTTGATGGGCATTATTTGTAACAACGCAACCTTGTCTTTTGTTGGGTTGAAACAAATTGAAATGTGGAAACCATGTCTGATCTCGACAATTTGAAGTCAGAAGACATTTTCGGCTTGGACAATTTAAAAAGAGGTAACTTTTTCACTCGTTTTCTAGAAATCGTCACCTTGTTTTTCAGTGTGGCTTATTTCTGACACGACTTCTACTCGAGCAGATTATTCCAACCAGGGTATATTTTACTTAGAGCTTCATATTCAAACCTCGTTTATATTTCGACGGGCTTTTAGATGAAGATATTCAATAAAAACTATTATTAAGAGCAATGGTTTGATAAATTTCTCTGATCGAATGTCTTCTAACAATTTTTCCTGTCGTATCGCTAAAATATCAACATTTAATTTTTAAGACACATCTCACTATACAACACCTCCCATAATTTATAGGAGTAGTATGAACATCTGGGGTGTGTGTTGTAGTGCAGTGGTTACGAGAAATCAGCTAGCTGAGTTCGAATTCCAGTTGAATTCTATGCATTCACTGCACACAAATACCCTTGAGAAAGGTACTAATCCGTCTCTTCCCTCCATTTATGGGTTACATAACAGGATATATTGGGTTCTATAGCCTTGGCTGGCAACCAGTCTACAGCAGAATATAATGGCAACTTACTGTGGGATAATGGCAACTTACTGTGTCCAGTCAGTCAGGCCCCTTTCAAGACCTGATCGCCTAAAGCGTGTATCACATATGGCACTGACTGATAAACATCTGTATCAGTATACATAATATCCATATCTGTACCTTATCCAACAATTGGATCGCATTAAGTCCGTGATGTCAGAATTGGTCTCCAAGCGCAATTTCAAAGAAACTGAATGATTTCTATCACTGTTCTTATTTTTCTAAACTGGGTCGTTGAACTTATGTTTTTAATCTCACTGTCTTCACCTCATTCTGTTCATCAATTGCTTTGAATGTTTCAGACGTAATCTTTGCAGGAATGTAGGTCGACTTTTCTTTATCGTCGTCGATGTAATATCAGGTTCACGTTTTCCCGAGACCCATTTTCTTTCCAGATAATAATAATAATAGTAATAGTAATAATTTTCAACTATTCTTTTCAGTAAACAAAGCCATTCATTAAGCAATCGTCCTTTTTTTAAACAAAGAATGCAAAGCACACTGGGACTATTTGGCAGAAAGTTGGTCGCTTTATATCTGTTTGATAGACCGCCGTAATAAAACGACCCTTTCGCTGAAACAGTCTATTAGAACTACGCGATGACGGCTCTATTAGCTGTTATTAAAGGTTTTCGTAAAGACGGTAGCATTTTTAAGAGAATCAATACTATTATCTTCGTGGCCATATGCAATCAATCTTGTATTCAAAGAGTCAGACGAGTTTTGTTCTTCTGATGCCCGCTTTCTAACTAATTTCGTGTTTGGCAGAAAAGAGAGTGAAACGAAAACGTCTGGTCACGTGTGTCATTTGGGCCAAAAGAAACGAACTTTTGAACGGGAGACGTCAATAAAAAGCCGTTTGTTTAATAAGAATAAAATGTAAAATAATGTTGGTATTTATTTTTCATCTGCCCCACCAGAATACCATGGTGAGCTTTTTAGTTTGCGATGTTAAAAGCCGACCAATCCATTCCCATTTAAAATATAAAAACTTTTATTGTGTTGGCCTAACCACATAAAAATTAATGCGTTCGTTCAAGTACAACACAATAGTTGATCGTATTTCTTGATTTTTTTTTGTCCGGTAGTCGTTCATCTTAATTTATCGAAAGGTATTCGAGACAAAATTGGACTCCATATTTATAGAAAGCGTAAGTAAAATACACCTGCCTTTATGCTTTTTCATGGGCTCGATCTGCAATCTTGGAAATTTACAAGGCCAAATGTAGACCAGTTGCCAGCCAAGGCTATAGAACCCAATATATCCTGTTATTTAATCCATAACTGGAGGGAAGAGACGGATTAGTACCTTTCTCAAGGGTATTTGTGTGTAGTGAATGCAAAGAATTCAACTAGAATTCGAACTTGACTCGCCGATTTCTCGTAACCACTGCCCCACAACACACACCTCAGATGTTCATACTACTCCTATAAATTATGGGGGTGTTGTATAGTGAGATGTGTCTTGAAAATTAAATGTTGATATTTTAGCGATACGACAGGAAAACTTGTTAGAAGACATTCGATCAGTTAACTTTATGAAACCATTGCTCTTAATAATAGTTTTTATTGAATATCTTCATCTAAAAGCCCGTCGAAATATAAACGAGGTTTGAATATGATGCTCTAAGTAAAATATACCCTGGTTGGAATAATCTGCTCGAGTAGAATTCGTGTCAGAAATAAGCCTAACTGAAAAAGAAGATGACGATTTCTAGAAAACGAGTGAAAAAGTTACCTCTTTTTAAATTGTCAAAGCCGAAAATATCTTTTGACTTCAAATTGTCGAGATCAGACATGGTTGGACTCAACAATAGACAAGGTTGCGTTATTACAAATAATGCACATCAAACAAGATTTCCTCACAATAATTTGTCTGAACCGAAGGACAAGAACGTCTAATTTTAAACTGTCTAGATCAGAAAATGTTTCTTATTTCAATTTTTTTGAGCCAAAGAAAGAAAAAGGTATTTTGATTTCAGTCTTTCTAGATAAAATAGTCAATCAGCTGTTAAGAGATATACGTGATACACGCTTGGAGGATCATGTCTTGAAGGAGACACGACTGACTAATCAGAAGATTTTCAGCATGAAGTTGCTATTTCTTTATGCTATAGAACCCGATCTGTCCTGCTATTTAAGGTAGAGGGAGAAGAGATGAAGTTTTAGTTTTACCAGGGGTATTTGCACGTAAGTGAATGCGACGGATTCAACTAGAATTCGAACTCTGCACTCCGAATTTTCATTTTGAGACGATATCCATGTCACCACAAATGTGTAACGAGGTTTCTTTATTTCCAAGATATTAACCAAGCTATTAAAATACGCAAAAAACAGGTAGGTAAGAACCAGTTTTAAATATCTCAGCATATCCAAATCGTTATCTTGTGATCTGTCCTCTGTTTGTCACATTACCAATGTTTCAAGTTGGTTGCTTTTTTCATCATTTAACCCAAAACAGTATTTGAAATATAATCAATCCCGATTTGGGTATCCGGCGTCAGTTACTTTCTCACAAACCGGATGACTACAAATATTTTCACGGCTTCTGCTCTGACGTGTTTCTTTCCCTGGTGCCCTGACCAACTGAATTTATTCGTGCTAATAGATTGGTAACTAATCCCATTCTTTTACTGTCAAAATAGTTAAATGTAATGACCAATTCTACGCAAGTAATTTCTTTTCTTCCATTTCCCTCATGTAGAACACCCTTCCACATACCTTCTCCCTGGTAGTTCCAAAATTTAAAGTTGAAACCCAACGTCAATTGCCATCTTCTAGTTTCGTCATTCTCATCTTTTCTTCGACAACACCTGTACCTTGTTAAATTTATTTATTTCCTAGCATTATAGCCCGGCGTTGCTCGGGTGTAATGAAAGCGTTAAAACTAATCCATGGTCTTGGAGCTCTGACCCTTTGAACTTTGGCACGAAAGAGTAAAAAGCAATAGTTGTTTCCAGTTAAAGCAAAACAGTAGACTGAAAGAAAAATGAATGGATGTAAATCAAATTTTGATTTCCTGGTATCGATATCAAATAAGTTTTTTTCGTCGTAAACTGAATTTTGAAGACTAAATAAGTAAATGGTATCATGGCGGAGACTAAGAACTACAATTATACTTACTTAGAGCCAAACCCGAAGCAAAAACTAAAATAAAAAAAGCTGAAAAAATACAGACATACAGGCAGATAAACAGACACACACACACAAACATCTTGCCTTTTATATATATCTATTATTGATTTTCTGTACTATTGTAAGAACTGCAACATTGACACTTCTGAATGTCGTTTCTTATGTCTTTGTCTATGAGTTTATCAAATTTGTTTAAAATCGGACCACTCCTTCTATAATCCGATTTTTTCGATTATCGATTTTCGAAATTTATCGGGGGTACCTCGACACAAAACCTAGCTAAGAACACTCATAGATGCTTATAGTACAACTGTGTAAATTTTCAAGAAAATCGGTTCAGCCGTTTCGGCGTCTATACGTATCGGACATACACACACACCCACCACACACCCACACATACACCCACAAACAACCACCCACCCACCCACACCCACACACACACACACACACACATACACACAGAGACAAAGTTCCATTTACAAATGAGTTTAGGTATTAGAATCATACAAACATGGAGGAAGGTGTTGTAAGATCCTTGAATAAGTCTACCCTACTTTTGAAAATCTTCGGTTGTTTCAACATTTTAGTCATGCGTTCGTAAAAAATATCTGTTCGTACGTTTGAAAAACAAAAAATCAGTTATTATAAATCGCCTGAATATACTGAAAGGTTTTAACCCTAGTTTGCGGAAATAAATCATGTCCAAATAATATATATATAAACATCCAACCACAGACCTGTTTCACTGTTAAAACCCGACCGAATTGATATTAGTCGGCGGTTTTGTCTCCGAGCCATGGGCGTTAGGTTGAGGAAGGCGCGTGCTATATACAATGAAAACACACGCTAAGAGCCGAGAGTTTTCAAAATACATTACAAAATGAACGATGCGTCTATGCGTGAGCAGCAATTATTTTTTTTAAATCTACCATTCCTACATAGTGCCCAATCGAGTTATATAAACTCTTGTCAGACTGAGGAACCCAGAGGAAGTTATGCCGAAGGGCGAAATCTCATCTGGGTTAAATAGACAAGAGCCCGACTTCGCCTATGCGTGGTCTACAGAGAATTTTTGCCCGTGTGATGCTCGAAGCTGTAGCGAAGGGCACATTTTTGTCTGGTGTAAACAGACGGAGCCCCTTCACGAGTATGCGTAGTACACGAGCAAATTTTTCCCGACCGTACTCATTCGGAATGCCACATGATAAAAATCGGTCGTGTATTACATTCCATTTTAGTGGTAAAGCTTATGTTAATACAGAGTTCAGTAATGTTCTGTCCTTGTCAGACTATGTGTCTACGGGTGTAGAATAATCCAAACGAGGCTACACTAATAGGCAGAATCACGTCAGGTGAAAATTCGACAACAACCCGACTCCGCTTATACGTGATCTACAGGGAATTTTTGTCCGATCCTACGTACAAAAATAACCCATGGTAAAATCGTACCACATCCCGCCTTTGTGGTTTGTCACAGAGGTATACTGAGTTAAACAATGCTCTGAATTATTCGGACATCCTGCCTTTGACAGAAGGTCTGAGACTCGTCTGGATTAAAAAACGAGAGTCCGTCCCCTCGTATGCTTGATATACAACATTTTATCTAAACGTCAGTCAGTCAGTTAAGTACGTGATACACGCTTAGGCGACCATGTCTCGAACGAGACATGTCCGACTGGGCAGAATATTATCCAGCAATAGGTTGTGATTACTTTCAGCGGTAGATTGGTTACTACCCAAATCTATAAACCCAATCTGTCCTGTAATTTAACCCATAACTGGAGAGAAGAGATGGATGAATACCTTTTCCAAGTGTATTTGCGCGTAAGTCAATTCAATGAATTCAACTGGAATTTAAACTAAGTTCCTCGATTTGTCGTTCCGAGCCGATATTCACCACAACGCACATCTAAAATACTCGCTAGTAATACCCCACGTTAAAAATAGGCCTTGTATCACATCCCATTTTTTTGTCAAGGCTTAGGTAAATACCGAGTTTATTAATGCTCTGAATTTGTCGAACCGTCTGCTTCCGGCCAGAGGAGAACCCAGACGTGATGTGCAGCGTTTCGTCTCGGTGTAAATAGACGAAATAGCCCAATTATGTGTATGCAAGATATACGGAGAATTTTTGTCCTCTAGTACGCGCTGGGATGCCCCACGGCCAAAACGGCCTTGTGCCACATCCCGTATTTGTGAGGAGGTTCAGATAGATAACGTGTTCATCAAAGCTCTAACGTTGTCAAACTCACTGCCTTCGAACGCGAGGAACACAGGGAGGCTCTAGTCTTTCGAAGACCCCGATGTATCTTTTTCGCTTACCGACTCGAACTTATTTTTTATGTTTTTTTCTTGTTTTTTTTTTTTTTAGGGGATTGCTTTATTTTCAGTTTTCTTTTTCATCCTCTCCGTTTTTTTTGTTCCTAGTGTAACATTTAATTTCACAAGTCTATTGATCTATTTTTGCGTATATTGTGTTTTAATTTTCAGTTTCTTTTAAATGTCAACCCCCGGCAGTAATTTTTCCTCATATATCTTTTTCTGTTCAAGCCTTTTGGTTTTCTTTTTCTTCGCGTTACTTTATTGTTTAATCTGTTTTTATTTCCTGATACGCCGGCCATTTTGTTTATGTGGTTAAAATATTTAGACGCGTCTTTTTTTAAAGTTTTTTCTTTTGTATTACGTATTTTCCAATTAGTTTAATTTAATTTAATTAATTTATTTTTTTGATTTTAATTCTTTTTTTTAAAAGGTAACCGTTTTTGTGTTGTTTTAGCAAATTTATTCTTTTTATTCTTTCATGTCAGTCGTTCTCTTTCTTCGACTCTGTTTTTATGTCTCTTTTTAATTTTTCTTTTCATTTTTTTATGTTGTTGATATGTATAATCAGCATAACGAAGATCCTGGAAAGAGCCAAGAGCTACGAATCAAAATATATGGGCTGTTAGTTGACCTTCAGTAATTAGCAAAAGTTGAAAAAAAAAAACAACACCAGAATTGTGTCAATCTGTGTGGTCGAAAAAGGTTCGCGCACCTTACGATTGCGACACTTCCATTCTCACAAAAATCTAATCATAAAAAAACTGAGTATGAGGGCAGGCGAAGAACCAAGTATTAGTATTTGAGGTGCCTTCTCATTTCTTAGGAGAGGAATTGTATGCTTACGTGGTTCAATTTGGAGAGATACCAAGTGCTTCCCCGACAATCCGAAGCCGGGCGTGGAGTTTCGAAATTTTTATTGGCCGTAAAGCCTTTACCTTTATACCCAACTGCCTGGATGCAAAGAGGCAGAAAATTCCGATCAGTGGGACTGACTGTATATTAACTTACTGGAAGCATGGCGAGACTGGTTACTGCACGGAGAAGAAGGCCTCTGAAGTCATAGTCTTCCCCGAACAAAACCCTCCTTTGTTGCGTGGGAAGGCTGGTAAATACCGTTGTAAAGCAGTTGGCATTTGCCTCTGCTACTATGACACTGTCAGCGCTCTGCTTTCGGGTAGAGGGAGCTCTCTGTCTCCGAGCAGAGAGCAATAACCCAGTCGTGGTTCCGCCGAAGGGTAGAGGCACAACTGGGCAAAAATAGACAGACATTTTTTGTCCGGACCATATAGCCCGGAAATCCCAGTCATAACTGACCATGTGTCACATGTTGCCCTGACTGGGAGGGACAACTAAATATAGTTGTAAAGCAGTTGGCATTTGCCTCTGCTACTATGACACTGTCAGCCCTCTGCCTTCGGGTAGACGGCGCTCTCTGCTTCCGAGCAGAGAGCAATAACCCAGTCGTGGTTCCGCCGAAGGGTAGAGGCACGACTGGGCAAAAATAGACAGACATTTTTTGGCCTGGCCATATAGCCTGGAAATCCCTGTTATAACTGACCATGTGTCACATGTTGCCCTTACTGGGAGGGACAACTAAATATCGTTGTAAGATGTTGTTTATTTGGAATTGGATCTGGAATCACAGTTTTAGTTGCAGTTGCTTTGAGCTCCACGCAGCTAGAATCAGTTACTCGGAGCTACTATATCACTTCAAGACTGTATATACTTATTTCTACTAATAGTATTCTTAAATTTTAGTTTTTATATTACGTTCAATATAACTTACATTTTCTATCTCCATACCTGTTTTTGTTATTTATTATTTTGTGCGTTTCCTCACCCGGAATCCACAACATTATATACAAAAATTCACAATGACTTGTGAAATCTTGGTTTTTTTCAAAAAGAAAAAAGATTGACCATGTGCTTAAAAAAGGACTTCGCGAGTCAGTGCTAAAAATCTAGATGACTACTCTTTATATATCGCAGACGTTTCTAAAAAAACTCTTAAATCCTGAGTAATATGTCAGTAGACTAATCTCTACCTCGGTGCGATAACCAACAACGTACATCTGAAGCCGTTGCGAAGATGGTTTATTTAATTCGGCCTTGTGTCATACACAACCAAACTACCCACAGCTTATAAGCTTTTATCCAGAATTACCAGAAGGTTTTCATCAGAAGGTAGGTTGGTTGTTGGCAGGTTGGAGTGTGTGGAATAGTGTAAGAATAAAATATACATTTTTCATCTTGAATTACGTGTGTATGTATGAACGTCTGTTTGGTATTAATGTCTTTGGATGGAGAAGAAAAAGAAGTAAAAGGAATCAGCACGTGAGAAAGAAAGACAAAGTGAACTAATGTCCGAGTTGACTTGAAGCTTCTCTCGTTACATTTAAGCTGTGTCTCTCGCTGCTCTCATCTGAGTGACTGACGCTGATTTTTTCCCCGTAATTAAAAAAAAAAAAAAAGTGAAAAAAAAAGCGTTTTTTCAAGCAACAACAAAATATGTAAGAAAGTGCCAATGGTTAATCTATGTATAAAAAAGGCAATCTGTGAGTTGGTGTGTGACTATTCCCTATGCACGCCTACATTTTTTAAGCTACGCCTTTCAAACTTTCCAGGGACAAATATCTACAGGGAAGCCAGGTCGACGCATATTATTGAGTTTAAGTTCAGCAATTTTCCCTTTCCCACCTTTTGGCCAATGGAGCCGATTGTTTACATTTTCTCCGTAAAACATCTAAGATCAAAGATGGTTGCTAGATTACGTCACAGAAATCAAATTACACGTGTCAAACGCGACTAAAAAATTGAGGTTGTATATTTAATTTTTATTCTGACTTTTAAAAAATTCATTTGGTCAACAAAATAATGCGAATATTTTTCCCCGTAATTTTGAAAAAAATAAAAAAATAAAAAATAAAACTGTTTTTTCAAACAAAAACAAAATATGCAAAAACAAAATGCCAATGATTAATTTAATTATTTAAATTTCATATTTTACATTTCATACTTCAGAAAATGAAATAAAAAAAAAAGCTTTTTTTGTCGCTATATATTTCATGCACGAAATCAACTGTCTGTAATTCGTCTGGCATTAATGTAACTTTTTTTTTTAACTTTTAAATATCTACAATTTTAAGTATTCTTCGAAAATCTCTGAACTAAGAGCGTAATAGTTTTTATATTTCTCAGTAAAACAAAATAAGTAATTTTTATTTTTATGTTAAACAAAAAATGTAAATATTTTCCCCTGTAATTTTGAAACAAAAACAAACGCAATGTTGTTTACAATGTCACACAAAACATCAAATCACGTTTACGCAAAACAAAAGAAAAATATTTTTTAATGGAATTTTTTAACAAGTTTTAAACAACAATTTTTTATATAATTATTTATTTTATATAACCGATTCCTACTACTAAAATGTTCTGAGTTGCACGGGCAACGCCAGGCTGTGATGCTAGTATATATATATATAATTTATTTCTTTGAACATTATTTTTAATCGATACTCGTATTTGAGTAGATATTCTGTTTTTAATCAAACAGTATAGTTATATATATTTTTTACCGTACTGATTATTTACGATACATTTTGTAACGAAAATGTGTCATACGGCAGAATTCGAACCTGCGACCCCTATCAACATAGCGTAAGCTAGCAATTGATTTGAGCGTCTTAGACCACTCGATCACAAATGATTCCACAGTCAAATCAGACCAGTATAAAAGAATTTTAGATTCTACGCTAATAACCATCTCTGCTCTGAAATGTATCGTAATATCAACAAATGTAAAGATGCAATGTTACGGAAAATACCGAATGTTAGCGAAATGGTTTTAACAACCGACCTATTTAATTAAATACGTCGGTTGTTAAAACCATTTCCTTAATCTTTGGGATTTTCCGTAACATTATATATATATATATATATATATATATATATAGGGTTAAATTATGAGGACAAGTGGAAAACCATATTTTTCTCTCTAATGCGTTTTGTTTTGCAATGGATTTTATCAAGGCAAGGATAGGAATATATCTCTTTGCCTTGATAAAGCTCATCCTCAAATGAAACGCCTAGGCGAGAATAACTGAGCATAATTTTGCATATATATATATATATATATATATATATATATATATATATATATATATATATTGCTCATTCAGTAATGGATTAGAGCACTCTGGCTATTGGGCTGGTATAATGACAATATACACGCTAAAATGTCTGCCATCTTCTACCAAACGCCCAGAGATAGAATCACCGACTGACGCCAATTCGGTCGGGTTTCAATCCTGGGTTAAAAGCAATCGGTGTCTAATCGCACTGATGAGCTGTGATACAGCGAAACAGATCTGTCTGCGGATGACGATATATATGTGGATTCCGGGTGAGGAACCGCACAAAATGATGAACAACAAAACAGATATGGAGATAGAAAAGTAGGTTATATTGAACGTAATATACACAGGTTAGTAAATCCAGGAATACTATTATTAAAAAATAAATATATACAAGTCTTGAAGTGAAGTCGTTGGAAATAGTATATCCGTGTATATTATGCTAGCTGAGTGGAGCTCAGAGCTAGTCAGACTTCTGATGCGGTAGTCTCTGATTAAGTTCGATATCTCTCCGATAACTGTAACGGATCTTTACGAATACTCTATACTCTATGGTAGCTGCTGCAGTTCTCTCTATGGCAGGAGTATATGTACTCTCAGTCGAGTCCATTATCATATACAAAGGGCAGATCCCACAACATAGAGATAGACAGATAGATAATTAGATAGATAGATAAAAAATTATATAAATTTTGTGGCAACTGACTTAAATTTTTTTATCTCTGCCTGAACATGTACGAATCCTTCGTCGCCAAATTGTTGTGGATTTTTGTTTAGAAAACCATACAATATAATAGCACAAAACAGATATGAGAGGAAAATTGTAAGTATATAAAACAATTTTCCTATATCTCCCTGAGGAAAACCCCTCTCTGCTAGTAGCTCACTCTTTTAGTTAGGGTAGGGGGTAGTAAGATATCTGATTTCTCAGTCCTGTCCGATTATTGGCATCTGCTAAAAAGTTAAAACTTTAATATCGCAAAGCATTTTTTAGCTAACTAGTCAGTTAAGTGCCATGCCTGATACACGCTTGGGCGATCATGTCTCGAAAGAGACATGACTGACTGGGCAGAAGATTATCCCGCAGTAGCTTGCCATTGCTTTCTGCGGTAGACTGGTTGCCAACCATAGGCTACAGAACCCAATCTGTCCTATTATTTAACCCATAACTGGAGGGAAGAGACGGATTCAAGGTTATTTGTGCGTAAGTGAATGCAAGGAATTCAACTGGAATTCGAACTCGGCTCTCCTATTTCTCGTTCCGAGCCGATATCCATTGCACCACAACGCACAACCAGCTGTCCCAATAGTGTGGGCTGTGTGTTGAAAATTATTTTACTATTCCTATCCAGTTTTTAAAAATCGCCACTTTTTCTCTCATGTCCAGTGGGCTAGATTCTATTCAGAAAATCTATTCAATGTAAGTCATCATTTGTTTGCATTTCTCTGAATATTTTCGTTGTTTTCCTTAATCAAAACTTCTCCTAGTTTGTTCATCTTTTTTAACTTGTCAGAAATTTTTATATATATTATATCCATATCTCCACAAAAAAAAGCTAAACCAGGTAAATTAAAATCACCTAAACCTCTTAACATTTTCTTTACTAACATCCGGGGTATCCGAAACAACTTCTGGAGCGTTGAATCTTTCCTTCATCAAAAGTCCCCTGACATCCTAGCTCTTTGTAAGACTAATCACAACCCCTCAATTCCCTCATCAGACTTTTCTATTCCTGGCTACATTCCCCTCTTCAGAAAAGATTCCAATGTCCACTAGCTAGGATTATCTCTTTTGAATCCCGAGATCATTCCGATATGTGTTTCTGTCTCTTCCTTCTAAGCTCAGTAAGTTATATCTTTTTTCTCTACCGCTCTCCTTCATCTCCCGACTGATCCGTACTTTACAGCCTCTCCAATAATATCGACAAGGTCATTTCCTCCCATATATTTGTGTTTGGCAACTTTAACTCCCATCATGCTGAGTGGCTGGAGAACTCCGTCACAGATGTTGCTGGTGTACACACCATGAATTTTTCAATCACTCAGCCACCCACGCGTTTCTATAATAACCTTAATGGACACGACTCACTACTAGATCTCTGTTTTACCTCCACCCCCGACTCTTGCAATGTCAAGCAACTCTGCCCTCTCCGAAGCTCTGACCATGCAATAGTTACGTTTTGCATTGTAGCAACGCAGCTCATGGAAGATAAAGTCAACGTCTATTCTTGGAAAGGTTTACAGAAAAAGATTTTAAATGATTTCATGAATTATATGCCATTATAAGCTGTCATTTGTAGGATCTGCGGGTTTTTTTTACTGTTTTGTAGCCTTAGAAGAATCATTATTCCTGGCTACCTTCCCCTCTTCAGAAAAGACTCCAATGTGCACATGCTTGTGCTTGGTGTTTACGTCAGTGAACACCTTCCACTAGCTAGGATGATCTCTCTTGAATCCCTATATCATTCTTATATGTGTTTCCGTCTCTACCTTCTAAGCTCAGTTAGCTATCTCTTCTTTCTCTACCTATCCCCTTCATCTTCCGACTGCTCCGTACTTGATAGCATCTCCAATAATATCGACAAGGTCATTTCCTCCCATCCTTTTGCCCATATATCTGTGTTTGGCGACTTTAACGCCCATTATGCTGAGCGGCTAGAGAACTCCGTCACAGATATTGCTGGTATACACTCCATGAAGTTTTCAATCACTCAGTCACTTACGCATGTGGTGGAGTTCTCCACGCTTTTCTGTAATAACCATAATGGACACAACTCAGTACTAGACCTCTGTTTTACCCCCACTCCCGACTCTTGCAATGTCAAGCAACTCTACCCTCTCGGAAACTCTGACCACACGGTAGTTTCCGTCGGTCCTTCCGCCTCTATTCCACCCAAGAACCTCTGACCAGCAGAGTATTTAGCCTTCTTGTTAAAGAGTGTGCGGCTGAGGTCTCCTCTTGGGTTAAGACTGGCATCGATGCTTTCATCCCTGCCAGGAAGTTGAGATTTAAATCCCACTCATCCCCCTGGTTCACCCCTACCTGATCAGCTGCCATCGCCTACCAAAATCACTACTTTCGGCTTTACCGGATTCACGCGTCGAAACGTAACAGGCGCTTTTTTTTTTTGCCTCGGCTCGCAATGTGTGCAAGAAGGTACTTAAAAGAGTTAAGGTGATCTTTGCAGCTAGAATGAAGCAGTGCATAGCATCCCGTAAGTTCGGCTTCAAAGGTTACTGGAGGCTCTGTAAAAGCGTGCTGAACAGCAGTAAGCCCCCAATCCTACCTCGAATTTGTGGTCCTCACCTCTTCAACAGACAAGGCTGAGTGTTTCGCTCACAGATTCTCCACTAACTTGACATTGGACTCGTCTGGAGTATCAGTACCTGACTTCCCTCTCCGAACCCAGGCCTAACTGACTGTCGGTGGTCTCCAAAATAATTTCTAAGCTTAACCCCCCACCCATAAGGCAAGCGGCGGGGACGGAATACCAATCATTGTCCTAAAGAAATGTTCACCTGAACTCTCCTCTGTTATCTCTAAACTCTATAATTGCTGTCTGTCTTCATCTTGCTTTCTTGCTTGCTGGAAATTCTTCTCCGTGGTACCTATATATAAAAATACTGGAGAACCCTCTGATTCCGCTAATTATCGCTCTGTCAGCTTCCCGCCGATCTTTGGCAAAGTGTTAGAAGCCATCATCAACGCCAAGGTGGTGCAACATCTCTCAGTCCACAGACTCTTCTCTGACAAACAGTATGTGTTCCGCTTCACCAGGTCTACTGCTGATATGCTCACGAACATCACTGAGCATATACACCAGGCTTTCGACAAGAACGGCGAAGCCCGAACTGTTGCCCTTGATATCTCCAAAGCGTTTGACAGAGTCTGGCATGCTGGCCTTCTATAGAAGCTGCAGGGCTATAGTATAGTTGTTTGACCTAATCCAGTCATTCCTTTCAAATCGAAAAATGAAGGTAGTATTGAACGGACAAGCCTCTCAATGCTATCACACGAACGTGGATGTCCCTCAAGGCTCTATTCTGGGTCCTACCCTTTTCTTATCTATATTAACGATCTCCCCGATGTAATAAGATCCCTAGTAGGCATATACGCTGACGACACTATGGTTTACTCTCGTCTCGATCAAAAATCTACCGAGGCTGAAAAACCAAACCTCGCTGCTGAGCTTGAAAAGGACCTGCGATCCGTGGTGGATTGGGTAAGAAATGGCTCGTAAATTTTAATGCCTCCAAATCGAATCTGCTATCCATTAACCATCACAGACAATCGTTCCTCCCGTCCATTAACATGACTCAGGCTTCTCTGCCTGAAAGTAAAACACTGCGCCTCCTCTGATTAATTCTCACATCAGACCTTAATTAGAATAATTATATAGAATCCATAGCTAAATCCGCTGCTGGGAAAGTCGGTTCTCGGTGTAGGGCCAGGATGTTTTTCCCATCCGAAACAATCTTGCACATATACAAATCTACCACCAACCCGTGCATTGAATATTGCTGCCATATCTGGTCGGGTGATCCTGCTATACATTTAGGGGTCATTGACCAAATCCAACGGAGAGTCTGTAATGTGATCGATCCCCACCTGGCAGATAGGATACAGTCGCTTTCTCACAGACGCATTGTGGCTTCCCTGTGTCTCTTCTACAAATACTTTCACGGCTTCTGCTCCGATGAACTTTAACTCACTGGTACCTCCTTTATATGAATTTCCTTCAGCCACAAGATTAGCAACTAGGTCCCATCCTTTTACTGTGAAACCGATAAATTGTAAACGAAAATTCTATTTCATCAGCTTCTTTTCTTGCACTTCCCGCCTGTGGAATTCCCTTCCGCATATTTGCTTTCCCGACAGCTACAATCTTCAAGAATTCAAATGTCTCACTAACTTACATCCTCTCTCTCATGCTTTGTTCTCCGTCCACCCCACTCATCAGTATTCTCTTCCTTCTCATACTCTCTTCCTGACACTCTCTGTAGCCTGTCACTCTTTCTCATAACATTCCTCCCATGTAACCCCCTGCACAATAGTGGCAGTAATATGCGTTGCTTGGGATCACACGATTATATAAATAAAAACCTGAATAAGGTTAGTAGATTCAGGAATACTTGTTAGTATGAGTCAAATATATACAAAGAAGTAAGTCCGGGTAATAAATCCATATTCTTGCTGACCAACGAGCAGCGGTTCAACTGTTCTGACAAGCACTACAACTCTAACAACAACTCTCTAACACACTACAGACACCCTACAGACTCCCATTCTCTGTAGGCAGGATTATAAGTACCCCTTGGACGTGTCTATTGAGTGTGTAAAAAGGGGCGATCTTCAACAATAAAGGATTTTATCTTTTCAATATAAAGCACATAAGCGTTTTTGAATTTAAAAACGCTGATATATTTTTAGAATGTTCATATATAGGATTGTCGCAATCAGCATCATAACTTGATAAGACACAGGAAATGTCGAAACTAAATGGCTTATTTTGTAGTGATATTATAACATACTTATGTTAGAATCTTTAAATAAATAGAATTGTGATTTTGGATTACGCTATTTTATTCCATCCATACCTACCTTATATCAAGTTCGTTGAAACGTTAATTAAATTATGGAAGATGCTAAGTGATTTAATTTGATGTATAATAAAGCAAAAGTGAGTAAATGTTGTTGATTTTTTATAACGTAAATGTTTTTTGTATTATGTGTTTGAGATTAATTTACGTATTCCGTTAAGTGCCATACATGATACACGCTTGAGCGATCATGTCTCGAAAATGACTGAGCAGAAGATTTTCCCGAGGTAGTTAGCCATTACTGCCTACGTTACATTGGTGCCAACCAAAGCTATAGACCCTAGTCTGTCCTGATATTTAACCCATAGCTGGAGAGAGAAAAGACGCATTATTATCTTTCCCAAGGGTATTGGTGTGTCAATGAATGCAAGGAATTCAACTGGTTTGTGAACTCGGCTCTCGGATTTTTCGTTCCGAACCGGTCTCAACTGCACCACAAGGCACGATTATGTATTGCATATGTTAACTAATAGAAGCTTATGAATTTAACCGTTTTCTTTTGGTTTTATTTCATTTTTATAGTCGTATATATTGGCTTAGGGATGAGCAAATCTTTCACGAAAGGAGATATTAAATCCAGGGATGCATATCTATATTTTGTTAAGATTCGATAACGGCACTCTCAGAAATTTTTGTTTAATTAAGTACGCCATTCTTTAGATTTAAGTTTGCCTTGATAATGTTCTTCAGCTGTCAAAAGACGTCGATTAAGATAAGTTTTCATTTTTTCTTTATTGATATTGTTCTATTATAGGTTTTAGTTGTATCTGAAATTTCAGACACACACATGTATATATATATATTAATTTTGTTCTTACAATGGTATATAAAAGCATTATATCACTAGTGAAAAATTTTCATGTTTCAGAACCAGACTGTTTTTATTCAGGTGATATGTGAAAATATATAGTGAAAATGATCTTTTTAAAATATACGTTGAATTTATGATTATTTAGAGAATGAAGGAGTGGCAGTTGGAGAATATGCTTTTAGGTGTGTCAATATTGTTCAATCCAAAATGAGAATTAGGTAACAAATATATATATATATATATATATATATATATATAGAATTAGTTTTTGGTCATAATTAAATTATACCAGTACGCAGTTGTATAAAAAAGTGTTCAATACATTTGTATTGTAGAGCTTTTGAATATTTTCATTTAGAAATGAGTCATTTCCGCAAACAAGTTTTCAACCTTTTGGTATTTTCAGGCGATTTATAATAACTGGTTTTTACAACGATTTTTAAACGCACAACAGGGATTTTTACGAACGCACGGCTGGGATCAACATAATGGCTAACTTTTCTTCTTGGGACAATCTGCTGCAGATATCTAGGTTGCGGAAAGATTGCATTTCTAAATGAATATATATATATATATATATATATATATATATATATATATATATATATAGTCATCCGCAGACAGATCTGTTTCGCTGTATCACAGCGGATTGAAACCCGATCGAATTGGTGTCAGTCGGCGATTCTACCTCTGGGCTATGGGCGTTCGTTAGAAAAAGGCAGACATTTTAGCGCATACATTATCATTATACATGCCCAATAGTCAGAGTGCTCTAATTCATTACGGAATGAGCGATGCGTACATGCCAGAGTAGCTACTGTTTTTCAAAGTCTACCATTTTTCCAGAGTGGTCAATCAGTGTGTGAGAACGTAAATAGTCATCTATCTAAAGTATTTAACTTTTATCAGTATATTTAGCATTGTAACTAATGTGCATATATATATATATATATATATATATATATATATATATACATTAGTTACAATGCTAAATATACTGATAAAAATTAAATACTTTAGATAGATAGATAGATAGATAGATAGATAGATAGATAGATAGATAGACGTGTATTAATTAACAATGATAGATCTATATTTTAGACCATTGTGGATGCAATGTTGAATAATTTTGCTTCAAACCATTTGTCAGAAAAATATCGGTTTGAATGCGACACTGTAGAGGGTTAGGTGGTACAAACAGCAAGCAACTTTCTCAGCTCTGACTATTTTCCCGTTGGCTGCCATTTTATCCAAGCTCGAAGGGGGCTGGATTTATGCCTCTCTCTCTCAAGCCCAAAACAAATGCAAACTCTCCAAACAGTTATCAGAAATAGAACTGCACATATAATTTTGACTGCATGATAGATAGATATAAGGACGCTCGCATTTCACTGTAAGATAAAACTGTCAAAACAAGTAGGTAAAGTCGGGTCATCGGTAGCTAAACCGGTTCTCCCTCATTCTTTTCTGGCAAGAAAGATGATGAGACCCCAGAAGAAAGCGTAGATTCAACGCTTATTGAATGTAGTAGGGTAAACTGGGATACATATTGTTGGGGATCGCCACTTTTTACACACTTAATGGACTCGTCCAAGGCATACAAATAATCCTGACTATAGAGAAGGTGTGTGTTTTAGAGGGTTATTGTTGCTAGAGTTGTAGTGCTCATCAGAAGAGTTGAACCACTGCTCGCTGGTCAGCAAGAATATAGACATATTACCCGGATGTGCGTTGTGGGGCATTGGGTATCGGCTCGGAACGAGAAATAGGAGAGCCGATTTCGAATTCCAGCTGAATTTCACTTACGCGCAAACACCCTTGGGAAAGGTATTAATCCGTCTCTTCCCTCCAGTTATGGATTAAATAACAGGACACATTGGGTTCTATAGCCTTGGTCGGCAACCAGTCTACCGCAGAAAGCAATGGCAACCTACTGCGGGTTAATCTTCTGCCCAGCCAGTCATGTCTCTTTTGAGACATGATCGCCCAAGCGTGTATCACGTATGGCACTTAACTGACTAACTGACTGACCCGGACTTACTTCTTTGTATATATTTGACTTCCACTAACAAGTATTCCTTAATCTACTGTGTACAAGTTGTATATCTTTTGTTCAATAATATACTTACGTTTTTCCTCTTATATCTATTTTGTGTTATTATTGTATTGTGTGGTTTTCTAAACAAGAATCTACAACACATATCTGTATGTAAGACCAGAGGAGTAAAGACATGGTTTTAATGGGCTAAGAGCTTCCAAGAATTAAATCAACGGAGAGGAAGGAGGGCTTTTCCGATTAAATCTAAATACGAAGCAAGACGAGCAAGACGAGCCTTCAATTTGGAAGTTATCTTTTGGAGTTTGACCTAACAATGGATGGCTTCAGCCAAATATACTTGCATTAAACACGCCACGCATAAATGAATAACTCCCTGACTTTCAGTCCAGATGTGTGGAGCAAACTGGTCAGGTGCTCAGTTGCGCAACAATCGTACGACCACTGTCGGTTATATTACAGATAATGATGTTGAGGGTGATGATTATTATGATGATGATGGTGGTAATAATGATGATGGTGGTGAAGATGATGGTTATGATGACAGTGATGATAGTAGTGGTGATAAACATGATGATGGTAGTGGTGGTGATAATTGGCATGGTGTGATCATACTAGTCATGATCATGGTAGTGGTGGTGGTGGTGATGAAGATGATGCTGGTGGTGAAGATGATGTTAATGTTAGTGGCAGTACTGGTGATACTGGTGTTGGTAGTAATGAAGATAGCGATGATGTTGTGTTGCTGCTGATGATGATGATGAAATATGGTGGTGATATTGATAGAAAATGATTAATATGATGATGATATTAAAGATCTTGATGGCGAAGATGATGCTGATGATATAATAGATAGGAAAATGAGTGTTAGATAAATTAAATATATATATATATATATATATATATATTGTACGAGGGTGCGATGGATAATTTGTCGTATAAATGACACGTAAATAATAACAAAAATCTCAATTTAACAGATATATTTACTTACTTAATTTTCTTAAAAAACAAAGCCAGAGGAAAATTATTCTATAAAATCGCCATTGGCTTCAACCACGCTCTTCGGAATCTCAAGCATTTCTTCTGGACAGTCTTTTTGTTTAAGTTGGTAAATGATGCCATAATCCTTGCCTCCTGTTCATTTCTGATCTTAGAGTTTTTTTTTGTTTGTCGCTCAGCTGCGACCCAGAAATAATAATCAATGAGTTTACAGTTTGGGGAAATAGTTGGCAAATTATACGAGTTGATGTGTTTACAGAGATAGTCTGATGGCCATGACTGAGTTTTTCTTGCTTGCATGGCATGGTGCAGAGTTTTGTTGTCAGACATAAGATTTTTCAGCATGCACTCTCTGGACACAGTGCAGCACAACCTCATCAAGTTATTCGTGTTGTGTCTCAGTCCCGCACCCAAAAATTCTAGAGTCCTTGCTTATCAGAACGATCTGAGTGACTTTTACCATTAGAATCATCTAGATCTTTTCGAATCCTCAACATTGTCCTCAGATTGACACCCAAAACACTGAAATCTTCGTATCTGAACTTGTATTGCAAGTGTCGAGCAATACAACAGGCCGTTTCCAAATTTCTAGCAGAGGGAATTGAGTCATAGAGCTCTTATTTTTCGCAGAACGTGCCCAACTGACGCGACTATATTGTGAAATGAGCAAAATAAAATATAAACACGCATGCAAAATACAAAATTTCGTTAATTTACTAATCGACACCCCATATATATATATATATATATATATATATATAATACTTTAGTCCAAATGACGCATGGTCACATAACTCGGGACCAGAGTTACTAATAGCCAAATTTGCAGAAGGTGGAAAAGGCAAACAAGAAATTAACACGTAGGAATTGGTTTAATTACCTATGGACCCAGTTGTGTCTCCCTTCGGTCAGTTCACTCATTAACTGTCTATTAGAAAGTAAGAACAGTGTATTGGGCTGTATCCATAGTAAAGTCACGCCAAAAAAAGAAAAAAAAAAAGAAAAGGTAAACACACACACACACACACACACACACAAAATGGTAAACATGATGTCTTTGGTCTTGAAATCAACAGTATCATGAAAATTAATCTTTTGACTTCTAGGGGTTGCAGCAACTTCAAAGTGGCTAATTCGTGTTTTCGGGATACTGCAAACAAAAGTAGCTTGATCTAACTTTTTCAATGTTTCCATTCTGCTTGTATAAAGTTATTAAGCAAACTATTTTCCAGCTAGTAACATATACTATATATATATATATATATATATATATCCACACAAGGATCTGATGCCACAGAGCATAAATACCGATTTAAATAGGTAAAAATTATTTTTCTTATAATGTTGTAACCTGGACAGGGGTACAATTTAGCAATGTGTAAATTCGGGTGAAAAAATGACAAAACCAGGCGTAATAGAATCAACGGTTTATTCAGCGCGAGAATTACTAGAGACGAGAATAGTAGTCAATCAGTTAAAGTGCCATGCGTGATACACGCTTGGACGATCATGTACCGAAAGAGACATGATTGACTGGGCAGAAAATTATCCCGCACTAGGCTACCATTGCTTTCTGCGGTAGACTGGTTGCTAGCCAAGGCTATAGAACCCAATCTGTCCTGTTATTTAAACCCATAACTGGAAGGAATAGATGGATTAATACCTTTCCCAAGGGTATTTGCGCGTAAGTGAATGCAATGAATTCAACTGGAATTCGAACTCGGCTCCCCGATTTCTCGTTCCAAACCGATATCTAATGCACTACAACGCACATCCCTAGTAGTAGTACAAGGCTCTAATCCGTAAGCAAGACGGTATTTTACACATTTCCCGCCAAGAAGGATGCAACACAAGATCGATTAATGTGGAGATTATGAGAGGATTTCGGGGAACCGGTAATGGTGGTGTTGGGAACACTTCTAGCTAGATTAGTGAAAATACATGCACTGACACCTCAAATGTGTCCTATAATACATCCATTGGTATTTCATCACTTTCTAGCAAGACATCATGAGTGTATTTTTTAATCATATCACCCTTAGCAAGGCGGTAACGCCACTGATGTGCAGGGGGCTACATAAGAGTAAAAAGATTAGATAGACGAGAGAGTAAAGAGATGGACGAACCAGTTAGAAAAGAGCAAGAAAAGGAAGGGAATACAGTTGTGATGACTGTTGCAAAGGTGGAGAGAAAGGAAAGGATATACAGGGTGGTGAAGAAAGAACTAGAGTCAAGTGGTTAATAGATGAGTATTGATATTGCATTTAATTTCCTGGAGGTTGTAGCCGTCAGGAAAGCAAGAATAAGGAAGCAAGTTCCACGGGCAGGAAGAAAAGAAGCTGCAGGAGTAGAATGGTCTTCTGCATTTGGTTGATCTAACTGTGAATGGGTGAGACCCAGTTGCTCGTGTGGTTGCACGAGTAAACACCTGTTGCAGAGGCACCAGTGACTTAAGTTCGTTGGAGCAGAAGCCATGAATATATTTATAGAACAGACAAAGGGAAGCCACATCCCGTTGGTGGAAAAGTGACTGTTGTTGAGCCGCCAAGTCGGTACCTATCACTTTACTGATTCTTCTTTGGAGCCTGTCAAGAACACGGAGATGAACAGCGGGGCACCTGACCATATATGACAGCAGTACTCCATGTACGGACGAATGGTTGATTTGTATATATCAGGCGGGAAAAACATCCTGGTCCGACAAAGTGACCCAACCTTCCTAGCAGTGGATTTAGCTATTGACTCAATGTAGTGGTTCCACTTGAGATCAGAAGAGTGGGTAAGGCCGAGGAGGCGCACTGTATTGCTCTCGGGAAGACTCGCTTGGTTCATGCTTATGGGAGGCAGGAGAGATTGCCGGTGATGATTGACAGGCAGCAGCTTGGTCTTAGACTCATTGAAATTTACAAGCCACTTCTTACCCCAAATCACCACAGAATGTAGATCCCTCTCAAGATCAGCAGCGAGATTATGTTTGTCCGCCACTCCGGGTTAATTAATGATGCGGGAGCAAATTGCGGTCTCATCTGCATAGATGCCTACCTGGCTCTTGATCTCGTCTGGGAGGTGTATCTCGACCTTATTTGTTTGATGTGCCTTTTGCATTCTAATTTATTTCCTTTCATTACATACATGACTCTACCGAGCTTTTTTTTAACTAAAATTTTCACAAAATTCTTCCTACCTATGTAGTACTTACAAATACGTTATCGCCGGTTCCGTATGCGTTTTATTATTGTTTTCCTTTTCAGACATTTTTGTTGTCCCTGGTAACAGTCTATCGAATACAGATCTATTTTTCTCGCGAGCATGAGTTCCGCTGGTAAAATCTCTTGGTCTCTATTCGGGTTTGGAATAATCCTATAGACTGCTAGGAACTTTTATATGCTTTTCTCAACTGTGTCTATACCTTTTTTTATCAAGTCTCTCTTGATTGTGTTTCCAAACCTTTCAGCCTGACCTCTGGATTTAGGATGGTATACCGAAGTTGTAAGATGAAAATAGACAAAGATGTACAAAACTTTTAAAACTCTTTGCCTGTAAATTGTGCTCCATTATCGCTGACTTGAGTTTTAGGCACTCCACAATGACAAAAAGTTCATTTAATGCATTAATCCTATTTGCGGAAGTTGGATGTTTGCTTTTAATTACTTTCAGAAAACCATTTAGAAAAACTGTCCACAATCAGGAGATAATAATGACCATTTATGGATCCAGCGTAGTCCAAATGAAATCTTGACCTCAGGATGTTCATTTTTGGCCATTGTTGTTTTTTTTTTTCGCTGCGAGTTGGCATCCTCTACGTTCTTTTGCTCTTTGCTGAATGTCTTGGTTTATTTTTGGCCAGTTCGCAAAATTACGTATCAGAGAGTTCAATTTATATATGCCTAAATATCCAAAGTGGAATTCTTTCAAAATTTTTCTCTGCAAAGTGTAGGAACTAACAACTCTATCCGCATACAGAAGTACTTGTTTGCAAATAAAAAACAATGATGTTTTTTTATCCCTTTTTTATTCCCTTTTATCCCTTTCTTTTTTCTTCTGTCCAGCCATAGTTGTTTTATCGTTTCTCTTATAGACTAATATATTTCCGCTGCTTCCTTTACATCCTCCAATGTCACTGGTAACTCGTGATCGTATTACAAAGTAATATGGATGGTTCATTTTCCTCCCGTAACGTAGCAATCACTGTGGATCCTTGTGGTTCAGTACACTTCAAGATTATTCTAGATAGTCAGTCCGTATAGTCTAATTCTTTCGAGGATAGAAAATCCATTTTAAATTTGTAAGTTAGTAAAATTACTCCCTATCGCTGTAGCCTCTTTGCCGTATGCGAAGGTATACCTCTTTCAGATTAAAAAATCCTCAATAGTAACTTATGTTCAACTTGGCATACGAATTTTCTTCTGTGAATTAAACGGTGAAATTTCTTCACTGCATAGATTTTCACCAAGTTTTATTTTTCAATCTGACTGTAGTTCTTTTCTATTGGCTTAGTTGACCCATCTTTTAATTTGTGTAGAATTTCGGCTCGATTATCATAATTACTGGCATCCTAAGCTACGATCATTTATTTCTCCAGATCATAATGTGCCAATGCTAAATCAGATAAGAATTTTAATTCTTTGAAATGTGACCTCGCATCTTCCTGACCAATTCCATTTCCCGTCTTTTTTCAATAATTCATTCAAAGGGGTTCTTAAGTCATGCATATTAGGAAAATATATATATGCCATAGTTATTGGCTAGACCCAAGAACGCCTGTAAATTATTAATGTTAGTTGGCCGTGGCTTGTTTTTTATAGCTTCAGCCTTTTCTTGAACTGGTCGTCTTACCTTTTTGTCGATAATCAGTTTGATACTTTATTTGCTCCATCAGGTATTCACCATTTTCAATAATTAACTTGAACCCATATTCATCAATTCTATAAAAATTGCTAATACATGCCTGTTCTCTTCTTTATTTTTTTAGCTTTTTCCGAAATATCGTCCAAGTATGCTGTTGCAAACTCCAGCCCAGCTAACATAATATCCATTACTTGCCGGAATAAATTAGGGGCCACTTTCAATCCAAATGGTAGACGATTTAGTTTAAGAGACCTCTGTGTGCATTAATGTCTAAGAGCTTTGAGCGGTTTTCATTTACTTTAACTTGCAAGTAGGCATCTGATAGATCAATCTTAGAAAAAACATTACCGCTGTTGAGTTTAGAAAAGATGCCTTCAGGCGAAAGCGGGTAAGTGTGGTTTTCGTTGCAGTCGTTTAACCTGGTGGAGAAATCTACACACTCTCTTATTTTCTTATTCTTGACATAGACTGTAGAGGATGATCTTTCAAAATAGTCAATTTTTGTTATTACTCCCATTTTCTTTAATCGCTCTAACTCATTTTTATCGGATACAGTAATTACAACACTTCTCTTAGGTTTGAACACTGGTTTAACATTGTCTTTGAGTTAAATTTGATTTCACTTTTTGTAGAGAATACAAGACCTTTTGAAAATACTCGTGAAAACTCATCTCTTAATTCAGAAATTACTTGTTCTGTTTCTTTTTTTATGACAACATTCACCTTGTTACAAAAAGAGTTAATGGGTTATTCCCATAAGTCGAATACAGTTATCCTATCAGTGCCAAACAAGTTCATTTCACCTGGGATTATGAAGAATTTCGATTTGTATGTTCTTTCGAACAAAGAATATTACAACTAAATTCACCGTTGAAATTTAGTTTTTAATAGACACACCTCTGACAATTTTTTCAGAGCTTGTCAATGTCGGACAATCAATTTTTTTTCAAACTTGTTCGGTTTTTTTGCATTTTTTTAATCGTATCACCCCGAGCAAGTGAAAAGATTGGAAAAGAGAAAGCCGGAAACAAGGGATAAGCCTCTTAACCTGTTCAATAGACGTGGGTGGAGTGTGAACCGGGCGATGTTTATAATTGAAATATCGCTCCCGGTATCAAGTAATAGTTTTACTTTATGACCATTTATGTTTACGGTTATGTATTTCTTTTTTTTGTTATCCAGCATTTCTTTGTTTAGATAATACGACATTTTAATTCCGTTTTATTTTCTTCTGTTTTGATCTACAATGCGAGCTTTTGTGCCCATGGTAACCGCACAAAAAAAACGGATATTATGTCTGAAAAAGCAGATTTTTAAAAAAATGTTATTGATGCCGTTTTTCGCAAATTTCTTCTTGTTAAAGTTTTGTATTAACTTCGTTCTTCGTCGCCTAAATGTTGTTTCCTGAACAAGGCTACAATTTAACAAAGTGTAAATCCGAGTGGTAAGATTATCTAGCCAGGAATAATAGAATAACAAGTTTATTCAGAATTATTACAGTCGAGAATAGTACTACCATGTCCTAATCCGTAATCCGTAAAAATATACATTACTCTTCTGTTATGTTGGTGAGCCCATGGCAACATTCAGGTTACTTAGTAATTTCGCTAGAAATTAAGAAGAGAGTACTGGATTGCTACGTGCTGTCCGTCCTTCAATATGGCAGTGAATGCCGGACAATACCATCAAAGATGAAGGAAAAACTTGAAGCAATTAAAATGTGGTTCTACAGAAGGATGCTGCGAATATCATGAATCGAGCATGGGAGCAATGATGAGGTCATTGAAATAATGGAAAGAAAAAGGAAATTAATACTGAGCATCAGGAAGAGACAGCTGAAGTTCCTGGAACACGCAATGAGGAAGGACGGCTTGGAGAATCTGATACTAACAGGCCAGATAGAGGGGAAAAAGAGACAGGGGAAAGCAACGGATAACATATTTGAAGGACCTAATCAGGTGGATGACGGAACGAGGATTGCATGGTGTATCAGGAGAAGGCGTGCTCAGAGCCACCAGGGATAGGGAAACGTGAAAAGACATGATCGCCTACGTCCTGAAGGGACAAGGCACATAGAAGAAGAAGTGAGTTCAGGATTACCGGTTTAGAAATGCTGTTATGTTAGAACCTATCCTAAAAACTATGTCAGCATTAAATAGCCTACTGAGGTTGGTATACCGTAAAACAATATAAGTCAATCAAAATCTTCTTCGTTATTATTCATCTTAACCTGATTCAATCGAGGTCATTGATTCGCATGCTGGGCTTTTATTGATAACCATTGACATCATTACTTGACCTTTAGTCCTTTCTTCTCGCTTTCCTTCAATGTCGTTTGCTTCTTCGTTATTATTCATCTTAACCTGATTCAATCGAGGCCATTGATTCGCATGCTGGGCTTTTATTGATAACCATTGACATCATTACTTGATCTTTAGTCCTTTCTTCTCGCTTTCCTTCAATGTCTTTTGTTAGAATAGTTTATTTAGTTTCTTTCTCTGTGTCGGCTCTCAAACACTGTGTCATATACATATCTTTTTAAGATTACAAATAATGGTGTATCGTGGGACAGTGGTGATACCGAGCAGAGCGAGGGCCCGTATGTTTGGCCCTCGGAGATCCAGAAAGCAAATGACCAAAACCGGTCTTTGCGCACCCGGCTCCGCGCATATGTCCCGGCAGAAAACCAAAAATTAATACATGCCAAATTCCTTTTTGCGAGCCTAGGCGAATTTTATTTATCGCCCAATGGGAAGCCCAGAATTAAATACGAGTGTGAATTCCCAAATGACCTGCTGGGACCCACAAAGACGAAATAAATAGCCGATACAGAAAGCATCGCCTGTTGAGAAAGTACGAGCGGAATTAGCACGTCCCTTCACCTCGTCAAGCGATCTACTATGCTCGCCTCGCCTTTCCCTCTCACCTTCTTCCTCGCTGTCTCCTGAGCTACTTATCCGATCTACGGAGCGGATACACCAAAGACATTCCTAACTGACAAACGCTCACACATACATACGCACAAACTCTGTTTTCGGCATTTACTGCTATGAACATTTTAACGTCCTTTAAACCCATCCTAAAGACATTACTTTATTTATAAAAAAAATCTTAATTGATATCTGTGTATATATAAATGTTGTTTCTATACTCAGTTTGATTTTTTGTTTTATAACCCCTTTTATAACTTTTAGTGGGCTACCTAATAATGAGGCCAAATTCAGTTAGTCTGTTTCAATATACAGCAACGTTTCACTAGAATGGATAACCCACTATAGGACTACTAACTCTTTCAGGATCGTCTACTAACTGTACAGGCTGAATAAGTTCGGTGAACAACGAAACATATCTTTTAATTAAAAAATAAAAAACAACAACAAAAATACATATTTTCAAGTGAAAACATTCTGATTTAATTTACTAGTTCAGAATTTTTCAGCAATAGCGTATAATAGTATTAACATAACTTACTGGCAACGTTAGATATGAGCCCTCATTTTAGAGTTTGGAATATATTTGGTTGCAACTTCACATTTACATTCCTACGGCGTCACATGTCCCCGCCATTCGACATTCAATGTACTTGACACATTGCAATAACATTCCGCTTTAGCTGAGTGTTTAGAATAATGGCGTGTGTTCAATCAATACATCGTATCAGAACTTATAAATCACGAGAAATAGCAACAACATATTAGCTGAAACGTTAGATTGAAGAAATATAATTCTTTCTATGATGTAGTTATCTCACCTTAAAATGTTCATATATATATATATATATATATATACAAGTGTGAAAACGAATGAAGAAAAAATCCACAGTTCGTAGCATTTACGCTTTAAAAGTTCTCAATACAAAGTGGAGCAGTATATTAATATAATATTTTTGTTGTAAGTGATTTTAATAAAAACATTTTGCATCGCTACACAAAAGCTTTCCTGTTTCGAGTCTATGAATTGTACTTCTTCAAGCATTGTTTCTATGGCCTGGTGGTTGAATATTTCAGTGCCGGTTTGAGGCAAAGCGGTTAAACTAGCTACACTGAAGCGCTGTGATACAGCAAAACATGCCTATCTGCGATGGTTTACACACACACACACACACACACACACACACACACATATATATATATATATATATATATAGTGATTGTTAAATTATTTAGTTTCTGGTGATAATAAGGTTTAACCAGTGCAGATATATATTAAAAAGTGTTCAATACAATTATATTGTAGAACTTTCGAATATTTTCCATTTGTAAACGAATTATTACGCAACCTAGGTTTCTACCATGAGTGGTGTCATCAGGCGTTTTGCAATAACTCGTTTACAAATGGAAACTATATATATATATATATATATATAAAACAATGACTTTATTCCACCAGCGTATAATTTTTCTTCTACTATATGCTGTTTCCCTTCAGGACGTAAGCGATATAGCCTTCCACATCTCTCTATTCCTTCTAGTATTTAACATCTTTTCTCTTGTTACTTCACCCAAATTCTGCTCCGCCATTTACTTGTCATCAACAAGCTAATGCATTACTTTCCTCTGTCTCTCCCTTTATCTGTTCTGTGAGTATCAGATTCTCCAATCCCATTTTCCTTATTATCTCCCCCCAAATCTTGTCTTATTCTGGTGTTATGTGTAAATTTTCTTTTTGCTTCTATATTCTCCGAATCGTCGTTGTTCATTAAATATTGTCCTCAGCTTCTTTCTGCAGAACCACATTTCGATTGCTTAAAGTCTTTCCTTCACCTTTGATGAGATTGTCCAGCATTCTATGCCATATGAAAAGGACAGACATGACATAAAAATCCGGTATTCTTTTGTGACACGATAACTAGGCATATATGTATTTTATTATAATAGATTAAAATAGAAAATAGATTAGAATAGAAAATAGTTTAAAAACATCTAACAAAAGTGAAAAAGAAGAGGAAAAAAAAAACGCTTTTTCTTTTATGAGGAAAATTGTTCTCCGGTAAATGTTTGACTCAGTGATTTAATGAGATAATTTCAGCAGGTAGTTTTTCGATGACCCGGTCAAAGGCTGTCCTTTACTGTATCTTGACCACACATTAAGCCTTTTCCGGCGGAAGCCTTATTAAGATAAAAAAAAGATAACTGAAATTTCAGACTTACAGTCGCCGGTGTTTGTCGCCGGTGGTCTAGAGCATTTCCGGATTTCCGGGTTTCCGGTCAATTTTAAATAAATTCAGGTATATTTTCCGAGTAAGTTAAGAAGTTAAGAAGAGAAAGTGAAGGGAGTCAGCCGGGTGCGAGCTTGAAGTAAGATTCTCCGTTCGTCTTGTTTCGTTCAGTTTGGATTTGTTGATCTCCATTTATTTGGGTTAGAGCTGTGTGTCACATTCGCCTGCCCCAACTGACAAGGCTAACTCTAAACGAATAAAGCATCCTTTACAACTCATCCAAATTGTGGAAGTTCGTTCCTTATAGTCAATCTTGTACCTCCAGCTATCCGGCCGACATTTTCTACAAACTCCCGGCAACATCACAGCGTGGAGAACGGCCGCCGGAGGAAATTGTTGGGACGGACCGTGGGGTGGTATACATTTCTTTGTTTCCAAAGTATTTTTTCTGTCTCTAAATTCTTAGTTTTTGGATGCATCCTTGACTATTGCAATACGCCCTCGGATCTCAGTGTCGCATTTTTCATTTTCTGATTAAAACACTTCCCATGTAATTAATTTATCTACCTGGCTGATTTCAGTATTCAAAGTTGAAATTTGGGGCACCTCTTTTTTACTGATTGGCATGTATTGAGTTTTCTTGCAGTTTATGTTGTCCTTTCTTGCCGCTTTCTTTATCTACGTTCCGTAGGAGGTCTTGTAATTTACTTTCCGTGTCTGCTATCAGCACTAAACCATCTTCGTATCTTATTTTGTTCAGATTGTGGGCACCAATGACAAATTCTGGCAGGACTTTTAGTTATCTCAGAGTTTCCTTGCTGTATATGTTAAAAAGGTCTGGCGGGAAGATACATCCTTGTCTTATATCTCTTTCTAATTTTGTATATCTGCTGAAATCATTTGCTGGCCGTATAACGGCCATTTGTTGTCAGTACAGGTTCTTCATTGTTTTAATAATTTTTTTTTCTGAATATCTCGGTTGCCGAGTGTCTCTATTGTGTGTCTGTGAAGTTCTTTGTCGAATGCCTTTGCGTAGTTTATGAAACACAAGTACATTTTTTAATCATTTCAACCTAAGCAAGGCGTTAACACCACTTATGTGCAGGAGGACTACATAAGACTAGAAGATTAGACAGGAGGAGAGCAATGAAAAAAGAAACAAGTTAAAGAAAGGGCAAGATATGGATGAATATATATGCGTGATGACAGTCGCAAATGTAGAGAGAAAGGAAAAGATATACAGGGTGATGTAGAAAGAAATGGTATTCAAATAGCATTTAAATTCCTGGAGGTTTAAGCAAAGCGGTAACGCCACTGATGCGCAGGGGGCTACGAAAGAGTAAAAGTTCAGTTAGGAGGAGTGTGAAGAGAAAGACGAACCAGTTACAGGGGGTGTCAGAGAAAAGGCATTAGAAGGAAGGGAACACAGTTGTGAAGACAGCTGCAAAGGTAGAGAGAAAGATAAAGAACGAGATATACAGGGTGATGTAGAAAGGACTGGAATCAAGTAGATAAGAGATGGGTATTGGCATTGCATTTAAATTCCTGGAGGTTGTAGACGTCAGGGAAGCAAGAATATGAAAAGCAGTTCCACAAGCGGAAGTGCTAGAAAAGGAGCTGAAGGAGTAGAATTATCGCCTGCTTTTGTTTGATCTAACTGTGAATGGGTGGGACGCTGTTGCCAGTCTGGTCTCCTGAGTAAGCTTCTGTGACAATGGCACCAGTGATTTAAGTTCGTCAGAGCAGAAGCCATGAAAATATTTATAAAACAAACAGAGTGAAGCCACGTCCCGCTGGTGAGATTATGGCTGTAGTCGAGCCGCCAATTCGGTATATATCACATTACAGATTCCCTTTGCATCCTGTCGAGAACACTGAGACAAACAGCGGGGGCACCTGACCATATATGACAGCAGTATTCTATGCACAGACGGATGTTGATTTGCATATGTGCAAGATGAATTCAGGCGGACAAAACAGCCTGGCTCGACACAGTGACACAACCCTTTTAGCAGTGGATTTGGCTATTGACTCAATGTAATGATTCCACTTGAGATCGGAAGATAGGGTAAGGCCGAGGAGGCGCAGTATATTGCTCTCAGGGAGACTCGCTTGGTCCATACTTATGCGGGGGGCAGGAGAGATTGCCTGTGATGATTGACAGATATCAATTTCGTTTTAGAAGCATCGAAATTTACAGGCCACTTCTTTCCCCAGTTCACCACTGAGTGTAGATCCCTCTCAAGATCTGCAGCGAAATTACGTTTGTCCGCCCGGCCGGATTTCTTACTGACGCGGGAGTAAATTGTGGTGTCATCTGCGTAGATGCATACATGGGACTTGATCACGTCTGGGATATCATGTCCTTCTGAATTTGTATTTCCGATAACATTCTGAGCATAAATATTGCGTTCCTTGCTATTCATGAGAATTCGGAGGATGAGTTTCGTTAAGTTACTCATTAAGCTGATTGTTCGGTGGAGTTCACATTCCTTTGCGCCTAGCTTTTCAGATAGTGCTATAAAAAGTGATCTACTTAAGTCTTCTGGTTTATTGCCACTTGTAGATTTTATATATTACTAGCAGTATAGCCCGCTGTTGCTCGAGTGTAATGGAAGCTTTAAAACTAATCCATGGTTCTGGAGCTCAGACTCAGCCTAAAGAATGTATGTGTGAAATTTGGTGAAACAAAAATTATGGATTTGTATAAAGGACATACAGACAGAATAAACAGGCAAACACACAAACATCTTGCCTTTTATATATATATTATAGTTTTTCTGCACTATTGTAAGAACTGCAACATTGAAACTTCTGAATATCGTTTCTTATGTCTTTGTGTTTGAGTGTATCAAATTTGATTAAACTCGGACCACTCTTTCTATAACCCGATTTTTCGATTATCGATTTTCGATATTTATCTGGGGTACCTCGACACAAAACCTAAGAACACTCGCAGACGCTTATAGTACAACTGTGTAAATTTTCAAGAAAATCGGGTCAGCCGTTTCGGAGTCTATAGGTAACGGACACATACACACACAGACACATAAAAACAAACACATACACACACAGACAAAGTTCCATTGATAAATATGTTTAGATTTAGATTTCTATAATTTTATCTACGCCGAAATCGTCTAAAGCCGTCAGCATCTCTATTACAATACCGTCCGGTCCTGCTGTTAGCTTCTATTTAATTTGGCCAATGTATCTTTCACTTTGGTTTTTAATGTTTCTGGAACGTCGGTATTTCTGTATATTGTCGATTGCTCTCTCTGATCGTGGAAGCGATCTCCGATATATTTGTCCCATCGCTGAAGTATTTTCTCTTTCTCTAGTATGAGTGTTCCATCCTTGGATTTTATGCATCTTTTTTAAGGTCTTTTGTCCGATTAGTTCTATTATTCTCTATGCATGTCTCTTTTTTTAGTCATGCTCTATCAGGTAGGCATGCATTTTTTTCCTTAACCTCATGGAATCCTTACGTGCCAACACATCACCAAAATAAACCGTTTGCAAGATTTGACGACACAAGAAAACAACTTTTCACAGAAAACAGTAAATGAATAAGGCAAACGACTAAACAATTTAGTAGTGAAACAATTTCATTTGAGAATTGTTTTTCGAATTAATTGTTTCACTCGTGTTTCAAACTTTCCCCTACGAATTTACTATTTTTCGGTGGAAATGTTTTTTCTTGTGTCGTCAAATTTTGTCAGTGGTTTCTACAAATGATGTGTTCGCACGAAATGATTCCTTAAGGTTGAGAAAATGCCCTCTTGCCTTTTCATATATATCTGCAAATGACTACGTACGCTCTCACACCCTGATTGAATACTATGGAGGAATGGTAGACTTTGGAAAAACAGTAGCTACTTAAGCATCTATGCATCCGTCATTCAGTAATGAATTTGAACACTCTCAGCTACTGACCTAAGTTTACATTGTATATAACACTGTTGCTAATTCGGTCGGATTTCAATCCTGGCTAAAGCAATCGGATGTCTAACCGTACTGATGAGCTGTGATACAGCAAAACATATCTGGCTGCGGATGACTATAGCTAGATAGATAGAAGGTGTTGATTTGTGATGGTTAGTCATTAATTTTTGTTTTATTTTTGGTTTAATGATAAAAATATATTTTGGCAAGTAGTTTTTGTCCTAAAGTGCTCGATATTGAGATGGAGATAATGCGTTTATAGGATTAATGAGAGAAATTCGTCACTTAAGTAAGGAGAGTCATCTATCAGCTTGAATATAAAAACATAATATCAACTTAAATACAATATCGATTAAAAATAATGTTTAAATAAATAAATTAAATATGTCGGTTGTTAATACCATTTTGTTAATTTCTGGAACTTTTTGCAATATATATATATATATATATATATATAAAACACTAACATGTACAAACACCGGAGTACAAGATAAGTAATTTAAGATTAAAAAACTTAACTAGAAATTGGTTTCCAAACTGGGTGCTAAGTAGAAATTAAAAATTTAATAGAATAATTTATTCCCTAAATCCATAATAAAGATTGAATATGCAAATCTACATTAATTATATAGACCCTACTTAAAGACGAAAAATATTTTGTACAAAATAGACATCCCACCCCTTACCATATCTTCTAAGAAACTCAGAGGATAAAGAGTTAATGAAAACTTAAATTCTAACGGCTAAATGCTAAATCAGCCGTGAGGTCAAAGAGTCCTGTTGATCAACCATTTTAGCTACCCACACTACTCCCTTCAAAACGTCAACGGTCAAGACGCATGACCTGTTCACCTATCACTAACCCCAAGCATCACCCTAACACAACTAACCAAATATAAGAAAAGAGACCTTCCATTCCTACACATTCCGTCGGAAGAGACATTGAACTTTCAATGTCGAAACAAATGTACCTTTGTAACGTATATTTATAAAAAATTATGTACAAGTTCTAAAATATAATTGATAATTAATTTATAATTTATAATACATATATACATAACTAATACATAATTTATAATTAATATATATATATATATATGAATGTCGGCTCTCTGTGCAGGGCCCGGAAATTCTTTCCGCCTGAATCTATCTTGCAAATATATAAATCCACCATCCGCCCGTGTATTGAGTACTGCTGCCACATCTGGTCGGGTGACCCTTCTATTCTCCTCGGGGTTCTTGACAAAATACAGCAAAGAATCTGTAATGTGATTGATACCGACTTGGCTGACCGCCTGCAGTAACTCTCCCACCGGCGTGACGTGGCATCCCTGTGCCTCTACTATAAATACTTTCATGGCTTCTGCTCTGATGAACTTAAATCACTGGTGGCCCCTAGATGTGAATTTGCACGAGATACTAGATTGGCAACTAGGTCCCACCCTTTTACAGTGAATCCGATGAAATGTAACCGCAACTTCTACTCCAACAGCTTCTTTCCTTGCACTTCCCGCCTGTAGAATTCCCTACCGCATGCTTGCTTTCCCGACAGCTACAACCTCCAGGAGTTTAGATGCAAGGTCAATAGACACCTCCTAACACACTAACTCACACCCATTCTCTCCAACTCTCTCCCTATGTATCTCAGTCGTCTATCACCCTCTTTCTGACATTTCTTATAACCAATCCCACTATGTAACCCCCTGCGCTATAGTGGCAGTGGAATGCCTTCCTGGGGGTGACACGATTAATATATATATATATTGTTCTTGTTTTACAAGCGATTGATAGTCAGAAATTAAAGTTTTGTAAATTTTGTAAAATATCCTGCACATATATAAAACTACCATCCGCCCATGTATTGAATAATGCTGCCACATCTAGTCGGGTGCCCCTGCTACTCTCCTTGGACTTACTGACAAAATACAAAGAAGAATCTCTAACGTGGTTGATACTGACTTGGCAGACCGGCTGCAACCACTCTCTCACCGGCGTGATGTGGCTTCCCTGTGCCTCTTCTACAAATACTTTCATGGCTTCTGTTCCGATGAACTTAAATCATTGGTGCCGCTTAGGTACGAATTTACACGAGATACTAGATTAGCAACTAGGTCCCACTCTTTTACAATTAAACAGATAAGATGTAACCGTAATTTCTACTCCAACAGCTTCTTTTGTCGCGCTTCCCGCCTGTGGAATTCCCTTCCACATGTCTGCTTTCCCGAGAGCTACAATCTCCAGGTGTTTAAATATAGGGTCAATAGACACCTCCTATCACACTAACATGCACCTATTCTCTCAACACTCTCACCATCTAACCAACCCTCATTCTCGGTATCCTTACCCGCCTATCACCCTCCTGACATTTCCTATATCTAACCATCCTTTCTCTACTCTATTTAGCCTCCCTTCGCAATAGTGGCAGTGAAATGCCTTGCTCGGAGTGAAACGATTATAAAAAGAAGTCTTGAACAAACTTTTAAACATTATATCTGACATCTTTTTTATTATTATTAAAGCCATTTTTTCTTAACAGAAAAATAACATTCTTTTTATTTTTTAATGAAAAGCTTTTCAAATTTGTGGACAATTTTCTCTTTTTTTTTATCAGTTTATACAATTCTACCCCGGGGAAACTTTCGATCCAAGCACTATGCATCTCTAAATATCTCCAGATGTCAAATATTTTATCAGACTTTAAGTAATCGGGAAGTGAAAC
The DNA here is from genome assembly GCA_037127315.1 of Ascarosepion bandense. Classification (NCBI taxonomy): domain Eukaryota; kingdom Metazoa; phylum Mollusca; class Cephalopoda; order Sepiida; family Sepiidae; genus Ascarosepion; species Ascarosepion bandense. Next base: position 2,591,728 of record JBBBDQ010000241.1, read on the forward strand.
CTTGTGATAAATGTATTGACAGCGAGATTTGTAGGATTTTGACGACTTCATCTTCGACTCTATTTCTGGTGATCGATTGCGCATGCGCAACGCTGTGAGCGAAGGACGGGGAGGCATTATTTATCGCCATTATCAAGATTTAAGTGTGAATCGGTGAGAAGATGGAGAAGGGTGAAGGCAGTGCCAAGAAATGGACTTCAGCGAAAGTCTCACGCCAAACGGATAAACGCGAATCTATGAAAAATGTAATTTAGGTTGGCCTAATGATTAGCCATTTATTATGAAGAATGAAGTTCTCCTCTCATACATTTCTCTCTCTCTTACGCTCTCTCAAACTCTATATTTTTTCTTTCTCTGTATAATTCTTCTTTTCTTTCATTCATTTATTATTTATATTTATTTATTTTTTCCTCTTCCTATTACTTTTATTTTTTCTTTTTCTTTGTTTTTTCTTTTGTATTTCTTTCCTTCATTTTCTTGTTTCTATCATTTTCCTTCTTTCTTTCATTGTTTCTTTGTCTTTCATTCATTCATTTTTAGTTCTTTCAATTTCAACCATTTTTATAGTTAAATATGTGTTTCTTTGTCTTTCATCCATTTATTTTTGTTTCTTTCAGTTTCAAACATTTTTATAGTTGAATATTTTTTGTCTTTCATTCATTCATTTTTCTTTCTTTCAGTTTCAAACATTTTTATAGTTAAATATTGGTTTCTTTGTCTTTCATTCATTCATTTTTGTTTCTTTCAGTTTCAAACATTTTTATAGTTAAATATTGGTTTCTTTGTCTTTCATTCATTCATTTTTCTTTATTTCATTTCAAACATTTTTATAGTTAAATATTTGTTTCTTTGTATTCATTCATTCATTCATTTTTGTTTCTTTCAGTTTCAAACATTTTTATAGTTAAATATTTGTTTCTTTGTCTTTCATTCATTCATTTTTCTTTCTTTCAGTTTCAAACATATTTATAGTTGGATATTTGTTTCTTTGTCTTTCATTCATTCATTGTTCTTTCTTTCAGTTTCAAATATTTTTATAGTTAAATATTTGTTTCTTTGTCTTTCATTCATTCATTTTTCTTTCTTTCAGTTTCAAACATTTTTATAGTTAAATATTTGATAAGGCTATTTTTTCGTTTTCTTTCTCATGCTAATCTTTTTCATTTGTATTATATGCCTATTATTTTCTTCTCTTTTTCTTCCTTTATAACTTTCTTCTTTTTTATTTCTTTCTTTCACTTCTTCTTTGATTTGTTTTTCTGTTATTGTTCGTATTTTTGTCCATTTAGTTTTCCCCTTTTATATTCATTCTTTTTTTAGTCTTTTATTATTTACTCATTCTTTCTTTCTTTTCTTTCTTAAGATAACTCACTTTTTTCTTATCAATTTCTTTCTTTCCTTTTTATTTCACGCTGTTTAGATCTTCATTATTTCTTTCAGTTTTTTATTTTTTTATTTTTCCAATTCTTCTTTTGTATAATTATATTTAATTTCCTTCTTTATTTATTCAAGCATTTCTTTATTCTTTGAGTTTCAACTTGTTTTATTAATTTCCTTTTATAAATTTCCTTTTATATTTTGTTTTATTAATTTCCTTATTCTTTGAATTTCAACTTGTTTTATTAATTTCCTTTTATATTTTTTAATCGATCTGCTTCTTTCGTTATGCCGTTTCTTTTACTTTTTCAGTTCGTCATTTCTTTTTTCAGTTTCATATCTTTTTATAAGGTTTTCCTTTTTGTTTCGTATGACCGATATGGTTCTTTCTTTCTTTCTTTCTTTTTCCTTTCTTTCTTTTTGATAATTTCTTTTTCTCTGCTATCAGTTTCTTTCTTGATCATAGTTTTGACACTTTTTTTTACTTCTACAATTATTCCCTACAGCCATTCCTGACTTCGACAAGGCTTCTGATTTCTCAAAAGCTGTTTATTTATTTTCAATATATGTACAGAGAACATGGGCATTTTGCATAAAATTGCACATGCGCAGTACATGTCAGTTAAGTGCCATACGTGAAACACGCTTGGGCGATCATGTCTCAAAAGAGGCATGACTGACTGGGCAGAAGATTATCCCGAAGTAGGTTGTCATTGCTTTATGCGGTAGTCTGGTTGCCAGCCAATGCAATAGAACCCAATCTGTCCTGTTATTTATCCCATAACTGGAGGGAAGAGATATATCAATATCTTTCTCAAGGGTATTCGCGCGTAAGTGAATGCAATAAATTCAACTATCTATCTATCTATCTATCTATCTATCTATCTATCTATCTATCTATCTATTTATGTTTGCGTGTGTGTCTGTTTATCTGCCTGAATGTCTGTATTTTTTCAACACTTTTATTTTAGTTTTTGCTTCGGATTTGCCTCTAAGTAGGTATAATTGTAGTTCTTAATCTCAGCCATGATACCATTTACTCAGAGGGCCTATTTAGCCTTCAAAATTCAGTTTACGACGAAAAAACTTATTTGATATCGATAGCAGGAAATCAAAATTTGACTTACATCCATTCATTTTTCTTTCAGTCTATGGTTTCGTTTTAATTGGAAACAACGATTGCTTTTTAATTTAACTGGAAGCTAAGCTCATTCGAGCAGAAGCCGTGAAATTACTGGTAGAATAGTCAGTCAGTTAAGTGCCATACGTGAAACACGCTTAGGCGATCATGTCTCGAAAGAAGAAATCAAACTAAACATCAACTGAATAAAGAAGCAAATGATTCTATGAGAACGTTTTATATAATGAAACACTTAGGAATTTTCGTATATTATCACTGATGACACACGCTGCTGTGTGTGATTTCTTTCTAATCTATTCATTTAACTATTTAGTAAGTTAAGTGACATACGTGAAACACGCTTGGGCGATCATGTCTCAAAAGAGACAAGACTGACAGGGCAGAAGATTATCCCTCAGTATGTTGCCATTGCGTTCTGCGGTAGACTGGTTGCCAGCCAAGACTATAAAACCCAATCTGTTCTGTTATTTAACCCATAATTGGAAGAAAGGAACGGATTAATACCTTTCCCAAGGGTATTTGCGCGTAAGCGAATGCAATGAATTCAGCTGGAATTCGAACACGGCTCCCCGATTTCTCATTTCGAGCCGATATCCACTGCACCACAACGCACATCCTAGAACAGAGTGTAGTGTAAAAGTGATTGGAGTTGAGCTATTAGATCGGTAGCAATTACATTGCACATTCTCCTTTGGATATTGTCAAGAACTCCGAGATGAATAGCAGGGGCACCCGACCAGATGTGACAACAGTATTCAATGGTTGTCCGGATGGTAGATTTATATATATATGCCAGATGAATTCAGACAAGAAACACTTACTGTACCAAATTTCCTAAAGGTAAATTTAACTATTGGATTCAATGTAATCATTCCACTGTAGGTCGGCTGATAGTGTTAGGCCGAGGAGGTGCAGTGTTTTGCTTTCAGGGAGACTAGCCCGGTTCAATTTTAATGGGGGGAAGGAGTGATTGCCTATGCTGGTTAAGGGATATCAGCTTTGTTTTGGAAGCATTAAAATTTAAGAACCATTACTTACCCCAGTTTACAACAGATTGGTAGTTTTTTTCATGATCAGCAGCGAAGTTTTTTTGTCAGCCTCGGCTGATTTCTTATCGGGGCCGGAGTAAATGGTTGTGTCGAGAGCACAGATGCCTACTTGGGATCTGATGCATCAGGGAGATTGTTGATAAAGATAAAATGAGCGTAGAACCTAGAACAGGGCCTTAAGGGACTCCCGCGTTTGTATGATTGTTGTACGATTTGCAAGGAACGACTGGATTAGTTCAAACAAGAGTCCGGTTATACTGTAGCTTGCGTGGAAAGCCAGCGTACCAGACTCTGTCTAATGCTTTGGAGATATATAGTGCAACCCCTCGAGCTTTGCCATTCTTATCGAGAGACTGGTATATATACTCTGTGATGGACGTTAAAATATTAGCATTAGACCTGGAGAAGCGGAAATCATACTGTTTATCCGAGAAGAGGCCGTGGACTGTGAGAGTTTGAACCACTTCAGCATTGGTGATAGCCTCAAACACTTTCCCAAAAATCGGTAGAAGGCTGATAGGGCGATAATTAGAGAGGTCTGAGGGTTCTCCAGCGTTTTTAAATACAGGAACCACAGAGGAGGATTTCCAACAGGCAGGGAAGCAAGAAGCAGAGAAGCAGTGTTTGTAGAGTTTGGAGAGAACAAAGAAGAGTTCAGGGCCACATTTTTTCAAAATGATGATTAGGAATCCGTCCTCCGCTCGCCTTATGAGGTTCAAGCTCTGAAATTATGTGAGAGACCAGTGAGTAGGTAATGTGAACGTCACTCATTTAAGTCTCAGTTCAACGTGAGAAGTTTGGTGCGGATATCCCAAACGAATAAAATGTTGATTTGGTAGAAATTCTGCAAGAAAACCATTCAGCCTTGTCCGCTGAAAATGTGGGGACCTCACATTCATTGATTAAATCAGGGATTGGGGAATTGCTGTTATTTAACACACTTTTACAGAGCCGCCAGCATTCTTTGAAGCCAAACTTGCGGGATGCTAAACGATGCTTCATTCCTTCAGCGCATATATATATATATATATATATATATATATAGGTTTCATTCAAAATGACAGACAAAGTATTATCATTAAGTTTTTATGTAATTTTTCATGTGTTAGTTCTTTTCGGACTTCAAATTATATAAGAATTGTTCAAAGTTTTGTACTCTCGAGCGCTTTCTGCTATAATTTTAGCCATTATCAAGAATTAATTTTGTTTTACTTATAAATAAATATGTGGAAAGTTTATGCATATAGAGTCTTGTATGTTAAATTTGAAACACAGTATGCACATTGTTAGCGTATTCATAATTGATGTTATTAAGTGTAGGATTTATCTTTTTTTTACAAATAATATTTATTTAAACATGAAAAATTATATAAAACTTAATGATGCCAGAAATGAGCTGTAATGTTGGCAGATGTTAAATTCATTCATTTCTTAAGGTACCCAATTACTTTGAAGCTCTTTCCGAGATCATCTTCAGGGGTGTGAAAATTATCCACTTTAAGTAATTTTCACGGTCTAATGAACGCTATCAATTTCTCAAACGTTATAGTTGAAGCAGCAAAATATGTACAGTCATTTTTAGCAACACGGTTTCCCGGTTATATTTGTTACCATAACTCACACTCGGAAAATGATTTCGGAAAGAGATTGAAAGTACTTGGGTACCTTGAGAAATGAACGAAAATAACATGTCAACATTACAGCTCATATCTGAAATCTTTTGATTGTAATACGCGAAAGATAATACGTGAGTATGAACGGATTTTGTTAAAAATACGCAAACATAGTGTTTGCATTTTATTTAATCTACCTAAATACATAGATTTTATATATATATATATATATATATATATATATATATATATATATATATATATATATATTAAAAAACTGGTACTAGCTATTCAGTCAATGAATAGCGAATATTACTTTATAAGGAAACGGCTTATTACCATTACAATTTCTGGATATCTACCGTATTTCCCCAAGCATAATACGCATTCATCCATAATACATATCTCTAAAATTGTGCTGAAAGTGAAAATATTTCTACTCTCTCATAATACGCACCCTTTGTTTCGTAATCAAACCCTATACATTGTACCTCTCGAATTTCATTAGGCAGGCGTTACTTACTCTTATTCAAGAAGTAATTAAAGATATTTATAAAAATATCCGATCATTAAGCTTCTAAAAGAAAATGTAGAATAATATTATTTAAATTTAGTTTCATGGTAATTCTTATTTTATTTTAAAATTGGAACTATTGTTAGATAAATCAGATTGTACTTGAAATAATTAAGGGTCGTAATCGTTGAATGTTGGCGTCAAATTTTCGTATGTTTTTGGTGAATAGTCATTTCCCTACTAAAATCGACCTATGAAACTGCAATTTTAAAAGATTTTTTGTAGCTGTGCATAATACGCACTACTAATTTTGCTTATCATTTTTAGAAAAAAATATTCGTATTATACATGCGAAGTAACTTTATCTATCTATCTATCTATCTATCTATCTATCTATCTATCTATCTATCTATCTATCTATCCTATCCTATCTAATCTATCCTATCCTATCTAATCTCTTCTATCCTATCTAATCTGTCCTATCCAATCTAATCGATCCTATCATATCTAATCTCTTCTATCCTATCTAATCTGTCCTATCCAATCTAATCGATCCTATCATATCTAATCTCTTCTATCCTATCTAATCTGTCCTATCCAATCTAATCGATCCTATCATATCTAATATATTCTATCCTATCTAATCTATCCTATCATATCTAATATATTCTATCCTATCTAATCTGTCCTATCCAATCTAATCGATCCTATCATATCTAATCTATTCTATCCTATCTAATCTATCCTATCCTATCTAATCTCTTCTATCCTATCTAATCTGTCCTATCCAATCTAATCGATCCTATCATATCTAATCTATTCTATCCTATCTAATCTATCCTATCCTATCTAATCTATCTATGCTAATCATTTTAGAAAAAATATTCGTATTATAAATGGGGAGTAATGTTATCTATCTATAAACAGTAGCTACTCTAGCATCTACGCATTGCTCATTCAGTAATGAATTAGAACACTCTAGCTATTGGCGTATGATACATCATACGCTAAAAGTCTGTCTCCTTGACCGAGCACACATAACTCAGAGGTGGAATAACCGACTGACGCCAATTCGATCAGGTTTGAATCCTGGGTAAAAGCAATCGGATGTCTAACTATACTGATGAACTGTGATACAGCAAAATAGATCTATCTACGGATGACTATTTTTGTATTTATCTAATTTTGCTCATCATTTTTAGAAAGAATATTCGTATTATAAATGCGGAGTAACGTTATCTATTTATCTATCTGTCTATGTATGTATGTATGTATGTATGTATGTATGTATGTATCTATCTATCTATCTATCTATCTATCTATCTATTGTCATTTCCATGTCAAATTAGTGTAATAGTTAGAAAAAGTTCAGAAAAGAAAAAAAATCTACTCTGAGATCAAGATATTTTTAGTTGTCATTGTTTCAATCTTTTTGACAGTGAGCGCCATTAACTTGTGTTTTTCGTTTTTACCATACATGGTTTTATATTTCTTTCATTTATTGAATTGTTATCCCTTTTTATCCCCTTTTTTTCTTTGCCCCTTTCTTTTCATTCAGTCATGAATTCTTTTATTATTTTTCTGGAGTTTACTTCTTTTTGCCCGATTTTATTTCTTTTTTTTTTTTGTTTTTGTTTGTGTGTGTGTGTCATGGTATTGGCAAATAGGATTTTACCTATTTGTATATATTGATTATCGGATAAATAACGCGTTGAGTAAAGAGTCAGCCGACAGAAAGTTGAATACTGATTCCGTGTCCTGAAACCACATTATACAATACTTTGTTTTCTTTTCCTTATTTTGTTTCTTTTTGACATAAAAAATAATCCATTTTTCTCTGTCATTTCTGACTTCGTTTCTGCCTCTCTTTAATTTGTTTCTGTTTCAATTGTTGGGATACAGAAGACGCTTATCTACCTTTGGTCGAGGTAAGTTAGGTGAGTCACATAACAGATGCTTTGTGACGTCACTCCATACAGTGACCCAAGCGGTAGTCATTTTTACAGTTCCTGGACAACAACTAAACGTGAAGATTGTTTTTCTTCTGCATGTGCACTTTGGCCTATGCTCAGGCCAAAATCTCACTCCCACAGCAGTTTCCAGGCAAATGGTGCCGTATTCCTTTGGGACATAGATATATCCTGCTTACAAGCATATAATGTTATACTTGGTTGTGGGGTCTCCCCTTTTCATGAAGATGGACTCGTCTAGAGTATACGTTTACTCCTGCTATAGAAGCGAGACAAAAGATACCGAGAAAGATACCGAGGTTTCACGGAGAATACAGAGTTAGTAGTTCATAGTAGCTCTGTGCTCCACTCAGCGAAGAGATTATTACGCAGCACCCGTCAGCTTCCGACGTGGATTACGGCTTCATACTATGGTTTCATTTCAGAGACTTGTATACATACTTCTTACTAACCCGTATTCCTGGACTACTAACCTTCGTTCAAGTTTGTATCCTTTACGTTAATACACTTATTTTTCGATCTCAAATTCTGGTTGTTGTTTCTTTATTTGTGCGGTACCCATTCCCGGGATCCACAACATACTGGAAGCTATATGGAGATGGTTAATGGTTATTAATTCGGCCTTGTGTAATACATATCCGAACTCCAAACAACTTACAGATTTATTCGTAATTATCAAAAGGTTGGCAGCAGGTTGGAATGTTTTTAGAAACATTATTAAGAAGTTAAGGGTAGAGTTCGATGTAGTCATTGCAAGAATGAGTTTATGTTTACGTATGTAAGTATGTATGAGCGTTTGTTTGGTAGGAATGTCTTTGATGTATTCGCTCAGTTTTAAAATGTTCGTTTGTTATCAAGTATAAGATGAGTCATATGGGAATGTTGAGAATGGAGAAGAAGAAGTAAAAGAAAACAGCACACAAAAAGGAAAGAGAAAGAGAACGTGTTTGCGATGCGACCGTACGTCCGGGTTGACTTGAAGTTTCTCGTGTTACATTTTAGTTTGCCGTTTCTCTCGCTGCTCTCATCTGACTAGCTGACACTGGCCGAAGCCTTTATAGCCATTTTCTTTCGCACTGGATCGTTAACACTTCTCAGTCTTGTAAATCGCTTCTATTGGTCAGAAAATGAATTAAACATCTACTCTCGAAATCCGGTTTCGACTTTTTCTTTCAGCACGTTGTCAATCCTTTTACTATTTAGCAAAACCAGGATTTCACACGTCATTGTGAATTTTTGAGAGAGAAGAAGAAAATTGCTTTTAATTCTTAATTTCCTATTCAACACATTGGGGCATAGATAAATCTGGGTCTTTAAATCTGGAATCTTAATAATAGCTTTTCCAGATCAAAAGAGTCTTTAAACAATATGTAAGACCTTTTCTTTTGCTCATTCTAATACTTGGCTTATGTGATGCTAGTATTTTTCTTTTCATTTTATTATTAAAATATCACTGTATTTTATTGTCAATTTTTTTCTTTCTATTTTTTATTTAGCTCATATTTCTCCACAACTACTTTTCTTCTCTAATTCTCTTTACTGTAGCGCATTCTCTATTCTTTTCTTTCCACTTTTTCATCAATGCTATGATAACCGCTATTTCCCTGTCTGTCATTTGTTTAAAGATACAAAATCAGTCAGCTTGGGCCGGCAACTGTTATTTAATTCAATTGACTTTGCCATTGCTTGAGGTAAAAGCGTTTTGAAATTTGACTCTTTACTATTAATTCAAACGAAACAATATTCAATACTGACATTTGCGAATTGAACGAAGGCTTTTCCTAGTTTAGTCCCACACTACCCAACTAAAGTCTGTGTGCTTAAAGGCAAAAGCAACTAAATAAGAATTCTTTGATGAACGGATTTAATTTATTACAAATTTTCTTTGTTTGAAATTCACCATGAAAGGAAAATAAAACATTGTACTGATGCATATAAATTCTTTTCATTATAGAAAAAATACCTAATTAAACTACTCACTCTATCTTTCTGTATACACACACACACACAGACACACACATATATATGTATATAAAGACACATATATATGTATATACATACATATATATATATATATATATATATATATACAAGTGAATAAAGAACGAAGAAAGTATTAACAACGTTCAAAACATTAATTTAAAACAGTGCTCAGTAAAGAAATAGAGCTATGAATATTTATCATAAGTGATAGTTTAGAACAAGTACAAATCATAATTTACAACAAAAGCGTGCATTTCTTTCGACATCGAAAAAACAATGTCTCATCAGGTAGTTAATAATGATGGTTCCATCAGTATTAACTACCTGATGACACCATTTGTAGTAAATTATAATTTGTACATGTTCTAAACTATAACTTATGATATATATATATATATATATATATATATATATATATATATATATATATATTATAATATACAAATACTTTTACGGCTCATTGGAGCCGTAAAAGTATTTGTAGAAAAGACAGAGAAATGCCACATTACGTCGGTGAGACAGTAATTGGAGTTAAGATACCAGGTTGGGATCAATTACATTTCAGGTTCACTGTTGAATTTAGTCAAGATCCCAGAGAGGAATAGCAGGGCCACCAGACCAGATGTGACAACAGTATTCCAGGCACGGGCGAATGGTGGATTTATATATGTGCAAGATAGATTCAGAAGAGAAAAAGTCTTGGCCCTACACAGTAACACAGCTATCCTAGCAGCAGATTTAGTTATGGATTAAATTATGTCATTCTACTTGAGGCCGCCTGATAGAGTTAGACCAAAGAGGCGCAGTGTTTTGCTTTCAGGGAGACTAGCCTGATCAATGCTGATGTCGGGTAGGAACGATTGTCTATGGTAGTTAAAGAATAGCAACTTCGTTTTGGAAGCATTAAAATTTACGAGCCATTTCTTACTACAGTCCATCACAGATTGGATGTCTTTTTCAAGATCAGCAGCGGAGTTTGCTTTGTCAGTCTCAGCAAATTTCTTATCGAGGTGAAAGTAAATAGTTGTGACGTCAGCATAAATGCGTTCTTGGGATTTGATTGTATCAGGAAGATCGTTGATGAAAATCAAAAATGTTGTATGACATAGAACCGTAAAGGAGAGCCCCCTTCGTATGATAGTATCTGGAAGCATGCCCATTCAATTCTACATTCATTACGCGATTTAAACGGAACGACTGGATTAGATCAAACAAGTATCCAGTTATACTATAGACCTGTAGCTTGCATAAAAGGCCAGCATGCCAGACTCTGTCAAATGATTTGGAGATATCTAGTGCAACAGTTCGAACTTCTCCGTTCTTATAAAGAGCCTGGTATATATACTCTGTGATAGTCGTTAACATATCAGTAGTAAACATGGAGAAGCGGAAAACATACTGTTTATCGGAGAAAAGGCCGTGAATTTAGCATTGATAATAGCCTCGAGCACTTTGCCAGAAATTGGTTGGAGTCTGATAGAGCGATAATTAGAGGAGTTTGAGGGTTCTCCAGTGTTCTTAAATACAAGAACCACAGAGAAGTATCTCCAGCAAGAAAAGGAAACAAGAAGCAGGGAGGCAGTAGTTGTAGAGTTTGGAGAGGAAAAAGGAGAGTTCACGGGCACATTTTTTCATGACAATGACTGGGATTCCGTCACCTCCGCTCACCCTATAGGGGTCAATCTTTGAAATTTTGTTAGAGACCAGCGAGGGAATAATGTGAATATCACTCAGTTGAGCCTCAGTTCTAGATGGGAAGTCGTGTCGAATCAAATGTCGAAGCATTCAGCCTTGTCCGTTGAGAACCTCCAATTTATTGATGAAAGTGGGGATTGACGGCTTGGTGTTTTTAACACATTTTTACAAAGCCGCCAGTAGTCTTTGGAGCCTAACTTGCGGGATGCTCTGCAATGTTTCATTGTTAGGCAAACAACAGCTGAGTATCATTTAGGATTCTCTTGCACTGATGACGAGCAGGGGCAAAGAGGCGGCTATTATGGTTAGACGCTTGACTTCGATAAAGCCGGAAGAAGTGATTCCTGTTGGAAATATCGGCCAAGCAAGCAGAGGAGAAGAAGGGGAACGAATGGGTTTTGAGTCGTAACTTTCTGGCTAGGATGACGCCAGCTTTAACTCAAGAGGAGACTTTAGACGCACAGTCTTCAACGGAACGACTAAAAACTTTAAAAAAATCGACGACACCCAGTCTGCTCTTTAATAGCATTAAAATATTCTGCTGGTCTGGGGATCCTGGAAGGAGGGTATGTGAAAGGAAATATTAGCGGAAATCACAGCATGCTAAGAGGTCAAAGTTGCATAACATGGCAAGAGTCAGGGATAGAAGTGAAACAGATATCTAGCAGTGAGTCAGTTTCATTAGCCTTATTAGAGAAACACGCGGGAAAGTCAACTATTAGAAATCAAACACGTGGCCCGAATAATTAGTTTAAGCCTAAAAGAGATTATCACCGTTCGGTGTTTAGTCAGTATCAATATATATATAGAATTATTCTTTTTTTTCACAATTTCACCCCGAGCAAGGCATTCCACTGCCACTATTGCAAGGGGGTTATATAGAGGAAAGTGATGAGAAAGAGTGGTTAGATATAGGAAATGTCAGAAGGAGGGAGATAGACGGGTAAGGTTACCGAGGATGAGGGATGGGTAGATGGGTAGAGTGTTTGAGAGAATGGATGCGAGTTAGTGTGTTAGGTGTCTACTGACCTGAAATTTAAACTCCTGGAAATTGTAACTGTCGGAGAAGCAAGTATGTGGAAAGGAATTTCACACGTGAGAAGAGCGAGAAAACAAGCTGTTGGAGTAGGAATTGCAGTTACATCTTATCTGTTTCACCGTAAAAAAGTAAGGCCTAGTTGCTAATCTAGTATCTCGTGAAAATTTGTACCTAGGAGGCACCAGTGATCTAAGTTCATCGGAGCAGAAGCCGTGAAAGTATTTATAGAAGAGGCACAGGGAAGCCACGTCACGCTGGTGAGAGAGTAACTGCAGCCGGTCTGTCAAGTCGGTATCGATCATATTACAGATTTTCCGTCGTATTTTGTCAAGATCCCCGAGGAGAATAGCAGAGGCACCCGACCAGATGTGGCAGCAGTATTCAATAGACGGGCGGATATTAGATTTATAAATGTGCAGAATAGATTCAGACGGGAAAAACTTCCGGTCCCTGCACAGAGAACCGACTTTCATAACAGTGGATTTAGCAATGGATTCGATAAAGTCATATATATATATATATATATATATAAATAGTTTTCATGTCATGAAAAAAGCACTACAAATCGATCGAGATAATATCTTGCATTGTCAATATCAAATAGCATTAAAAAGATGATATAAAATGTTTAGGCTGAGTCATAAATTATATTAGTTTTGATTTTCCAAATATAATCTTAAAATATATGTTTCTGCATTTTTAAATTACATGCTTACCTATATTTTCAATGTTTTTTTGTCATTTATCAAGAAGCTTTTCGATACCAATTGAAAGAATTTCTGCAGGTCTAAACGTGAAAAAGTTTTTTTCATTTTTTCATTAGAGAAAGTTTCGTGTTAAAGCGTTTTGGAGAGATCGCAAAAGATGATAATCAGTCAGTGGAAGGTCAAGCGAATAGAGTGGCTAGAGTTTGAAAACAGCGACTGAACTTTGAATACGGCGGCTGGTATTTGCATGCCACGACTGTGTTTGAATAGAAGCTGAAATTTGAACAGGGAGTTTACGGTTTGACGAGGGCGATTTGGGTTAAAATAGTAAGGCTAGAAATTGAATTGAGCGGTTGTGGTTTAAATAGCGATGCTGGATTTTAGACAGAGAGATTAGGGCTTGAATAGGGCTATTTGGGTTGAAATACTCAGACTGGGGCTTAAATTGAGGGGTTGGGGCTTGAATAGAGTGGTTGTAGTTTGAATAGGGAGGCTGGATTTTGAACAGGGAAGTTAGGACTTAAATAGCGTGGATGGGGTTTGAACAAGGCGGTTTGGGTTTCAATAAAGATGCTAGGGTATGTACTATCCAATCGAGATCTATAATCTTTGCGTTCTCTTTTCTTGCTGAATGCGGCAGTGATGGAAACCAAAAGAAAATTAATACTGACTATCAGGAAGAGAGAGCTGAAGTTCCTGAGATACGCAATGAGGAAGGAGGGCTTGGAGAATCTGATACTAACAGGCCAGATAGAGGAAAAATAGACAGGGGAAAACAACGGATAACATATTTGAAGGACCTCATCAGGTGGATGACGGAACGAGGGTTGCATGGTGTAACAGGAGAAGGCGTGCTCAGAGCTACCAGAGACAGGGAAACGTGGAAAACCATAATCGCCTACGTCCTGAAGGGACAGTGCACATAGAAGAAGAAGAATGCGGCAGCGCGTTAAAATTGGATTTAATCTCTCTGCGAACGTTATGCCTTGTATTTTTTATTGATTAGCACAGGGTGTTTTAGAAAACAAATTAATGGATATAAGTGTTTATTTGTTTTAACATTTTCACTGAAATATTTGTGGACGATCCTCCCACATGTACAACAGTGATTTTCTTGTATAATCCACAGTTTTGCGGGTGTTTTGTGGAGATTTAACATTTTCAATCAAAAGCCAATATTACATATAGCATTGTCACATATAAACTATTTTTCATCAAATGTATCCCAATATTTAAATATAAATTACTTAGAATGATACATTAATAATTAGAATTGGTTTTCCAAAACGTTAATTATTTATGAATCAATCTTGTAAATGTGTTGACAGTTAGCTGAAGACGTTTTTCAGAAACAGCTTTGGGAATTTATTATTGTCAAACAAAGGACAATATTACATACAGTACTCTCACATATATACCACTAGCAGTATAGCCCGGCGTTGCTCGGGAGCAACGAAAGCTTTAAAACTAATCCATGGTCCTGGAGTTCAGACTCTTTGGACGTTGGCACGAAAGACTAAAAAGCATTTGTTGTTTCCAGATAAAGCGTAACCGTAGATTGAAAGAAAAATGAATGGATGTAAGTTAAATTTTGATTTCCTGGTATCGATATCAAATAAGTTTTTTTCGTCGTAAACTTAATTTTGAAGGCTAAATATGTCCTCTGAGTAAATGGTATCATGGCTGAGACTAAGAACTACAATTATACCTACTTAGAGCCAAACCCGAAGGAAAAACTAAATTAAAAGAGCTAGAAAAAACATATACAGGCAGATAAACAGACACACACACAAACATCTTTCCTTTTATATATATATATATATATATATATATATATATAAAAGGAAAGATGTTTGTGTGTGTGTCTGTTTATCCTTTTATATATATATATATATATATATATATATATATATATATAAGGAAAGATGTTTGTGTGTGTGTCTGTTTATCTGCCTGTATATGTTTTTTCTAGCTCTTTATATATATATATATATATATATATATATATATATATATAATCGATTTTCTGCACTATTGTAAGAACTACAACCTTGAAACTCCTGAATATCGTTTCTTATGTCTTTGTGTTTGAGTGTATCAAATTTGATTAAAATCGGACCACTCCTTCTATAACCTGATTTTTTCGATTATCGATTTTCGTTATTTATCGGGGGTACCTCAACACAAAACCTAGCTAAGAACACTCGCAGACGCTTATAGAACAACTGTGTAAATTTTCAAAAAAATCGGTTCAGCCGTTTCGGAGTCTATAGGTAACGGACACACACACAGACACACACATACACATACAGACAAATTCCCGTTTATAAATAAGTTTAGATTTTTCATCAGATGTATTCCAATATTTAAAGGTAAATTATTTTAAATGATACATAAATAATAATTAGAATTTGTTTTCAAAACTTTAATTATTTATGAATCAGTCTTGTAAAAGTGTTGACAGCTGAAGACATTTTTCAGCAACAGCTTTGGCTTGAATAGTAGATTTCAAAGGCAGGCTTTTTATTTAAATATTTTTATATTAAGAATGAGAGAAACCTTAAAACATTATCAGGAATTCCTCTGAGAATAATATACAAGAATGGTAACTTCTACTTGAGAGATTTAAAAAATGCAAGCGTATTAGTTTTATCATTTCATTTTCTTTCTGAGTGGCTAATGCGAAAAATTATTTAGAAAATTGCAAAGATACATATCGCCACCAGCAAACAAATATGAAGACCCATCTATTTCGCGATGAAAGAATTTCCAGACAGCATTTAAAAATGTGCTCAATGAAAAAATAACTGACTTGTAACTTTTAATCCAAATTAGCATTATTCCTCTATCAATCTTCAGAGAGTTAGTTTTCTCTTGTCTCTATGAACATTGCCACGCTAAATAAACTCCTTGCTTTAAAAGTCTATTCCAGTCGTGTCCTAACCACAGCTTCATGCGGCTCTTTGATCTTTAATATACAGCTCATAAAAATATATTGCCTACACTCTTAGTAAATATCTTCTTTTGTATTCTGGTCCGGGTATGACGGTAAACTGCATCCGGCAGCAAGGCCTCTGATTGGGAGGTTGTGAGTAGCAGAGAACCACATCTTAATTGCTGTTGTTTCCAGGTCCACTCTGACCCGGAGTGGTAGCACCTGTTAGTGCCCCGGTATGAGAAAATAGTTAATCCCGATACTGGGGTCAAAACACTATGAAAGTATAAAAATAGACTTTTATAGAAAAGTATACATTCGGAACGAGATATCGTAGAGCCGAGTTCGAATTCCAGCCTAATTCATTGCATTCACTTACGCGCAAATACCCTTAGGAAAGGTATTCATCCATCTATTCCTTCCAGTTATGGGTTAAATAACAGAACAGAATGGGTTCTATAGCACTGGTCGGCAACCAGTCTACCGCAGAAAGCAATGGCAACCTAGTGCGGGATAATCTTTTGCCCAGTCAGTCAAGTCTATTTAGAGACATGATCGTCCAAGCGTGTATCAAGTATGGCACTTAATTAACTGACTGGTACATTTTTGAAGAAAAACTATTGCCAACAATACATTTTTGAAGGAAAATTTTTTACCAGCAATATATTTTTGAATACAAAGCTAGAAGACTTCTTCCGTTTTCTAAAATTAAAAGATTACAAAGAAAAAAAATCTTTTCACCAAACTCTGACTTTCAATTTTCTCACTATAACCGAATGTATACTCCTAGTCACTGTCTTTTATAGACTAGACCATATCCATTACGGGGTAGGATAGGATGTTCCTCTAAAACAAGTTTAATGAGCGATAATTCAAAACTGATCGTCGAAATCCTAATGATTAGAGTGAAAAGCAGAATCAGGCTAGAGATAGGATAAGAACAGTGCGGTTTCGTCAAAGACACTGGAACAAGGAACGCCATATTTATGATTAGGATGCTCTCCGAAAGGGCAATACAAATGAAGCAAGGACTTGTATCTATATTTTATTGACTATGCAAAGGCGTTCGACAAAATACACCACAAAGAATTGATGGAGATACTCAGAAGCCTCGAAATATTTGGGAAAGACAGAAGAGTAATAAAGAATCTCTACTGGAAGCAAACTGTGTGCATACGGGCAGATAACGAATTCAGTAGATAGAAGATAGAAATGGGCATAAGACAAGGATGTGTCTTTTCACCGGATCTATTTAGCGAGACTATTCTAGGGAACCTAGATGTCACGAAATCATGTAATTAACTGCAGAATGACGTTCTGTGTAAGCAACAAATTTCGGCCGATTTACTTCCTTTAATGAAACTTCCGGCTTTTTACTTCCTGTTATGAAAGTAATACGCGTAAAAATACAATAGCGTATTACATTCATTACAGGAAGTAAATAGCCGGAAGTTTCAGTAAAGGAAGTAAATCGGTAGAAAATGGACCGAAATTTGTTGTCTGACGCCGACAAACATTCAGCAGTTAATTACATGACTGCGTTAGAGTTACGGATGACAAAATCTAGTTCGATTTTTTCTGGACGTTAAGATCAATAAAGGTAAATTTCTTCAATAACTAATTGTTGATTTGAATTCAGCATATACATTTGCACAGAAATAATGCTCAACGCCGAGGTGATTCAGCATCTCACGGCCCACAGGCTCCTCTCTGACAAACAGTAAGGGTTTCGCTTCACCAGGTCTGCTGCTGATATGCTGACGACCATTACCGAGTACATATACCGGGCATTTGACAAGAATGGCGAAGCCCGAACCGTTGCCTTGGATATCTACAAAGCGTTCGACAGGGTCTGGCACGCTGGCCTCCTGTGCAAACTGCGGAGCTACGGGATAACTGGACATCTGTTTGACCTCATCCAGTCATTCCTCTCTAACTGCACATTGAAGGTAGTATTAAATGGGCATGCCTCCCAAAACTACCATACGAACTCGGGCGTCCCTCAAGGTTCTATCTATACTCTCGCATCGATCAAAAACCAGGTGTGGGCAACAAAGCGAACATCGCTGCCGTGCTTGAAAAGGACCTCCAATCCGTAGTGGCCTGGGGTAGGAAATGGCTAGTAAATTTCAATGCTTCTGAAACGAAGCTGTTATCAACTAATCACCATAGACAATCGCATCTAACTCCCATTAGCATGGAACAGGCTAGCCTCCCAGAGAGTAAAATACTACGCCTCCTTGGCCTTACACTTTCGGCGGACCTCAAATGGAATGACTATAACGAATCCATTGCCAAATCTGCCGCTATGAAAGTCGGCTTTCTGTGCAGGGCACAGAAGTTTTTCCCACCTGAATCAATTCTGCACATATACACATCTACCATCCGCCCGTGTATTGAATATTGCTGCCATATCTGGTCGGGTTCCCCTGCTGCTCTCCTTGGGCTTCTTGACAAAATACAAAGGAGGATCTGTAACGTGGTTGATACTGACTTGGCAGACCGGCTGCAACCACTCTCTCACCGGCGTGATGTGGCTTCCCTGTGCCTCTTCTACAAGTACTTTCATGGCTTCTGCTCCGATGAACTTAGAGCACTGGTGCCGCCTAAGCAGGAATTTACACGAGTTACTAGATTAGTAATTAGGTCCCACCCTTTTACAGTTAAACAAATAAGATGTAACCGGAAATTCTACTCCAACAGCTTCTTTTCTCGCGCTTCCCGCCTGTGGAACTCCCTTCCACAAGTCTGCTTTCCCGACAGCTACAATCTCCAGGTGTTTAAATGTAGGGTCAATAGACACCTCCTATCACTCTAACTCACAAATTATTCTCAGAACACTCTCATCTACCCAACCCTCATTCTCGGTATCCTTACCCGCCTATCACCCACCCTCTGACATTTCCTATATTTAACCATCCTTTCTCCACTCTATATAGCCCCCTTTCGCAGTAGTGGCAGTGACATGCCTTGCTCGGGGTGAAACGCTTATAAAAAAAAACCAAAAAAAAACCTTCGGGACCTAAAACGAAAATTTACCCTAACTCCGATCCATACCAACTTTCCTGGCAAACAATGGTGGGGCTATGTTTTTTTTTTCTTAACCGGCGCACAGGTACGTAGACGAGTTTGAGATCGGTATATATTTGCATAGGGAGGTATGTTTTTCACCTTTCGAATGTCGCTGACGATAACAGCTGCCCACTCTATGTTCTTGAGAGTGAGGAGAGTTGTTAGTAACCCACTAGAATTAAAAATAAGACCTACTAAAGGTCGGAATCATTCTCGCTGAGTCAAAGATCAGTTAAGTAGTGGTGGTGTGACATTAAACCACCGTGGAGGAGGCAACAGGAAACCACTCCACTGTTAATCCCAAGAGAGATCAAAATATAAGACCTAACGGCATGAATGTGGTTAAGTCTAAAGGAATTAACTCCTCATCACGTAAGAAGCGACATGCGCAATTTGTTTCACTAGGTCTTCATCCAGCGGCTGTTCCCATAAACAGCGTAAATGGGATAAAATTCCTCGGAATTGCTCCCTCGCCCAGAAAGGAGAAACATGACCAACAGGTGCTACCGGACCGTTATCCAGTGACTGTTCCATCGAATAAAAAATAACTCTTGGGACATGGAACATTAAAACGGCCAGCTGGAAAATGTAAAGCAGGAGATCAGTCAGTTAAGTGCCATGCGCGATACACGCTTTGGGCGATCATGTCTCGAAAGAGACATGACTGACCGGGCAGAAGATTATCCCGCAGTAGGTTGCCATTGCTTTCTGCGGTAGACTGGTTGCCGACCAAGGCTATAGAACCCAATCCGTCCTGTTATTTAACCCATAACTGGAAGGAAGAGACGGATTAATACCTTTCCCAAGGGTATTTGCGCGTAAGTGAATGCAAGGAATTCAACTGGAATTCGAACTCGGTTCCCCGTTTTCTCGTTCCGAGCCGATATCCACTGCGCCACAACGCACATAAGTAGGTTAAATATCAACATTTTAGCTGTTTGGAACCTAGGTGGCCAAACAACAGGGATTTTGTCAGTGACAACTAGAGGATTATACATGCAGGAGGAGAGAAAAAATATAAAAAGAAGTTGGATTGATTACGACATGAAAAAATGCGTTCTGGAATATTACCATTTACCTGACAAAACTATTACAGTTAAATTGAAAAAAAATCTCATTAACATTATAACAGTTATAGTCGTGTAGGCACGCAATGTAAGTACAGAAGAAGAAATTGGATTTTTCTACTCCATGATAGACAACGCCTAGGCTCGATGTAAAATCACAAGAAATTATAATTATCTTAGGATGTATGAATGAACCCGATTCCAAGAACATCCAAAACGATTACGGACATGGAAAAGACCAGCAAGAGAAATTAAAAACCAAATCGAATACATAGCTATCCACAAGAGATTCAGTAATGCAGTTGTTCTCTGCAAAACCTATTCAAATGTCGACTACTGCAAAACGTATCAAAGTGTCGACAGCTGCATAACTTATCCAAGTATCGACTACGGAAGCAACTATTTCCCTGTTATCAGTGAACTAAAAATGAAACTACGGAAACGGAAGAAGCCTAATGAACTCTCAAAATTGAACAGTTAATATAAAAAGTGAATAAGAAAAATGTCATACTTTATGATTATTTACTAGGTATGAATTGGATTAAACGTAAGATTAGTTTTCATGATTAGCAAAATATTTAATTTAAATCCTAATTTTAATGCTACATATGAGTGAGGTATTGTTGTTTAATACTAGCGAATAAAATGGAGGGAAGCATAGGGGTTAAAAGAAACCGGTCAGCAAGGGTTACATAAAAATATCAGGAGACTGAAATTATGAGTAAGGGTTTTAAGGAGACCATATTCACGTCATGTACATATAAAATTTTATGTCACTGAAATGCAAATTCGCACATTTTTCTTGGAAGTTCCCAAAGTTCATTACCGAGTTAAATACGCTCAATAGAGTTAATACAAGCATCAGCCAAGATTTTGAAAACATGTGTAGCAGATGTGAGTTTGCATAGTGTAGATGTACAGGTATGTGTGTATGGTTGTATATCTGTGCATATGTTTGAATGTTTAGGTGTTTTGTATGCAACATGTGTAAATATATATGTGTGTCTATATATGCATATTTATGTATATTTGTGTGTGAGTTATTGTGTCTATGTGTGTGTGTATATCTGTGTGCGCGTGTGAATACGTGCGCGCTTCAAAAGGAGGAAGAGATTGCTGTGTGTAGCTCGAAGCAGATACAGCTGTTTCCGACTGAGAAGCTTCAAATATTGTTCGCTGTCATGAAAGGCTCGTAATAAGTAATGAGCTTTCGCTGATGAGGAAAAGGGATAAAGAAGATGCTTGATATAAGGGTGAAAGCTGAAAAAGCGATAAACACGTGCGCTAGCGTTAGTGACGGGAGGGGCAATGGCGTTTGAGAGGGTGATTTCGGAAGAGATGACAATAGAATTTTCAAAAAGAACAGCAAACGGAAATAATGATAGTGACGCACCAATATGGCGACGTTGACGTCACTCGTGGCTGTGTTGCATTGTGGAAAAGATAGCGCGTTAAAGAAGATTTAATTAACAATTATAATGCGATTTCGGGTAATGTTAAGATTAGATTGCGTTTAACAAGACTCGACAGGACTAAAGGACGCAAAACTTTTAGAATATCACTCCCTTTTATGATTAAAGGACCAAGACTTTTTAGACTATATGTCCCTTCATGAGTTTCTTGTATATATATATATATATATATATATATATATATATATATATATATATATTAATGCCGGTTTCATTGAATAATGTAGACAACTTTTGTCTATTAATTTTGTGTAGGATCCGTTCGTACCGTCTGATATACTTGATGGTGATAACAAAAAATTACAGTAATTGTTGATATTTTATCGGGTCTAAGCTTTCGGCTCACATACGCCATTATCAAAGAATAAATATTAACACACAGTAAACATAGAAGATTTAAGTTATTAACAATAAAGAGAATTAAATTGAAAATACAAGTCCATCCCTACCTTTGCGGATGGCCGAAGACAGTGACAAAATAGTGGCGTTGTTGTCCTTGATCTGATTACAGGCATTTGAGTACGTTATTCAATGAAACCTGCATTAATGAAAAAATGCTGCCAAAATACACACACACACAATATATATATATATTAAATCCCAAAAAAGAAGGGTGTGTAGGTAAAATCCTAAAAATCAGAACCTATTAATATTAATATTATCAATATTAAAAATGATCCAGGTGGAGGGCTCGATATAAATACTATTATCTAGAGCCAAATATGTATATTATATCAATAAATTCCGAAATATACATACCGTTGAATAGCTATTTCAGCGAGAAAATTCTCGCTTCATCAGCAACGATCAAAACATTTGGACGTTCTTGGAACCGGATGTTAAATTTTTCCTAGTTATTCGACGTGAATTTTAGATGCATTTTCTCCGCTTACGTTGCGGGTTTCTAGTCTGAATTTACCAGCTATATTCTTTCCTCCTCTTGCCTACTTTGGCATTCATATATCCTAAGATAATTATAATTTCTTGTAATTTTACACTGAGCCTAGGCGATGTCTATCATGGAGTAGAAAGATTCACTTTCTTTTTCTGTACTTACATTGGGTGCCCACACGACTATAACAGTTATAATGTTAAAGAGATTCTCTTTCAGTTTAACTTCAATAATTCCGTCTAAAATTAATTCTGGTAGTATGCCAGAACGCATTTATTGATGTCGGCATTAAACCAACTTCTTTTTCATTTTTTTTCTATTCCTGCATGTATAATCCTCTAGTTTTCACTGACAAAATCCTCCTTGTTTGGCCACCTAGTTTCACATACAGCTGAAATGTTGACATATAACCTACTTATATCCTGCTTTACATTTTCCAACTGGCCGTTTTGATCTTCCATGTCCCGAGAGTTATATAAATATATTAGCACTATAGCACATCGTTGCTCGGGTGTAATGAAAGCTTTAAAACCAATCCATGGTCCTGGAGCTCAGACTCTTTGGACGTTGGCACGAAAGACTAAAAAGCAATAGTTGTAGACTGAAAGAAAAATGAATGGATGTAAGTCAAATTTTGATTTCCTGCTATCGATTAATTTGAGTAGATAGACTAAACTATCGCCCGGTTTACACTCCACCCACGCCTATTGAACAGGTGTAGAGGCTCATCCCTTGTTCCCTGTTTAGGATGTGGTTTCCGGCTTTCTCTTTTCCAATCTTTTCACTCTTTTCTTTTTTTCTCTCAATTGGAATAGATAGACTAAACTATCGCCCGGTTTACACTCCACCTACGTCTATTGAACAGGTGTAGAGGCTCATCCCTTGTTTCCTGTTTAGGATGTGGTTTCCGGCTTTCTCTTTTCCAATCTTTTCACTCTTTTCTTTTTTTCTCTCAATTGGAGTAGATAGACTAAACTATCGCCCGGTTTACACTCCACCCATGTCTATTGAACAGGTGTAGAGGCTCATCCCTTGTTTCCTGTTTAAGATGTGGTTTCCGGCTTTCTCTTTTCCAATCTTTTTACTCTTTTCTTTTTTTTTTTTCAATTGGAGTAGATAGACTAAACTATCGCCCGGTTCACACTCCACCCACGTCTATTGAACAGGTGAAGAGACCCATTCTTTATTTCCTGTTTAGGATGTGGTTTCCGGCTTTCTCTTTTCCAATCTTTTCACTCTTACGTAGCCCCCTGCTCATCAGTGGCGTTACCTCCTTGCTCGCGGTGATATGATTAAAAAATATATCAAATACGTTTCTTTTGTCGTAAACTGAATTTTGAAGGCTAAATAAGTCCTCTGAGTAAATGGTATCATGGCTGAGACAAAGCACTACAATTATATCTAGTCAAACCCGAAGCAAAAGCTAAAATATAAGGGTTGGAAAAAATACAGGCATACATAAAGTGAGGTAATAGATATGTAATGAAAATGCATACACCTTGGTTCTCTCTTACAGTAATGCGATTGGCTGGTGGCAGCCATAAATACAGGCTAAGTCGAGGTCTACAGGTCTTTGACAAGTGGTCTACATCCATAAGTCTACCGCTACTGGTGTACGACTGAAGGTCTACTACTACTGGAGGTCTACGACTAGATATCTACGTCTATTGACTATGCCTACGTCTCAGGATACTGCATTTGACGAGTACCGTCAATTACGTCTACTTACTAGACTGTTCTACCCGGTTGCATTTGTCTCAACCGCTTAACTACCTAGAATGATGTATATACTCTTTTCGGAATATATCAGAAAGTAAAACATAATGCAACATTTTTACAATCCTGATCTCCAGGAAAAAGGAAACATTTAAGCGTACTGGAAAAATTAAATAAAAATTGATAAAATTTTCCTTACCGGACATTTTTGACGAAACATGTTTAAAAGATAGATTGCCGCCTAAAATTACATCAATATATATATATATATATATATATATATATTAAAAAAACTTTAATCCAACAGGAAAAGTGGGAAGGTAAATCCCAAAGACCAAATCTAGGTTTATAATTAATTAGATAAATTTAATTAAATTTAAATAAATTATATGTCAGCTTTTTTCCTTCCAAATAATTTTGCTTTCTAATATTTTTTCTAATACTTCATCCCATTTAAAAACGTTAGTTTTGTTCACACGTCCCTAGCGTCTCTACGAAAATGAAATTTTTCTTTTATTTATTTTTTCTTTCTTTCTCTATTTTCTTTCCTTTCCTTTCTGTTTTTTAGCCCACTTCCCTGTCAAACATCACTTACTTTTACTTCCCCTCCCTCTTTTTTTAAAGATAGTCAAAGCCAAATTTTTAAATTTTTCACTTACAAATCAATCTAAAAGTAATGTTGTCCAAAATCTAAAAATAGACATTGATTGTTATTAATCCCACCGATATCGTTTTTGTCTGTGACGTAAATTTTTGAACTACCGCCGGTAATATCTTATTTAATTTTAAGTTTTGAAAGTTGCCGTTGATATGTGAAATCTCTCTTAGGGATTTCATGTAGAAATGATCATACAATGCTTTTTAACTTCGAAATTTATTATATATATATATATATATATATACTTGTAATACCTGTGAAAACTTCTAGGTTGAATTTTTCTGCTAAGTTAATGACTGAATAACAGAATAACTGTCGAGATCGTCAGCAATAAAATAACCGTAGAATTTATCCTGTCATATCATTAAATATTTGAGCTTTCTGAAGTAATGGATTTTTTATTTACCCAACAGATTGTTTATCACTGTAAACGTTATTTGTACTGGCTATTCATATCAGAGTAGCCGTTTGTTTATTTATTAAGCAGCATATTTATTTATTTTCCTCTACCGACCGAAATATTTGAGAATTCTTAAGAACGAATATTTTTTTAAAATAATATTTCTCAAATATTCAGGCCTGTAAATGAAAATAAATAAATATACTGTTTAAGAAAAAATGTAGCGTTTACTCACATACGAGTATACCCCAAAAAATAGTGCTTAAGTGAGAAACATATTTGAGTTTAACAAATTTAACAAAATACTGCAATAACCATTATAAATATTAATTGTAGTCATTTTTTAAGCAGTGGGTACAAATGAAAAGATTTGAAGTTAACTACTTTTTCCATTTAATTGAAACAGTTGTTAAACACTTCTTTTTTTGTTTCTTTCTTTCGTTCTTTCTTTCAGTGAAACAAGTACGGTTTCTGATATGACTTTTTCGTCATTCAACGTGATCGAAACTAAAGAGTCAATTATTTATAAAGTACTGGCTGGGCATAACGATCGTGCTAACTAATGGGTGGATAAGCGCCATTATAATAACATATATTTAATAAATCTCTGAGACGATAAAACTAGACAACCAAAATAATTTATTGATGCCAAACGTTAATTATATTTCGCTTATGATTAATAATAATAACAATTCGATAATTCTAAATGATCTGTTCTAAAAAAAAAATCTGCGGGACATTAAACTGGACGCCCAGAACAATTACGAGGGTCAGTCAATGAATAAAGTGAATTTTTCTGCATAAGGACCCCTACGAGGGTCATTCAAGAAATAAGGTGAATTCTGGTATAAGGACTTTGCCGAGGGTCATTCAAGAAATAAGGTGAATTTTTCGGTATAAGGACTTCTACGAGAGTCATTCGCTAGGAAATAAGGTGAATTTTTCGGTATAAGGACTTCTACGAGGGTCATTCAAGAAATAAGGTGAATTTTTCGGTATAAGGACTTCTACGAGGGTCATTCAAGAAATAAGGTGAGTTTTTCGGTATAAGGACTTCTACGAGGGTCATTCAAGAAATAAGGTGAATTTTTTCGGTATAAGGACTTCTACGAGGGTCATTCAAGAAATAAGGTGAATTTTTCGGTATAAGGACTTCACGAGGGTCATTCAAGAAATAAGGTGAGTTTTTCGGTATAAGGACTCTACGAGGGTCATTCAAGAAATAATAAGGTGAGTTTTTCGGTATAAGGACTTCACGAGGGTCATTCAAGAAATAAGGTGAATTTTTCGGTACAAGGACTTCACGAGGGTCATTCAAGAAATAAGGTGAGTTTTTCGGTATAAGGACTTCTACGAGGGTCATTCAAGAAATAAGGTGAATTTTTCGGTATAAGGACTTCTACGAGGGTCATTCAAGAAATAAGGTGAATTTTTTTCGGTAGTATAAGGACTTCTACGAGGGTCATTCAAGAAATAAGGTGAATTTTTCGGTATAAGGACTTCTACGAGGGTCATTCAAGAAATATGTGAGCTTTTCGGTATAAGGACTTCTACGAGGGTCATTCAAGAAATAAGGTGAATTTTTCATATAAGGACTTCTACGAGGGTCATTCAAGAAATAAGGTGAATTTTTCGGTACAAGGACTTCTACGAGGGTCATTCAAGAAATAAGGTGAATTTTTTTCGGTATAAGTGACTTCTACGAGGGTCATTCAAGAAAATAAGGTGAGTTTTTCGGTATAAGGACTTCTACGAGGGTCAATCAAGAAATAAGGTGAGTTTTTCGGTATAAGGACTTCTACGAGGGTCATTCAAGAAATATGGTGAGTTTTCGGTATAAGGACTTCTACGAGGGTCATTCAAGAAATAAGGTGAATTTTTCGGTATAAGGACTTCTACGAGGGTCATTCAAGAAATAAGGTGAATTTTTCGGTATAAGGACTTCTACGAGGGTCATTCAAGAAATAAGGTGAGTTTTTCGGTATAAGGACTTCCACGAGGGTCATTCAAGAAATAAGGTGAGTTTTTCGGTATAAGGACTTCTACGAGAGTCATTCAAGAAATAAGGCGAATTTTTCGGTATAAGGACTTCTACGAGGGTCATTCAATAAATAAGGTGGAATTTTTTCGGTATAAGGACTTTCACGAGGGTCATTCAAGAAATAAGGTGAATTTTTCGGTATAAGGATTTCACGAGAGCTTGTCCAAGAAATAAGGTGAATTTTTCGGTATAAGGACTTCTACGAGGGTCATTCAAGAAATAAGGTGAATTTTTCGGTATAAGGACTTCTAATACAGTTGTACGATGAAGTCAAAAGTACTGTGAGCGATTGGCTGTGACATCAGTCCGAAGATTTTTACGCTGAGGGAATACAGAAGCTTTTGCACAGATGGGAAAAGTGTGTGACACTGCTGGGAGAATAGGTTGAAAAAATAAAAAATAGTAAGCTTATATCTGTATATACACAGTTGACATCTTTCTGTATTTACTAGCTTTCCCACGCAAGGCCAGATGTGACACATGGTCATTTTATAGTGGGTATTCCCGGCCATATAGCCGGGACAAAAAATGAATTTCAACTGGTTTGCACCCCTCAGTAACCGAAACCTTGATAATTGACTTCTGTTCAATCTTGGAGCATGCTTCTTGGTCGGCCATCTTTGTTAATCTCCAAAAATTTCAATGTTTTTTTTAATCTGCAAAGAAAAATAAATCCCTTTGAAAAAGAACTAAAGGAATTTTTTTGAAAATAAATTAGCTTCTATCTGTATTAGAAGTCCTTATGCTAAAAATTCACCTTATTTATTGAATGACCCTCGTATATTGCTGCTAAACAAATAGATTATAATTATATTTAAGTGATAGACAATAGTAATAAATACAATTCTATAATTGTAAATGATCTTCTCAAAAAGAAAAAAAGTGCGAAAGAAAGAAATATGAATGAAATAAAGCACTAAGATAGGCTTATGGTAAAAGTCTAGTTGGTATTTTTTCCTTTGGCATCACAGAATTATACACAAGAAAATCCACCATTCGCCTATGCTTAGAACACTGCCGCCTGTGCTCCTGCTATTTACTTTGAGCTTTTTGATAAAATCCAAAGAATAATCAGCAATATTAATAGTCTTGCTCTGGCGGTTCGACTTCAGTCTCTTTACCACCTCCCTAAGGTTGCCTCTCTCTGTCTTTTCTTTCTAGAAAAGACTCACTCATTGTAATTGTTCGGATAAGATTTATTATATAATCATATCGCCCCAAGTAAGGCAGTTTACTGACACTGGTGCGCAGTAGGTTATAGGAGGAAAGTTATGAGAAAAAGTGACAGGTTATAGGGGGTGTCAGGAGGTGGGTAACAGAAACATGAGAATACTGATGAGAATGGAGTGGGCGGAAAGAGGAGTATGAGAGAGAGAGAGAGAGAGAGAACGCAAATTAGTGAAATAGGAGATGACTATTGATTTTACATTTAAATTCTTGGAGATTGTAGCTGTCGAGGAAACAAGTAAACGGAAGGGAATTACACAAGCGGGAAGTGCGAGAAAAGAAGCTATTGACTAGGAATTTGCGTTTACATTATATTGATTTCACAGTAAAATTGTAGGACCATGTTGCTAATCTTGTGTCTTCCGGTAAATTCATACAACTAGGCACCAGTGAGCGTATGAGAGAGAGAGAGAGAGAGAGAGAGAGAGAGAGAGAGAGAGAGAGAGAACGGGCAAATTAGTGAAATAGGAGATGACTATTGATTTTACATTTAAATTCTGAGATTGTAGCTGTCGAGGAAACAAGTAAACGGGAAGGGAATTACACAAGCGGGGAAGTGCGAGAAAAGCTATTGACCAGAATTTTATGTTTACATTATATTGATTTCACAGTAAAATTGTAGGACCATGTTGCTAATCTTGTGTCTCCGGTAAATTCATACAAACGGGGCACCAGTGAGCGTATGAGAGAGAGAGAGAGAGAGAGAGAGAGAGAGAGAGAGAGAGAACGCAAATTAGTGAAATAGGAGATGACTATTGATTTTACATTTAAATTCTTGGAGATTGTAGCTGTCGAGGAAACAAGTAAACGGAAGGGAATTACACAAGCGGGAAGTGCGAGAAAAAGAAGCAGCTGGACTAGAATTTGCGTTTACATTATATTGATTTCACAGTAAAATTGTGGGACCATGTTGCTAATCTTGTGTCTCCGGTAAATTCATACAAACGGGGCACCAGTGAGCGTATGAGAGAGAGAGAGAGAGAGAGAGAGAGAGAGAGAGAACGCAAATTAGTGAAATAGGAGATGACTATTGATTTTACATTTAAATTCTTGGAGATTGTAGCTGTCGAGGAAACAAGTAAACGGAAGGAAATTACACAAGCGGGAAGTGCGAGAAAAGAAGCTATTGGACTAGAATTTGCGTTTACATTATATTGATTTCACAGTAAAAACGAGACCAAGTGCCAATTTGTGTTCCGGTAAATTCCATACAAACGGGGCACCAGTGAGCGTGAAGGAGAGAGAGAGAGAGAGAGAGAGAGAGAGAGAGAGAGAGAGAACGCAAATTAGTGAAATAGGAGATGACTATTGATTTTACATTTAAATTCTTGGAGATTGTAGCTACGAGGAAACAAGTAAACGGAAGGGAATTACACAAGCGGGAAGTGCGAGAAAAGAAGCTATTGGACTAGAATTTGCGTTTACATTATATTGATTTCAACAGTAAAATTGTAGGACCATGTTACAATCTTGTGTCTCCGGTAAATTCATACAAACGGGCACCAGTGAGCGTATGAGAGAGAGAGAGAGAGAGAGAGAGAGAGAGAGAACGCAAATTAGTGAAATAGGAGATGACTATTGATTTTACATTTAAATTCTTGGAGATTGTAGCTGTCGAGGAAACAAGTAAACGGAAGGAATTATGTCAAATCGGGAAGTGCTAGAGAAAAGAAGCTATTGGACTAGAATTTGCGTTTACATTATATTGATTTCACAGTAAAATTGTAGGACCATGTTGCTAATCTTGTGTTCTCGGTAAATTCATACAAACGGGGCACCAGTGAGCGTATGAGAGAGAGAGAGAGAGAGAGAGAGAGAGAGAGAGAGAGAGAGAGAGAGAACGCAAATTAGTGAAATAGGAGATGACTATTGATTTTACATTTAAATTCTTGGAGATTGTAGCTGTCGAGGAAACAAGTAAACGGAAGGGAATTACACAAGCGGGAAGTGTGAGAAAAGAAGCTATTGGACTAGAATTTGCGTTTACATTATATTGATTTCACAGTAAAATTGTAGGACCATGTTGCTAATCTTGTGTCTCCGGTAAATTCATACAAACGGGGCACCAGTGAGCGTATGAGAGAGAGAGAGAGAGAGAGAGAGAGAGAGAGAGAGAGAGAGAGAGAGAGGAGAACGCAAATTAGTGAAATAGGAGATGACTATTGATTTTACATTTAAATTCTTGGAGATTGTAGCTGTCGAGGAAACAAGTAAACGGAAGGAATTACACAAGGGCAGCGTGTGAGAAAAGAAGCTATTGGACTAGAATTTGCGTTTACATTATATTGATTTCACAGTAAAATTGTAGGACCATGTTGCTAATCTTGTGTCTCCGGTAAATTCATACAAACGGGGCACCAGTGAGCGTATGAGAGAGAGAGAGAGAGAGAGAGAGAGAGAGAGAGAGAGAGAGAGAGAGAGAGAGAGAACGCAAATTAGTGAAATAGGGAGATGTGACTATTGATTTACATTTAAATTCTTGGAGATTGTAGCTGTCGAGGAAACAAGTAAACGGAAGGGAATTACACAAGCGGGAAGTGCGAGAAAAGAAGCTATTGGACTAGAATTTGCGTTTACATTATATTGATTTCACAGTAAAATTGTAGGACCATGTTGCTAATCTTGAAATTGCAATTCATACACAAACGTAAATTATGAGCGTATGAGAGAGAGAGAGAGAGAGAGAGAGAGAGAGAGAGAGAGAGAACGCAAATTTGTGAAATAGAGATGACTATTGATTTTACATTTAAATTCTTGGAGATTGTAGCTGTCGAGGAAACAAGTAAACGGAAGGGAATTACACAAGGGAAGTGCGAGAAAAAGAAGCTATTGGACTAGAATTTGCGTGCTTACATTATATTGATTTCACAGTAAAATTGTAGGACCATGTTGCTAATCTTGTGTGTCTCTAAAATCTTACACAAACGGGGCACCAGTGAGCGTATGAGAGAGAGAGAGAGAGAGAGAGAGAGAGAGAGAGAGAGAGAGAGAACGCAAATTTGTGAAATAGGAGATGACTATTGATTTTACATTTAAATTCTTGGAGATTGTAGCTGTCGTGGAGGAAACAAGTAAACGGAAGGAATTACACAAGCGGGAAGTGCGAGAAAAGAAGCTATTGGACTAGAATTTGCGTTACACTATATTGATTTCACAGTAAAATTATAGGACCATGTTGCTAATCTTGTGTCTCCGGTAAATTCTATGCACAAACGGGGCACCAGTGAGTTGCACATGAGAGAGAGAGAGAGAGAGAGAGAGAGAGAGAGAGAGAGAGAACGCAAATTTGTGAAATAGGAGATGACTATTGATTTTACATTTAAATTCTTGGAGATTGTAGCTGTCGAGAAACAAGTAAAACGGAAGTGAATTACACAAGGGAAGTGCGAGAAAAGAAGCTATTGGACTAGAATTTGCGTTTACATTATATTGATTTCTACAGTAAAATTGTAGGACCATGTTGCTAATCTTGTGTCTCCTGTACCATACAAACGGGGCACCAGTGAGCGTATGAGAGAGAGAGAGAGAGAGAGAGAGAGAGAGAGAGAGAGAGAGAGAGAGAGAGAGAGAACGCAAATTTGTGAAATAGGACATGACCATTGATTTTACATTTAAATTTTTGGAGATTGTAGCTGTCGAGGAAACAAGTAAACGGAAGGGAATTACACAAGGGAAGTGCGAGAAAAGAAGCTATTGGACTAGAATTTGCGTTTACATTATATTGATTTCACAGTAAAATTGTAGGACCATGTTGCTAATCTTGGAAATTTCCGGGTGGGACACCCTATACAAACGGGGCACCAGTGAGCGTATGAGAGAGAGAGAGAGAGAGAGAGAGAGAGAGAGAGAGAGAGAGAGAGAGAGAGAACGCAAATTAGTGAAATAGAGATGACTATTGATTTTACATTTAAATTTCCTTGGAGATTGTAGCTGTCGGAGAAACAAGTAAACGGAAGGGAATTACACAAGGAAGTGCGAGAAAAGAAGTTATTGGACTAGAATTTGCGTTTACATTATATTGATTTCTACAGTAAAATTGTAGGACCATGTTGCTAATTCTGTGTTCCGGTAAATTCATGGCAATCGGGGCACCAGTGAGCGTATGAGAGAGAGAGAGAGAGAGAGAGAGAGAGAGAGAGAGAGAGAGAGAGAACGCAAATTAGTGAAATAGGAGATGACTATTGATTTTACATTTAAATTCTTGGAGATTGTGGCTGTCGAGGAAACAAGTAAACGGAAGGGAATTACACAAGGCGGGAAGTGCGAGAAAAGAAGCTATTGGACTAGAATTTGCGTTTACATTATATTGATTTCACAGTAAAATTGTAGGACCATGTTGCTAATCTTGTGTCTCCAAAAAATTCATACAAACGGGGCACCAGTGAGCGTATGAGAGAGAGAGAGAGAGAGAGAGAGAGAGAGAGAGAGAGAGAACGCAAATTTGTGAAATAGGAGATGACTATTGATTTTACATTTAAATTCTTGGAGATTGTAGCTGTCGAGGAAACAAGAAACGGAAGGGAATTACACAAGGGAAGCGAGAAAAGAAGCTATTGGACTAGAATTTGCGTTTACATTATATTGATTTCACAGTAAAATTCAGAGACCATGTTACACCTTATAAGTTCTTTTTGGGTAAATTCATACAAACGGGGCACCAGTGAGTGTATGAGAGAGAGAGAGAGAGAGAGAGAGAGAGAGAGAGAGAGAGAGAACGCAAATTAGTGAAATAGGAGATGACTATTGATTTTACATATTTAAATTCTTGGAGATTGTAGTCAATGAGGAAACAAGTAAACGGAAGGGAATTAACACAAGGGAAGTGCGAGAAAAGAAGCTATTGGACTAGAATTTGCGTTTACATTATATTGATTTCAATAGTAAAATTGTAGGACCATGTTGCTAATCTTCAGTCTGTAAATTCATACAAACGGGGCACCAGTGAGCGTATGAGAGAGAGAGAGAGAGAGAGAGAGAGAGAGAGAGAACGCAAATTAGTGAAAATAGGAGATGACTATTGATTTTACATTTAAATTCTTGGAGATTGTAGCTGTCGAGGAAACAAGTAAACGGAAGGAATACACAAGCGGGAAGTGCGAGAAAAGAAGCTATTGGACTAGAATTTGCGTTTACATTATATTGATTTCACAGTAAAATTGTAGGACCATGTTGCTAATCTTGTGTCTCCGGTAAATTCATACAAACGGGGCACCAGTGAGCGGTATGAGAGAGAGAGAGAGAGAGAGAGAGAGAGAGAGAGAGAGAGAGAGAGAGAACGCAAATTTGTGAAATAGAGATGACTATTGATTTTACATTTAAATTCTTGGAGATTGTAGCTGTCGAGGAAACAAGTAAACGGAAGGGAATTACACAAGCGGGAAGTGCGAGAAAAGAAGCTATTGGACTAGAATTTGCGTTTACATTATATTGATTTCACAGTAAAATTGTAGGACCATGTTGCTAATCTTGTGTCTCCGGTAAATTCATACAAACGGGGCACCAGTGAGCGTATGAGAGAGAGAGAGAGAGAGAGAGAGAGAGAGAGAGAACGCAAATTTTGTGAAATAGAGATGACTATTGATTTACATTTAAATTTTTGGAGATTGTAGCTGTCGAGGAAACAAGTAAAACGGAAGGGACTATACCAAGGGAAGTGCGAGAAAAGAAGCTATTGGACTAGAATTTGCGTTTACATTATATTGATTTCACAGTAAAATTGTAGTAATCAAGGTTAATCTTGTGTCTCCGGTAAATTCATACAAACGGGGCAGCAGTGAGCGTATGAGAGAGAGAGAGAGAGAGAGAGAGAGAGAGAGAGAGAGAACGCAAATTAGTGAAATAGGAGATGACTATTGATTTTACATTTAAATTCTTGGAGATTGTAGCTGTCGAGGAAACAAGTAAACGGAAGGGAATTACACAAGCGGGAAGTGCGAGAAAAGAAGCTATTGGACTAGAATTTGCGTTTACATTATATTGATTTCACAGTAAAATTGTAGGACCATGTTGCTAATCTTGTGGCTCGGGTAAATTCATACAAACGGGGCACCAGTGAGCTAAGTTCATCGGAGCAGAAGCCGTGAAAGTATGTGTGGAAGAGACACAGGAAAGCCACATTGAGTCGGTCTGGTCGTTATGTTAAACTGAGTTTTTGAATTTAAGCTCCGTACTAGACTGCTGTCAAGATCTCATCAAATTACCGTTTTGCTGGCTAAGTATGGACGTAAGTTCTATGCTAACAGTTTCTTTTCTTGCACCTCTTACTTGTAAATTTCCTTTCCGACTCACATTTCCAGTTAACTTTAATCTGCAAAAAATTAAATACAATCTCAATCGCTATCTATTGCCCTCTTACCTCTCATTATTAATGTTTCTCTTCCTAATTCTTTCATATCCTGTAACCCTTACATCTTAGTGGATTTGGTGCCTTGCATGAGGTGATATGGATTCGAAAAATATATTACACTTTTCAAAAATACCATTTTTTAAACAGTTATGATCAACAACTTCGTCATAATTGCGTTAAACTCGTCCACAAGTAGAATTCAGTTCCCTTTCAGTGGCAATAGCCTAGATACACAGAGTGTTATTTTTATCCCATAGCAATAGATAGCTAGACCTGAGTTGTGCGATGATTAGACAATAAAAATAAAATAAAATAAAATAAAAACAAACAATCAGTACAAACATATTGTTCATTTTCTCTTTTGCTCACTGTGAATATGACAGTTAACACATTATTCAAGTCGACTCGATGTCGTCACATAACCACGAGGGAAAGTCTGTTAAAATATAGCCTGCAAGATTCTTTTTGATTGGTTGCAGAGTTGTTATCTTGGGTACGTGTGCCGATTCTTATAAGTGTGCGATTGATGAACTGTCGTCTAAATTATGCAAAAGTAGAAAAAAAAAGCTGACATTTCATTTTAGCAAATATATTTGCAAAAAATTCAAAAAAATATCTTGAAATACTAGAGTAAATTCATCCAATAAAATTGGCACTGGGCATGATTTAAGAGTCTCCTGCATCTCTTCTGGACGGTCTCCTTGTTTAAATTGGTGAATGCTGCCATCATCCTTGCGTTCAGTTCAACTTTGGTGTAACAAGAAGTTTTGCTAGTCTCTCGCTCAACTGCGTTCCGCACATAAAACATCTATAGGCTTGGAATCTTGGGAGTTAGGTGCTTAGATGTAAAAGGTGTTATTTTCACGGAAATTATCTGACAGCCAGGGTTCTTTTGCTTGTGGGGCATGGTGCAGTGTCTTCTAGCCAGACATAGGGTCTTCCAGCAGCCATTCTTTTGACCTAGACAGCACTACTTCCTCAAATCACTCGATCTAGGCCTCCGTGTTGAGTCTGAGGTGCCGTGGAAAGATTAATAGAGACTGGACATCGGCATCACTGGTGATCACTCAAAACACCTTTGCAATCACCATTAGACTCATCGAACTCTTACCGATTCTCCTGCACTGTCCGCAGACTGACACCGAGACTCTCTGAAATGTACGTATTTTAGCTTCTGGCGCGAATGCCAAACAGTACAGCATGCAGTTTTCAAGTTTCTCGCGGAATGAATTGCGTTGTGGTGCTCTTTTTTTTAACAGAGATGGAGCCCAACAGACCATACTACACTATAAAATTGCTAAAATAAAAACAACAAAGCACATGCACGGAAATAAAAAAATAAAAAGGCGACAATTTACTCATCGCAACTCGTACATATTAAAAATAGCCGACTACTTTCTATCTAGATGAACTTCGTCAGATCCATTAATTAATGGCGGTTGCGGAGAGGGGGGTAGTTGTCGCGGTGTGATGGCGAACAGAGAGATCGTCGAGTAGACAATTACGATAATGCAATTAGTTCGATTCTCACTAGTTCGGCAGTTAGAACAGAAGTGAGAATTGACTTCACCAGATTCTACAAACTAGTGGCGTTGTGCGAGAGGAAGTTTCGGAAATATCGATCAACTGGCAGAATGTTTCTTTCTTAAAAAAGATATTTATTGATTAGTCTTGTTCTAACTTTGTCAGGAATTCACAAGATCTTCTTCACTCAGTCACTATCATTGGATTCACGAATCATTTGTTGTATTTTAAAATAACTCTACATATATCAATGACAGCCTGTTATGATCTATCTATCTATCTATCTATCTATCTATCTATCTATCTATCTATCTATATTTTCTGTATATTTTCTATCTATCTATCTATCTATCTATCTATCTATCTATCTATCTATCTCTATATTTTCTATCTATCTATCTATCTATCTATCTATCTATCTATACCTATCTTTTATACCTATATTTTCTATATATCTATCTATCTATCTATCTATCTATCTATCTATCTATACCTATCTTTTCTGAATATCTATCTATATATCTTTTCTGAATATCTATCTATCTATCTATCTATCTATCTATCTATCTATCTATCTATCTATATTTTCTATCTATCTATCTATCTATCTATCTATCTATCTATCTATATTTTCTGTATATCTATCTATCCCTATCTTTTCTGAATATCTATCTATCTATCTATCTATCTATCTATCTATCTATCTATCTATCTATCCTCTATACGTATCCTTTCTAATATCTATCTATCTATCTATCTATCTATCTATCTATCTATCTATCTATATTTTCTGTATATCTATCTATCTATCTA
Source organism: Ascarosepion bandense (assembly GCA_037127315.1). Classification (NCBI taxonomy): domain Eukaryota; kingdom Metazoa; phylum Mollusca; class Cephalopoda; order Sepiida; family Sepiidae; genus Ascarosepion; species Ascarosepion bandense. The sequence continues at coordinate 2,628,979 of JBBBDQ010000241.1, forward strand.
TCTATCTATCTATCTATCTATCGATCTATCTATCTATCTATATTTTCTGTATATCTATCTATCTATCTATCTATCTATCTATCTATCTATCTATCTATTCTGAATATCTATCTATCTATCTATCTATCTATCTATCTATCTATCTAATTTCTCTGAAACTGGTTTGTGATTATTAATTGCAATAGCAAAGTTGACAGTGATTATGTGACATTAAAAAAAACGATAATACTTAACAGAATATCGCTTTCATCTGTTCAGCCTCTTCTTCATCAGACGTTTTCTTGCAACATAGTGCAGATTCTTCCTCATTTCACTTCAAGTAAACTACACGAAACATTTTTAACCTCACAACAACACATTTTCGCTAACCTCATTTAAAATAAACGGGGTCAGAATCCATAAGCTTACAAGAACAGGTGTTAGGTTAAGATTAATTGGCACATAAGATCGAGTTAACTCTTTTTCTGTTAAAAAAATTATAACAACGTTTTCCAGTCGATGCTGTGTTTAAAAACAACTAAATGTTATTTTTCTCTTTCTGTTATCGGCTGTTGTGCGCTCCGGCCTTCTTCAGGTGCTAGGAAGTTTGAACCGAACCCTTTATTACAAACACTGGGATATATCATTCTCATTCCTTGCGTAGTAATAATACTACGATTGGAATTCATGAGTTATCTTCCTCTAACCCCAAAACTTGTTCACCACTGCTACAGTCTGGTATTGAACTCACAACTTTAATAAACAAATCATGATCTAACCAAAAAATAAAAAATAGAAAAAATTATGATAATGAGATCGTTTTGAAGGGGGTTTTGCACAATAACAAATTTTACCATTCTTGTCGGTATTCAGTGCTGCTGTCATAACTAATCTGATGTTCCTGTTGCATTTCTCGAGATCAAGGACGAAATGCAAAGAAGAGTCTGTAATTTGATTACTCTAGATTTGGCTTTTCGAGTTTAATCATTATTTTCAGTGGGTTGTCTGTATTTTTCTATAAATATTTTCATGACATTTTTATCGTTTCAACCCAAGCAAAGCAGTACCGCCACTGGTGCGTAGGGGTTTACATAAGTGGAGAGTGAACAGAAAGAGGAACCGGTTACAAAGTATGTCAAAGAAAGGGAAAGAGATGGAAGGAAGTACTTGTGTAAAGAAAGTTGTGAGAATAGAGTGAAAACAGAGAAGAACAAGATACAAGAGGTGTTGAGGAAGGACAAGAGAAGAACTGTAGTCAAAGGGATAAAAGATAGCAATTGACATTGCATTTTAACTCTTTGAATCTCTAGCTATCAGGGAAGTAATAATATAGAAAGGAGTACAACAGAAAGGAAGTTCGAGAAAAGAAGCTGGTAGAGTAGAATGGCGGCTGCATTTGGTTGTTTTAACTGAAAAAGGGTTAGAAATTGTTGCCAGTCTGGTTGCTCGAGTAAATTCCTGTAGAGGGGGCACAATTGAGTTAAGCTGTTTGAAGCAGAAACCATGAAAATATTTGTAGAAGAGACAGAGGGAAGCCACATTTTGTCGGTGAGAATGTGGCTGGAGTCAAACCACCAGATCGGGAACGCTCACATTACAGATTTACAGATTCTCCTCTGGAGCCTGTCAAAAAACCCTTGATGAATAGCAGGGGCGCCCGACCAAAAATGACAACTGTATTCTATGCATGGGCGGATGGTTGATTTGTATATTTGCAAGATAGACTCAGGCAAAAAAAAAACAAAAAACTTCCTAGCCCGATACAGTGACTCAACATTCCTAGCAGTAGATTTAGTTTTTGAGTCAATGTAATCGTTCCACTTGAGAGAGAGAGAGAGAGAGAGAGAGAGAGAGAGAGAGAGAGAGAGTAGTGTATTGCTTTCGGAGAGACTAGCTAGACCCATGATGATGGTGGGAAAGAGCGACTGTTTATCGTGGTTGACAGATAGCAGCTTTGTTTGTCAAACATATAAAGTTAATTGTAATACTACATTGGTAACTATGTCTCATCGTTTTACTGTTAAAATAGATTGCTTGTCTCCCTGTTATCTAGTCTTCAAACTTGTAAGAGCAACGATAATCGCCATCTGCTGTCTTCCTGAAAAAAGATTGCCCTCTAGTTATCTTTCACTTCGTGTAATCCCTTGCGTTTTAATGGCTTTATGCCCTTCATGGTTTGAAATGATTAACCAAGAACAGATAATCTTAATACGAAAATTTGTAGTGCAGTGTATATCGGCTCGGAAAGAGAAATCGGAGAGCTGAGTTCGAATTCCAGTTGAATTCATGGCATTCACTTACTCGTAAATAACATTGGGAAAATATTAATCCGTCTCTTCTCCCTCCAGCTATAAGTTTAATAGACTAGTAGATTGGGTTCTAAAGCATTCGTTGGCAATCAGTCTATCGCAAAAAGCATAGGCAACCCACTGCTGAAAACATTCTGCCCAATCAGTGATGTCTATTTCGAGATACGATCAACTAAGCGTGTCTCATGTATGACACTTAGTTGAGTGAGTCGTATGCGATACGACCCGTCATAAGACGGGCCACACTACTAAAAAATTCAAGGTAATTTTTCATTGAAGTTACTGCAGCCATTTTATGTTCACTGCAGAAGAAATCAAACTAAACATCAACTGAATAAAGAAGCAAATGATTCTAGGAGAACGTTTTATATAATGAAACACTTAGGAAATTTCGTATATTATCACTGATGACACACGCTTCTGTGTGTGATTTCTTTCTAATCTATTCATTTAACTATTTAGTAAGTTAAGTGACATACGTGAAACACGCTTGGGTGATCATGTCTCGAAAGAGACAAGACTGACTGGACAGAAGATTATCCCGCAGTAAGTTGCCATTGCTTTCTGCGGTAAACTGGTTGCCAGCCAAGGCTTTAGAACCAAAGCTGTCCTCCTATTTAACCCATATTTGGAGGGAAGGGACGGGTTAATACCTTTCACAAGGGTATTTGTGCGTAAGTGAATGCAATGGATTCAGCTGTAATTCGAACTCGGCTCCCCGATTTCTCGTTCTGAGCCGATATAAAATGTAAATATATTACGTAACAGTTCAGTACTTTTTTCTTTGCCTTTAGGGTATTTCGACGTGGTGTAAGAACTTGTCTCGCTAGATTATATTACAACAGAGGAGTGAGTTTGATCCTCAATACTTTCGGCTTTTTTTGCTAATTCTAAGCTACGCTTAGAAAATAGCCTTTTTTTTGTCTGTAATGAAACTTTCCAGTTTCTTAATAATTTTCTTATCTCTTGCTTGTCATCTTTCTCTGTCTAAACTCTTCTTCGGATTTTGGTGTCACACTTTTCGTTCTTTGTTAAAACGATATTTTATGTAATTGTGCTTGCTCGATTTTGAGATCTCAAATTTGTAACCTTTACGTTCGGTTATGTTCGTTGTGGTACAGTGGATATCGGCTCGGAACGAGAAACCGGGGAGCTGAGTTCGAATACAAGTTGAATCAATTGTATTCCCTTACGCGCAAATACCCTTGGGAAAGGTATTAATCCGTCTATTCCTTCCAGTTATGGGTTAAATAACAGGACAGATTGGGTTCTATAGCCTTGGTCTACCGCAGAAAGCAATGGCAACCTACTGCGGATAATCCAGTGAGTCATGTCTCTTTCAAGACATGATCGCCCAAGCGTGTATTACGTATGGCACTTAACTGACTGACGTTCGGCTGTCCTATTTGCTGGCAATCATACAATTGCATCTTGCAATTAGTCCTTTCTTATCACTTTTCTTTATTAACTTCTATAGGAGTTATTGTAATTTATTTTCTATGTTTGCTATCAAAACTGTGCGATTTGCATATTTTAGTCTGTTAATAATACGACTACGAAAAATGATGTTATTGTTGACCATGTCCACCATAGTTTATGAATATAGAATACAGCGCAGTACGTAACTGTTCAATGAAACAACGTCAAAGATTAACTCAAGAGTCGAACATTATTGAATCTGGTTATTTCGCCAATACCCGGGAAAATATGGTCGCCTTTATACACGTCGTATTGAATATTTTGAGCCTTTTGATTGGTTAACTCTTCTATTGGTGAACTATAAAATGGGTCAGCTTATGGCTGGTTTACTAGTATACAACGGTACCCAAAAAGACTCCAACAGTTATGACTTCCATTTCTCTCAGAATCGCTTAAATCTATACATTAAATTGTGTTACTGTTATAGTGCTCTGTCTAGAGGAATGGACTCTTCTTCCATCAATTAATACTAACCTGAGTGACTTCCGGGTACGCAGATGTGAGGCAGTAGAGACGCAGTCTAGACTTACACTTATAACTGCTGGCTATTAACACTCGTATTTGTATATATGTTCTGTTTTTCTAATACACTGTTTGAACCTAACTTCTTGTTTTCCATGTTTCTTCCTGGCCCTAACGGGCTGCAGCAACTTAGCGACGAAGATTCGCCACAAGAGTTACTAAATTGAGTGTAAGTACCTCCGGGATTATTTCTGTTTAGTGAGTTCCGAGATGATGTAAAACAGTCGGAAATTACCTACGACATCATTTGACTTTCAGGTGACCCCATTATACGGATAAATTTATTAAATTATAAATATTTATAAAAAGGAATAAACACGTATATTTATAGGAAGACACAAGATGTCCCGTTCTTTTGAGCATACCATAGGTATACCTTTAAGTACTTTCAGAAATAGCTTAGCCAATACATGCATCTAGATGAGGTTTATTTAAAAAAAACTAATTTTAGGGGTCGGTGTTCCAGGACATTTTGACGTATAGTTCAAAAAGTAAAAAACTGTTTGACCGAAGAAAAATAATATTTAATTAGATAGATAGATAGATAGATAGATAGATAGATAGATAGATAGATAGATAGATGGTTCTCAATAGATAGATAGATAGATAGATAGATAGATAGATAGATAGATAGATAGAACCTAGCCAATACGTGCATCTAGATGAGGTTTATTCAAAACAAAACCATTTTAGGGGGTCGGATTTCCAGGGCATTTCGACGTATAGTTCAAAAAGTAAAAAAATGTTTGACCGAAGAAAAATAATATTTAATTAGATAGATAGATAGATAGATAGATAGATAGATAGATAGATAGATTCTCAACAGACTGATAGATAGATAGATAGATAGATAGATAGATAGATATACATAAAAGGTAGATATGAATAGATAGATAGATAGATAGATAGATAGATAGATAGATTCTCAACAGACTGATAGATAGATAGATAGATAGATAGATAGATAGATAGATAGATAGATGGTTCTCAACAGATAGATAGATAGATAGATAGATAGATAGATATATAGATAGATAGATAGATAGATAGATAGAACCTAGCCAATACGTGCATCTAGATGAGGTTTATTCAAAACAAAACCATTTTAGGGGGTCGGATTTCCAGGGCATTTCGACGTATAGTTCAAAAATTAAAAAAATGTTTGACCGAAGAAAAATAATATTTATTAGATAGATAGATAGATAGATAGATAGATAGATAGATAGATAGATAGATTCTCAACAGACTGATAGATAGATAGATAGATAGATAGATAGATAGATAGATAGATAGATATACATAAAAGGTAGATATGAATAGATAGATAGATAGATAGATAGATAGATAGATAGATAGATTCTCAACAGACTGATAGATAGGTAGATAGATAGATAGATAGATAGATAGATAGATAGATAGATAGATAGATGGTTCTCAACAGATAGATAGATAGATAGATAGATAGATAGATAGATAGATAGATAGATAGATAGAACCTAGCCAATACGTGCATCTAGATGAGGTTTATTCAAAACAAAACCATTTTAGGGGGTCGGATTTCCAGGGCATTTCGACGTATAGTTCAAAAAGTAAAAAAATGTTTGACCGAAGAAAAATAACATTTAATTAGATAGATAGATAGATAGATAGATAGATAGATAGATAGATAGATAGATAGATAGATTCTCAACAGACTGATAGATAGACAGATAGATAGATAGATAGATAGATAGATAGATAGATAGATAGATAGATAGATAGATATACATAAAAGGTAGATATGAATAGATAGATAGATAGATAGATAGATAGATAGATAGATAGATAGATATAACCTAGCCAATACGTGCATCTAGATGAGGTTTATTCAAAACAAAACCATTTTAGGGGGTCGGGTTTCCAGGGCATTTCGACGCATATTTCAACTAGTAAAAAAAGATTGTCCGAAAAAAGATAACATTTCATTTGAAGAAAAACGTGTGGCGTAAAGGAATAGGCGTTTATATAATTTTTATGAGTCTTTTTTTATTATGTTTTTTTTTTTTAGGTGCATAGAAGCATTGTTGAACGGGTTTTCATGGGGGTAAATAAACGTGTTATTCTCTCTTGGGTCGTTGCTTTGGCTTTATATTACCGACACCTGTGCAAGCGTTGTATTACGTGCCTTTATTATCTTTGGTTTTCTCTACTTTTACTTTCACTTTCTCTTTCGTATCAAATGTAGCGTTCTTTCTTGAATACACTTTATCGCAGATCGTATCGTGAGCGAACAGTTTTGCTCATCAATAATTGAAAGTAGCCTCATGAAAATTTTCCGCAAAGAGATATTGTTTACTCAGTGAACTCTCGTTAGAAACTGTTTGATTTTTTTGTTGCTTTTAATCGTTTATTTTTGCTTATTTTATTTTTAATAAAAGAAATAATGTTTGAAAATAATTTTTTAGCAGTTTGAAATAAGATTCCTTATCGGTGTTATTTTTTATATGGTTAAATCGCACCGAACCTACTACATTCCTCACTTATAAAACCATGTTACTTATATAATATATTGGCTTGTTTTTTTTTCTACTTGACAAGGGATGAAAGCATAAACAAATTTATTAAATAAATTTCAGTAGCGCATTAAGTTAAATAAGTACCTATTTCGAACTTTATCCGAAAACATAGATTAATATTCGACAAACTCTATGGAAAATATTGAAAAACCGTTTTGTAGGCACATTTAACATTTAAAAACAAATACATTTTTAGATACAAAGGTACAACTAATATTTTTAAAATGAGTAAAACTATCCATAAAAACTATTAATCATCTCATCACAAACAAGTTCATTAGCAACAAACAGTATTATTTTCGCTCCTCTAGCTCCACTGCTGATGCCTTAACTAATAGCACGCATAGAATCAGTGAACCGTTTGATAATAAACAAATGAAGAGTGTGATTGCATTAAAGATCTCGAACATCTACAAGACTTGAATAGTGCGTTATAGGGGTTTTCTACACAAACTTTTTGTTGTGGTGAATTTTCGTCGACAATTGTTGTGGTCTGTTAGGGACAGGAAGAAAGACAATGTAACAAAAAGGTGGGTTCATACAGTGTATTAAAATAACAGAACATCTATACAAATACAAGTGTTAGTAATCATCAGATAAAAATATAAGTCCGAACAGTAGAATTACGCTGCGTCTCGATTGTATCACGACTGTCTCTAGACTGCATGCTGACTGCCTCCCCGGACGTCATGTAGGTTAGTATTTATTGATGGAGGAAGGGTCCTTTATTTTTTTTATATTAACGAACTTTTAAAAACAATTCTCAGTTCTTTAGTAAATATATAAGTAGATGATAATACGGTTTATACGTACACCTCCCACAATCTCCATGTTAGGCTAGGGTACAGGTAGCTGCTTTCTCCACAGATCTAGCTCTCTCAGCTGAATAAAAAAGACTGATTTGTATCATTCAACCGTGAAAACCATAAATGTCTTCCTGTCTTGCAGGACAGCAACAACAACAGAGACCTAATTTAATAAACAGGAAGTTTTTAAATTTATTAAATACTCACATATTGTTAGTTGATATTGTGAGTTATTTGGCCAGTGTACATAAATTTTCCAAATTTTTACTTAAAAAATAAAACAAACACATTTACTATTTCTATAATAAAATTCCTTAACTTATTTATTAAGTTAAGTGCCATACGTGATACACGCTTTGGGCGATCATGTCTCGAAAGACTGACTGGGCAAAAGATTATCTCGCAGTAGGTTGCCATTGCTTTCTGCGGTAGACTGGTCGCCAGCCAAGATTATAGAACCCAATGTTTTCTATTATTTGACTCATAGTTAGAGGGGGAAGAGATGTATTATAATATTAAGTAGTAATTATTGGAGGATCAGTTTATTACTTAATTACAATATAAAAATGATCACCCACTTTATGACCAGTAGAAGACTTAATCATATTTTCAACTATTATATTTAGTCAGTCAGTTAAGTGTCATACGTGATACACGCTTTGGGCGATCATGTCTCGAAAGGGACATGACTGACTGGGCAGAAGACTATACCGCATTAGGCTGCCATTATTTTCTGCGGTAGACTGGTTGCCCGCTAAAGCTATAGACTTCAATCTGTCCCATTATTTAACCCATAACTGGAGATAACAGTCGGGTTAATACCTTACCCAAGGGTATCTGTGCGTAAGTGAATGCAAGACATTCAACTGAAATTCGAACTCTATTTGTCGTTGCGAGCCGATATCGACTGAATCACAAGGTACATCCTACAACATCCTATACATTTACTGTTTCTATAATAAAATTCTTTAACTTATCTATCACTAAAAGATAAAATAAGACTTTCATTAAATGGTTCAGAAAAAAAGGTAAGAGTAAAAGTGGTCCATGGGTAACAAATGCTTCAGAAACACCATTACCTTCATGACAGAAAAGAATAACTAAAAAGACTTTTCAAGAGATTCTATTCCTGGAAAAGTGTTATGGCGCCCTATCTATAGGAATGCACACTTCCTTTGTCAATAAAAATTAAAAACGGTAATAAATTAAAAACGATATTAAAATAATATTAATGACTGTATCAAATATTAATTAGTAATTCTTTAATATTAAGTATAATGCTATTCTGTTTCATTTTTTTATCATTTCACCCTCAGCAAGGTGACAATGCCACTAGGACGAAGGCGAAGGAGGAATACAGAGAGTGAAAGTGAATGGAAAGACCTTAGTGAGAAAAAGTGAGGAAATACAGAACTACGGTTAAATTAGACAGGAAACGGTGCTTGGCGTTTCCAGCGATTATCCACTGCACACTGCACGGGTAACAAATGCTTCGGAAGCCCTGAGCTAAATTCTAGTGCGATATTTGCATAAAAAAAAGTAATATCCAAACAAGCCCTCTTGTGTTAACTCTCACAACAGACCTCCAGTGGAATGACTACATAGAATTCATAGCTAAATCAGCTGCAAAGAAGGTCGGTTCTTGGTGTAGGGCCAGGAAATTTTTCCCGTCTGAAATCATCCTGCACATATATAAATCTACCATCCGCCTCTGCATTGAATACTGCTGCCATATTTGGTCGGGTGCTCCTGTTATCCACCTAGGTGTCCTTAACAAAATCCCACGGGGAATCTTTAATCTGATCGATCCCGACTTGGTAGCTCTGATACAATCACTTTATTATTGGCTTAATGTGGCTTCTCTCTGTCTGTTCTACAAATACTTTCACGGCTTCTGCTCCGATGAACTAAGTTCACTGGTGCCGGCTATATATGAGTTTACTCGAGCCACAAGATTAGCAACTAGGTCTCACCCTTTTACTGTGAAACCAATAAAATGTAAACGCAAATTCTACTCCAGTAGCTTCTTTTCTCGCACTTCCCGCCTGTGGAATTCGCTTCCGTTTACTTGCTTCCCTGACAGCTACAATCTTCAAGAATTTAAATGTAAAGTCAATAGCCATCTTCTATCTCACTAACTTACATTCTCTCTCTCTCTCTCTCTCTCTCTCATGCTCCTTTTTCCGTCCGCTCCACTCTCATCAGTTTTTCATCCCTCTCTTAACCACTTCCTGACACCCCCTATAACCGGTAACTCTTTTTCATATAATACCTGTCCCACTTTCCTCCTATGTAACCCCTGCGCAACAGTGGCAGTAAACAGTCTTGCTTGATTATAAAGAATTTAATGGATTATTTCTTCTCTACACGCGTTGCTAGTACCCAATTCTCTCTGTCCAAACTTGAAAGCATTCAAAATAACTTACCCTACATTTTGGATGAATATTTTCCAGATTACAATCACTTTCTTTTAGACAAAACGTTGTTAGCCTCTTGCTAATCTATCGTCATTACTATAGAAAATGCACAGATGAACTACATGCTATCGATTCACCAGTTCATGTCTTCACAACTAGGAAAGCCCCAAGCCACTTACACGGCACCAATTTCTCTTAGTTTATTGTAGTTTCCTTGGCCAAGAGAAAGTTCCTATCAAACAGATTCTTCACCAGAATACTATAATATTAACATCTACCAAGTCTACGTTCAAATTATATCTATCCGACATATCCATATTATATTAATCTCTCCTACTTTACTCCCTTGCAACAATCTCATTCGGTGATCCATTACCTTGAGTGGATGGTCCTTGTAATTATATCTATAAATACTTACCAGTTCAGGCCTTCACAGCTAAGAAAACCCCAAGCGACCGACACAGCGCCAAATCGTCTTTGTTCTATTGTAGTTTCTTTGGTAAAAAGTGAAATTTTCTATCAGATTCTTCACCAGAGCACTATAATATTAACCTATCCAAGTCTACGTTCATATTACATTTATCCCACATATCCACATTATATCAATATCTCCTACTTTACGCCCTTGCAACAATCTCATTCGGTGATCCATTACCTTGAGTGGATGGTCCTTGTAATTATATCTATAAATACTTACCAGTTCAGGCCTTCACAGCTAAGAAAACCCCAAGCGACTGACACAGCGCCAAATCGTCTTTGTTCTATTGTAGTTTCTTTGGTAAAAAGTGAAATTTTCTATCAGATTCTTCACCAGAGCACTATAATATTAACCTATCCAAGTCTACGTTCATATTACATTTATCCCACATATCCACATTATATCAATATCTCCTACTTTACGCCCTTGCAACAATCTCATTCGGTGATCCATTACCTTGAGTGGATGGTCCTTGTAATTATATCTATAAATACTTACCAGTTCAGGCCTTCACAGCTAAGAAAACCCCAAGCGACTGACACAGCGCCAAATCGTCTTTGTTCTATTGTAGTTTCTTTGGTAAAAAGTGAAATTTTCTATCAGATTCTTCACCAGAGCACTATAATATTAACCTATCCAAGTCTACGTTCATATTACATTTATCCCACATATCCACATTATATCAATATCTCCTACTTTACGCCCTTGCAACAATCTCATTCGGTGATCCATTACCTTGAGTGGATGGTCCTTGTAATTATATCTATAAATACTTACCAGTTCAGGCCTTCACAGCTAAGAAAACCCCAAGCGACTGACACAGCGCCAAATCGTCTTTGTTCTATTGTAGTTTCTTTGGTAAAAAGTGAAATTTTCTATCAGATTCTTCACCAGAGCACTATAATATTAACCTATCCAAGTCTACGTTCATATTACATTTATCCCACATATCCACATTATATCAATATCTCCTACTTTACGCCCTTGCAACAATCTCATTCGGTGATCCATTACCTTGAGTGGATGGTCCTTGTAATTATATCTATAAATACTTACCAGTTCAGGCCTTCACAGCTAAGAAAACCCCAAGCGACTGACACAGCGCCAAATCGTCTTTGTTCTATTGTAGTTTCTTTGGTAAAAAGTGAAATTTTCTATCAGATTCTTCACCAGAGCACTATAATATTAACCTATCCAAGTCTACGTTCATATTACATTTATCCCACATATCCACATTATATCAATATCTCCTACTTTACGCCCTTGCAACAATCTCATTCGGTGATCCATTACCTTGAGTGGATGGTCCTTGTAATTATATCTATAAATACTTACCAGTTCAGGCCTTCACAGCTAAGAAAACCCCAAGCGACTGACACAGCGCCAAATCGTCTTTGTTCTATTGTAGTTTCTTTGGTAAAAAGTGAAATTTTCTATCAAACAGATTCTTCACCAGAGCACTATAATATTAACCTATCCAAGTCTACGTTCATATTATATTTATCCCACATATCCACATTATATCAATATCTCCTACTTTACGCCCTTGCAACACTCTCATTCGGTAATCCCTTACCTTGTAATCTCTCACCAAGTAATCATATCTATAAATACTTAATAGGATCATACAAACATGGATGAAAGTGCTTTAAGCTCCTTAAATAACCCCTCCCAAATTTTGAAAACTTCTCGCTTGTTTTGAAAATTCCAGTAGTGTGTTGTAAAAAATCTCTATTCGTGAATTTGAAAAACGGAAAAATCTGTTATTCTAAATCACCTGAAGATACCGAGAGGTTGAAACCCAGGTTGTGGAAATTACTAATTTTAAAATGAAAAGTATTAAAAAGTTCTACAATATAATTGTATTGAACACCTCTTAATACAACTTTACTGGCCTAATTTAATTATGACAGAAACTACGGCCATCAAGGAAAAATTAATTAGTTTTTAAAGTTTTTCCAGCATCTTAATATTTTTTGGTTTTGTTGCAGATAAGGATTAATAAACTATATGTTCATACTTTGTACCGACTCGAGCACTTTAGGGTACTTCTATAGATATTTTCAAGGGTGTTATGTATCTGCTGTCATTATCTTTTGATTTTACGCAGTAATTTATCTTGTTCTATTTTGAAAAAAGTGTGTTCATTCTAAGCTCTCACTTGCTGCACATGACTGGAAATTGGGTAAGCATCTTAAAAAAAAACTTTCAGTACTTCATTTCCATTTTAATGTATGTTTAACGATAGGAGAGAAATGTTTTATATATATATTGTCTTTCTAAGATTTTTGATATTGTGATTTATATAGGATTGTTGTGTTTTCGATTAAAATTTTCCTTAAAAAGAGAACTGAGAGCCTAATAATAAGATTTAATTAAATCTTCCTTATCGGCGGTATTCAATGAAGCATATATATATATATATATATATATATATATGTATATATAATTCAACTTTTACATTACAACATGTAAATAGTTTGTAGTTATTTACATATTCTAATGTAAAAGTTGAATAATGAATATTTATTGCTCTATTTTTAAATATTAGCCCTGTTTTAAATTAATAGTTTGAACGTTGCAATTTTATTCTTCGTTCTTTAACATTAGTATATATATATATACTAGCAGTATAGCTCGGCGTTGCTTGGGTGTAATGAAACCTTTAAAACTAATCCATGCTCCTGGAGCTCAGACTCTTTGGACGTTGGCACGAAAGACTAAAAACTATAGTTGTTTCGACTCAAAGCGAAACCGTAGATTGAAAGAAAAGTGAATGGATGTAAGTCAAATTTTGATTTCCGGTTCTGATGTCAAAACTGATTTTTGAATTTTGAAGGCTAAATAAGTCCTCTGAGTAAATGGTATCATGGCTGAGACTAAGAACTACAATTGTTCCTACTTAAAGTAAAACCCGAAGAAAAAAACAAAATAAAAAGCCTGAAAACTTGATTTTGATCAGACCCGATAGGATATCGGGGTATCGATTTCTGATATTGGAGTCATCTTCCTGCTTTCCTGCCTGTTGGAAGTCCTCCTCTGTAGTTCCTATATTTAAGAATACTGGTGAACCCTCAGACCCCGCTAATTACCGCCCTATCAGTCTCCTTCCGATCTTCGGCAAAGTTTTCGAAGCCATTATCAACGCCGAGGTGATTCAGCATCTCACGGCCCACAGGCTCCTCTCGGACAAACAGTACTGTTTTCGCTTCACCAGTTCTACTGCTGATATGCTAACGACCATTACCGAGTACATATACCAGGCTCTTGACAAGAATGGCGAAAACAGAACCGTTGCCTTGGATATCTCCAAAGCGTTTGACAGAGTTTCGCAAGCTGGCCTTTTATGCAAACTGCGGAGCTACGGTATAACTGGACATTTGTTTGACCTCATCCAGTCATTCCTCTCTAACCGCACATTGAAGGTAGTATTAAATGGACATGCCTCCCAAATCTACCATACGAACGCGGGCGTCCCTCAAGGCTCTATCCTAGGTCCCACGCTCTTTCTGATATACATTAATGATCTCCCCGATGCCATTAGATCCTAAGTAGTCATGTACGCCGATGACATCACAATTTACTCTCGCCTCAATCAAAAACCCGGTGTGGGCGACAAAACGAACCTCGCTGCCGAGTTTGAAAATGATTTCAAATCCGTAGTGGACTCGGATAGGAAATGGTTCGTAAATTTCAATGCTTCTAAAACGAAGCTGCTATCAACTAACCACCATAGACAATCGCATCTACCTCCCATTAGCATGGAACAGGCTTGCCTCCCAGAGAGTAAAACACTACGCCTCCTTGGCCTTACACTCTCAGCGGACCTCAAATGGAATGACTATAACAAATCCATTGTCAAATCCGCCGCTATGAAAGTCGGTTCTCTGTGCAGGGCTAGGAACTTCTTTCCGTCTGAATCTATCCTGCACATATATAAATCTACCATCCGACCGTGTATTGAATACTGCTGCCACATCTGGTCGGGTGCCCCTGCTACTCTCCTCGGGCTTCTTGACAAAATATAGCGGAGAATCTGTAACGTGATCGATACTGACTTGGCAGACCGGCTGCAACCACTCTCCCACCGGCGTGACGTGGCTTACCTTTGCCTCTTCTATAAATACTTTCACGGAACTTAGATCATTGGTTCATGAAAACTTATCGTACCCACCGGGATTAAAACTGGAGAAAATGAGCCAAATTGATGACTGAATATCGGTTTTTGAGCAGATTGGATAGAATATAGAGAGTATTGATTTCCGATATCGAGGAAAATGAGTCGTTTGAGAATATCTACTAATGTTTGAGACTAAAAATTAAAATATTACCAAGTTAGAGCAAATTCTGCCGCAAGAACCACGGTAAAAGGGCTGAAATCCTCATCTTGATCAGACCTAATTAAATATAGAGGTATCGAGTTTCAATATCGGGAAGAAATCGGAAATATGACCCATGACCCATGACCTGAACCGAAGCTTAAAGAGTATTTGTGTGAAGTTTGGTGAGAATCGGAAAAAATTTTTGGATTTGTATAAATGACATGCATACAGACAGACAGACAGACAGACAGACAGACAAACATCTTGCCTTTATATATATATATATATATATATATATATATATATATATCACGAAGATTAACGAAATGATTATAAACAACCGACAATTTGAAATTATTTGAACATTATTTTTGATCGATACTCGTATTTAAGTAGATATTCTGTATATAATCAAACAGTCAATCAGTAAAGTGCCATACGTGATACACGCTTGGGCAATCATGTCTCGAAAGAGACATGACTGACTAGGCAGAAGATTATCCCGCAGTAGGTTGCCATTGCTTTCTGCGGTAGACTGGTTGCCGACCAAGGCTATAGAACGCAATTTGTCCTGCTATTTAACCCATAACTGGAAGGAAGAGACGGATTAATACCTTTCCCAAGGGTAATTGTGCGTAAGTGAATACAATGGATTCAACTGGAATTCGAACTCGGCTCCCCGCTTTCTCGTTCCGAGCCGATATCCACTGTACCACAACGCACATCCTAATCAAACAGTAGATATATTTATTTCTACCGGCCTGATTATTTACGATAAATTTTGATGACGGGTACAACTCCAAGGAATTTAAATGCAATGTCAATACCCATCTCTCATCCACTTGACTCCAGTTCTTTCTCCATCACTCTGTATATCTTGTTCTTTTCCTTTCTCGCTACTTTCTCAACTGTCTTCACACCTGTGTTCCCATCCTTCTCTTGCCCTTTCTCTGACACCCCCTTGTTACCAGTTTGTCTTTCTCTTTACTCTACTCCTATCTTAAATTTTACTCTTATGTAGCCCCCTGCTCATCAGTGGCGGTACTGCCTTGCTTGGGGTGAAAAGAATACATCTTTGGCTATCCCTATACGCCTTCGGACCTCAGTGTCACGCTATCCGTCTTCAGTCAAAAAGGTTCACATATATTTAAATTTCCGCATTTGTTTGATTTTGTTATCTCCGATTTACCGTGAATCAAAACATTGTTTTGATAATTTAAATAACAATCTACACATCTGTTAGGTCAACAGTCATATCAACAAAGATTTGAATTTGTCTATTATAATTTTTGCTTTAAGAAAAAAATATTTTAAAACAATTGAAATGTTTTCTTTGTTTGTCTTAGCAGAGAGATCTGCGCACTTTTGACAAGACAACATGTGTTGAGAAAAATAAAAATAACGCCCAAAATTTATAATCTTAATTTTATCGTCACAATCTTTGTGACGTTCGTCAGAATGATTGGATGAATGTCTGATATAAAAAGTCTGTCCGCTGTATAGAAACAGAAATTTATGTCTTTTGTATTGTTGTTTAACAAGACATCCGTCGCTTTTAAAGCTTAAATTCATTGACTGTTTTCTTTACACTCATGTATTGACTGCCACTATCTATTGCTTAGTGACTAAAAATATGATCCAATTTCATATATATTTTTCTTCCACGAATGTATTGCACGAGTAATAATGCAATTAAATGTTATATATATATATATATATATATATATATATATATATATATATAAAGATGGGAATAGATTAAATTGACAACTGCCATCTTCTTAAAATTATTAACACTGGGATAATTATCAAATTTAGTTTTCGCTGCTTAAAACAAATTCAATGTTATTATTTTCAGAAATAAACAAATATATATATATATATATATATATATATATATTTGTCATCCACATACAGGCCTGTTCCGCTGTATCATAGCTCGTCAGTGTGAGTAGACATCCACTTGCCTCCGGCCGGGAACAAAACTCGACCGATTTGGTGTCAGTCGGAGTCGCTAACCCCTTAGCCATAGGCACATGGGATCATTGCGGGAAATTTTAGCGGCATATATATAAGCGGCGGATACACACGCCAGTCAGCGACAGAACTTAATTCATTGCTAGAGAGTTCATATATCGCCGAAATGGTAACTGTTTTTTTAAATTTTCCTCTCTAGAGTGCTCAATCGTAATGAGAGCATTATATATATATATATATATATATATATATATATATATATATATATATATATCAGCATGCAGTGTGGGTATAGAAGAATCCAAATAGTGTCCTGTACATACAGTGGTAGGATAACTCTCTAAGAGAGCTCTAAGCATATATGCATATAAATACATATAGAGCAAATATGAGAAAAATCAAGACAGACACGTTATTTCATGGTGAATCGGAAGTATGGGCCTATTTCAGGCGGACCATCGTCAGCTTCCGTCTTTATTTTGCAAAAGATTTTACACGAATCTTGTAAAATATTACACGGTTTGTGCAAAATCTTATGCAAAATAAAGATGGAAGCTGACGATGGTTGGCCTAAAATAGGCCTATATTTCCGATTCACCATGAAATAACGTGTCTGTCGTACTTTTTCTTATATATATAAAAAATTGTTTTTGGTAATAATTAAATGTTAATATTGTAGACTTTTTGTGTAGAAGTGTGCCACAGACTCACTACACACCTGCTACGGTTTCTGCTACAAGTATTATTTATATATTATATGCTTTATTCTAGAAAAAGTCATGCTCATTTTAGCTGCTTTACTTTTACTGTGCCGTGGACAATAGTACCAGGTTGGGGTCTCTTGTAGAGAAGGACTCAACCCACACAATGTTCGTTCAGGCTACTGTGACAATAGATTGCTACTACTTAAAGTAGCCACATTAGAGGAAAATTTTGATTTGTTCATGTCTTTCCTGTCTATATATCTTCTTCTTCTATGTGCCTTGTCCTTTCAAGATGTAGGCGATCATGGCCTTTCACGTCTTCCTATCCCTGATGGCTCTTAGCACGCTTTCTTCTGTTCCACCACGCAACCCTCGTTCTGTCATCCATCTACTCAGGCTCTTCAAATATGTTTTCCGCTTCTTTCCGCTGTCTCTTTTCCCTCTATCTGGACTGTTAGTATCAGGTTTTCCAAGCTCGCCTTCCTCATTGCATGTCCCAGGATCTTAAGTTGTCTCTTTCTGATGCTCAATATTAATTTTCTTTTCGTTTTCATTTTTTCCAACACGTCTTCATTGCTCACATGCTCTGTCTTTGATATCCGCAGCATCATTCTGTGGAAACACATTTCAGTTGCTTCAAGTTTCTCCTTCATCTTTGATGATATTGTCTAACATTCAATGCCATATTGAAGAACTGACATCACACAGCAATCTAATACTCTTTTCTTTGTTTCTAGTGAAAGTTTCCTATGTCTTAATACTTTACTCGGCTTCTGGAACGCGTCCTTCGCCATGCTACTTCGCTTTTGGATCTCCGTTGAACTTTCCGTCTTCTGTTAGAACACATCCCACGTATTTAAATTTGTTGTATCTGCTTGATTTTAATCGTACTTGCTTGATTTTAGTCGTCTCTGTATATGCATTTAATAAACCTCTTCTTTGTTTCCAATTCAACCATTCGTCCGTGCATGGAATACTGCTGTCATATATGGTCAGGTGCCCCTGCCGTTCATCTCAGTGTTCTCGACAGGCTCCAAAGGAGAATCAGTAATGTGATAGGTAACGACTTGGCGGCTCGACTGCAGCCACTTCCCCACCGACGAAATGTGGCTTCCTTTGTCTGTTCTATAAATACTTTCATAGCTTCTGCTCGAACGAACTTAAGTCATTGGTGCCTCCTCAACAAAACTCGTGCAACCAGATTGGCAACTGGGTCCCACCCATTCACAGTTGGAATAACCAAATGCAGACGAAAATTCTACTCCTGCAGCTTCTTCTCTCGCTCTTCCCGCCTGTGGAACTCGCTCCCATATTCTTGCTTTCCTGACGGCTACAACCTCCAGGAATTTAAATGCAATGTCAATACTCATCTATTAACCACTTGACTCTAGTTCTTTCCCCACCCCGTATATCCTTTCCTTTCTCTCCACCTTTGAAACTGTTATCACACCTCTATTGCTCCTTTCTAACTGGTTCATCTTTCTCTTCACTCTCTTCTAATTAATCTTTTTACACTTATGTAGCCCCCCCCCCCCGCATATCAGTGGCATTACCGCCTTGCTCGGGGTGATACGATTAAAAAATTACCTTGTATTCGATATACTCGCTAATTACGGCCTTTCAAATTTTACGAGTATTGTGAACAAAGACAACGCTGCCATCAGATCAAAACACCCAAGTCAAGTGGACTGTGAAAGATTTTATCTCGGACTCAAGACTCTGGTGCTTCACAGCCAAAAGTAAAGTCGAGATATGAAGTCTCCAAAGCGGATACCCGCTAACTACAAACAGGGACAAGATAAGTGCTGAAAAAAGAAAATAAAAGTAAAAATAAAACTTTCGTCCTCATGAGAAATATGGGCAGATCAGGTGAATTTCCGAACGTGGACTGAATCACGGTTGAATAAGTCAGTTTTTTTTTTTTATAAGCGTTTCACCCCGAGCAAGGCATGTCACTGCCACTACTGTGCAGGGGGCTACCTAGAGTGGAGAAAGGCTGATTAAATATAGGAAATGTCAGAGGGTGGGTGATAGGCGGGTAAGGATACCGAGAATGAGGGTTGGGTAGATGAGAGTGTTCTGAGAATAGTTGGGAGTTAGTGTGATAGGAGGTGTCTATTGACCCTACATTAAAACACCTGGAGATTGTAACTGTCGGGAAAGCAGACTTGTGGAAGGGAGTTCCACAGGCGGAAAGCGCGAGAAAAGAAGCTGTTGGAGTAGAATTTACGGTTACATCTTATTTGCTTAACTGTAAATGGGTGGGACCTAGTTGCTAATCTAGTATCTCGTGTAAATTCCTGCTTAGGCGGCACCAGTGATCTAAGCTCATCGGAGCAGAAGCCATGAAAGTACTTGTAGAAGAGGCACAGGGAAGCCACATCACGCCGGTGTGAGAGCGGCTGCAGCCGGTCTGCCAAGTCAGTATCAACCACGTTACAGATCCTCCTTTGTATTTTGTCAAGAAGCCCAAGGAGAGCAGCAGGGGCACCCGACCAGATATGGCAGCAATATTCAATACATGGGCGGATGGTAGATTTGTATATGTGCAGAATAGATTCAGGTGGGAAAAATTTCCGGGCCCTGCACAGGGAGCCCACTTTCATAGCGGCAGATTTGGCAATGGATTCAATATAGTCATTCCATTTGAGGTCCGCCGAGAGTGTAAGGCCAAGGAGGCGTAGTATTTTACTCTCTGGGAGGCTAGCCTGTCCCATGCTAATGGGAGGTAGATGCGATTGTCTATGGTGATTAGTTGATAACAGCTTTGTTTTAGAGACATTGAAATTTACCAACCATTTCCTACCCCAGGTCACTACGGATTGGAGGTCCCTTTCAAGTACGGCAGCGAGGTTCACTTTGTCGTCCAGACCTGGTTTCTGATCGATGCGTGAGTAGATTGTTGTGTCGTCGGCATACATGCCAACTTGGGATCTAATGGTGTCGGGGAGATCATTAATGTAGATCAGAAAGAGCGTGGGATCTAGGATAGAGCCTTGAGGGACGCCCGCGTTCGTTTGGTAGTTTTGGGAGGCATGCCCATTTAATACCACCTTCAATGTGCGGTTAGAGAGGAAAGACTGGATGAGGTCAAACAGATGTCCAGTTATCCCATAGCTCCGCAGTTTGCACAAGAGGCCAGCATGCCAGACCCTGTCGAATGCTTTGGAGATATCCAAGGCAACGGTTCGGGCTTCACCATTCTTGTCAAGTGCCTGGTATATGTACTCGGTAATGGTCGTTAGCATATCAGCAGTAGAACTGGTGAAGCGAAACCCATACTGTTTGTCAGAGAGAAGCCCGTTGGCCATACGAGTTGCACTTTACTGACCATTTTTAAAGATACGGTTAGGTAGAGTTGGATGGAAGTCTCCAAAGCGGATACCCGCTAGCTACAAACAGGGACAAGATAAGTACTGAAAAAAGAAAATAAAAATAAAAATAAAAACTTTCGTCCTTATGAGAAATATGGGCAGATCAGGTGAATTTCCGAACGTGGACTGAATCACGGTTGAATAAGTCAGTTACGAGTCGCACTTTACTGACCATTTTTAGAGATACGGTTAGGTAGAGTTGGATGATTGCGATTGAAATTTAGAGAGATTCACTATCAAAGGTGGGTAGTGAGACAGTAAGAGTTCTTCCTCACCGGAGTTATCTGCTTTGTTATAATATTCGAACAAGCATGATCATAGAGGTTGCTGTGTTTAAAATGTTTCAGTTTTAACTTACGTCCTTCTTCCCAGGTGATATAATTCAGAAAAGAAACTAGAAGCATTATCAACAGTGAAATAACCGAGCATATAATAAAATGATTACATTTTAAGGACATATATCTGAAATGATTTTACAATTAACAAGAAAAAAAGAAAGAAAAAGAAATTGGACATCACGTTCTTACGCGTGAAAACAAAACCGACATTGCACCCACTGACACGTTAAGATGAGAAATAAAAACAATAAAATAAACGACTCAACTGACAATCTTGTCTGCCAAACAAATCTATTTAAACTTATTTATAAATGGAACTTTGTCTCTCTGTGTGTGTGTATCCGTTACCTATAGACTCCGAAACGGTTGAACCGTTTTCCTTGAAAATTTACACAGTTGTACTATAAGTTTCTGCGAGTGTTCTTAGCTGGGTTTTGTGTCGAGGTACCCCGATAAATATCGAAAATCGATAATCGAAAAAATCGGGTTATAGAAGGAGTGGTCCGATTTTAATCAAATTTGATACACTCATAGACAAAGACATAAGAAACGATATTCAGAAGTTTCAAGGTTACAGTTCTTACAATAGTGCAGAAAATCGATAATATATATATATATAAAAGGCAACATACCGGGTCTGATCAAAATCAGTTTTTCAGCCCTTTTATGTAAGTTTTTGCTTCGGGTTTGGCTCTAAGTAGGTATAATTGTAGTTCTTAGTCTCAGCATATGATACCATTTACTCAGAGAACTTATTTAGCCTTCAAAATTTAGTTTACGACGAAAAAAAACTTATTTGATATCGACACTAGGAAATCAAAATTTGACTTACATCTATTCATTTTTCTTTCAGTCTACAGTTTGGCTTTAACTGGCAACAACTATTGCTTTTTAGTCTTTCGTGCCAACGTCCAAAGAGTCTGAGCTCCAGGACCATGGATTAGTTTTAAAGCTTTCATTACACCCGAGCAACGCCGGGCTATGCTGCTAGTATTATCTAATAATATCGATAATAAACTAAAATCATTCCGAAAACTTAGGAAACTTGAAAAAAGTCCCATTTATATATATTCCCATTGACTGTAACTGCGATATTGTTAACACATCACTCTACAAAAAACATTTACTGGTTCTAATTCGTAAATTATAAGCAACAATTGTGAATACCCTAAAAAATATAAACCTTTAATAATTAATAACCTAGGCAACCTCTTCTGCCTCCCATAAGCATGGACCAGGTGATTCTCCCGGAGAGTAATACACTACGCCTCCTCGGACTTACCCTGTCCTCAGACCTCAAATGGAACCACTATATTGAATCCATAGCAAAATCTACTGCTAAGAAGTTTGGGTCACTATGTCGATCCAGGATGTTTTTTCCACCTGAATCTATCCTGCATATATACAAGTCAACCATCCGTCCGTGCATGGAGTACTGCTGCCATTTATGGTCAGGTGCCCCTGCCGTTCTCCTCAGTGTTCTTGACAAGCTCCAAAGGAGAGTCTGTAATGTGATAGGTACTGATCTGGCGACTCGACTGCAGCTACTTTCCCATCGTCGAAATGTGGCCTCCCTCTGTCTCTTCTATAAATATTTTCATGGCTTCTGCTCGGATGAGCTTAAGTCACTGATGCCTCCTCAACAGGTGTTTACCCGTGCAACCAGACTGGCAACTGGGTCCCACCCATTCACAGTCAGGTTAGCCAAATGCAGACGACAATTCTACTCCTGCAGCTTCCTCTCTCGCACTTCCCGCCTGTGGAACTCACTCCCGTATTCTTGCTTTCCTGACGGCTACAACCTCCAGAAATTTAAATGCAAAGTTAATACTCATCTACTAACCACTGGCCTCTAGCTCTCTCCCCTCCCCTGTATAACCTTCCCTTTCTCTCCTCCTATGTATCTGTCATCGCGCCTTCTTTCTCGGCTTTCTATTGTTCCTTTCTAACTAGCTTTTACTCCTCACTCTTTTCGAATTAATCTTTTTACATTTACGTAACCCCCTGCACATCAGTGGCGTTTCCGCCTTGCTTGGGGTGAAATGATTAAAAAAAAAATTCAAAGTGTTAAAATTAATTCCTCATCCAAAATAATTCCTTTAAAAGAATTAAACAATATGAAACAAACACTAATCAATAAAAGGTACTCTGAAAACGGTACTACTATCCTTCGTACCTACACACATGCAATCACACATCACATCACTTTGTTAAACAGTGATTGGATAATTATTAACCAATCAAGTCGTGAAAACCGAGTTTCCCGCGCATCTCTCTGGAGCCTATCCGACGACTATTTATGGAACCGTTTTTCTGTAGCTCCTCAGTGAGGCCCTAGCTGCCGAGACAGTTGCAGGTAGCAGTCGGCGGCACGGGAAATTCTCTCGCACACCCGCACACATCCTTAGTGAGATTTCTGCTGCCTAACGAATCCTTGTCAGGTTGAAATAATATTTTACCCACACACATACGCAAACATACAATGAGAATTCAACTGTTAAATCCCTGTCAGTTGGATACCAGTCAAGCACATCTTCTTAGTACCCGCTGTTACAAACATTTCAACTTAACATTTCTTAACTATCTTACAGAACATTATATCAATGTTTTTTGCCTTCTGAACAAAACTTTATCAGAATAAACCTTTCCCAGGAACTTTATTACAGTCAATGGGAGAAAACTCTTTATCTTTCAACATTGTTCACAGTTAAATGCATGCTTTTTCGCTAATTAATGTAAAATTGTTAGCACATGTCTATTTTGCTTACAATTCTTCGTTGGTTATTCTATTCACGAGACTTATGTATTTTCTAATCCTAAATATAAATTGATGTGGAGTTTTCTGTTATAGTTTCTTCGCTAACTCGACATGCTTGCCTGGAAACCCCTACACACTAACTACATAGTCGAGAAGTAAATCAATTATTATCTAAAAACAATTTTAACAATAAATATAATTATTAACAATAACACTATGAACTAAAATCAAATTCGTGACATTAACAAAAAAGACGTAAGAGCAATAAGAATCAACATACACAACCAGACGATAAAAACAAATACATCAGTCTCATTATATATTACAAAAAATTCAAAAGTAGCAATTATAGGATAGAAATTCTATATCATTCATCAAAAACACAAAATAAATTGCACAACCGCAAAAAGCAATTCAAATGATTTTGGTAAAAACCCAACGAAGAAAAATTCACAAGTCAGTGTGAAAAGCTAATTCTTAATCCTGATTGGTTTAAAAACAGCAAATTTCTATATGACGTATTTTCACCCCTAGATGTGAAAAGGCCGCTGGAGACGGCATCATGGGAAGTTTCACTATTTAAGCCACGTCACCCCACATAAAAAGGCAGTCCGACATGGGAGTGGTTAGCTGAGGACCCTGTGGTAATGTAACCAAAGAAAATTCAAGAAGCTGACACGGATGCAGGTTACGTCACGGTTTTAGTCAACCTCTCCCAATTTTCTTTTCTTTTTCACTCCAAGCCAACCCGGACGTAGGTCACGCCACAGTTTCATTTGACATCTTCTTCCAACGTCCTTTTCTTCATTTTCACACCACGCCACTGAGGAAGACAACACAACGACGAAATGGACATGTGTTAAGTACCACTTCTTTATTTGTTTTGCCTTCTCTTGGCCTACTAAAAAGAGGAAGGAACAAAGATTTTACATTATGCTACTACACAACCATGAACTCGAAACTTCGGCGGACATTAGAGGAATGTAGATATTTAATATCTACATTCCTCTACAGACAATTTTAACTACAAAACTGCAAGCATTTTCTCAATGAACATTTTCTTTTCGCAAAAATAATTATCGTGTTCAGTTAACAAAATTTCACTTAAATTTTCCTTCTTACACTTTTGTAATCCTGTAAATAAATCTTTGCTTTAATGTACTCACGAGATGTTTTATCCTTTCACATTTCATTGTTCAACCTTCTGAAATTTAAATTGTGAGGACTTCGGACATGCTTGGCTCAAGGCCAATCTCTTAAGCATCATCGAGGCTCATACACAATCTAGTTATTATAAATAGTATATCCCATACTTTCAACCCCCAGTACAAGATGAATGTTCTGTATTAGACTTATATAGTCCTTCTGGGACGTATATTTTTTCTTCTTACACAATGCTAGGCCTAACGTTGTCTTGACGTATGTTGCAACCACGAAGACAACGATAATCAACTCTGCACAACTTCGGCCGATTTGACTACACTGCGACGACGACGGCAATTACAAAAATCTTTCGTAAGCAATATATATATATATATATATATATATATATATATATATAAAATAATAAAATTTTAAAATTTTAGATTTAAATCAATAAAATTTCGGTTAAAAATACACCAGTATGTTTTTTGCTTACTAAAATTATTAAATTTAATCTATTGGCTTTCAAGTAAAGCTAATTTTGAAGCTTGAAGATAACTTATTTATTTTTAAAATTTCAATTTAAATTTAACTATAGAAGAATTGACTGGACTCCAGTGGAGATACCTATATTAATCCGTCCCTTCCCTCCAGTTATGTGCTAAATAACTGAGGTCTGTTGTTCAAGCGATTTGTGGCAGACGTCTGCACCAATTGTTTGTTATCAGCAGTTCCAAAAAGTGTGGATGGTACTACACAAGCCTTCACCACTTTACACAATTCTTTGTGTGGTTGTCTGTGTTAGACGCTCATACGTCGAAATCGACGGGAGAGTCCATTATATATATATATATATGCGTATGAATATCAATATAGATATGTATAATCACGCAAGTACACACACTAAATATTTTCTGGTGTTTAAGGAAAAGTGTTCGTTGTAATATGAAATATCTATAAAGTATATATCAATAAGTATACATATTACCTTACATTAAAACATTAGTTATGCATTATAAGACCGGGATACTATTTTTATTTTATATACAGCTATGAAACCTTGCATGCATTAATTTCTACTCTTCTTAATATCAGTATTGTCTCTTTCTAGGTACGAAGGTGAACTGAAAATGTCATAGGCTTACTGATGTAGACCGGTGATGGGACCACGAAATGATAACTCAAAACACGATGGTAAGGTTAACAGCATATATTAAGTCAAAAATAGATACAAGAGAAAAGTGTAAATATAAGCTTGGCATACAGACAGACAGACAGACAGACAGACTGTGCTGAGCTGAACTGAAGCCACGAGAGTGATTAGCTCTCAGTTAATATACTGGTAAGAAGAGTTCATATTTACGTGGGTAACGCCCCACAACACTTACTATGAAGGAATGATGCTAGAGTTGTGAAATCTTGCAAGAATTAATTTCAGTTCTTATTAAAACTGTTTTATTTCTTTCTAGTTACGAGCCTGGGCTGAAAATTTAATAGGCTGACTATGAAGGAATTATGCTAGTGTTGTAAAACCTTGCATGGCTTAATTTCAATTCTTATTAATAACTGCATTGTTTCTTTCTAGGTACGAGGGTGGACTGAAAAGTTTATATGTTGACTCTGAACGAAAGATGCTGGAGCTGTGAAACCTTGTATGCCTTTATTTCAAAACTTCCTTTTAATGACAGCATTGTTTCTATCCAGTTACGAGATTTGACTGAAGAAGACTGAAGGCTGACTATTAAGAATTGATGCCGGAGTTGTAAACGTTGCATGCTTATATTTCAAGTCTTCTTATTAATAAGCGCTTTTTTATTTCTTGGTAGGAGAATTTGGACTAAATCTTGAACATAAAATTAGAAAGAAAATCTCAAAAGTTGAATTAAAATAATAGGTAGAATATTTTTAGGGTAGAGATTATACGTTTTGCGTCTCTGGGTCAATGTGGATTACTTATCATTTATATTTTAAGGGAAAACCAAATATATTAATAATACAAATAAAAGAAATAAAAATGTAAAACATCTACATAGTGTATCTAAGTTAATCCAGGTCAACGTATTGAACTAGATATTCATTTCTATGTTTGCATGTGTTCATCACTTCATTTTTTTGTTTAGTAAATGAGGGTTATTTAAGTTTTTTAAGACAACAAGTTTTTTTTCCCTAAAATGCTAAAGTTACATCTATTTCCTTTTCTGTTAAAAGAGTTAGTTTTTGCGATAATATCCCCAGAAAATTATTGGGATTTTGCTGTTTTTTAGTTTCTAAAAATATTCTGAGAGGGCAGTGCGTTTACTGTATTTACTGTTGGTTAAAGTCAGTTTATGATTGTAATATCGGCATTTCTATTCTTTTCAGTTTAACCAAATTGAAATTTAATTCATATCGCTCATTCAGTAATGAATTAGAGCACTCTGGCTATTGAGCGTGTACAATGATAATATACACGCTAAAAAGTCTGCCTTCTTCTACCGAGCGCCCGTAACTCAGAGGTAGAATTGCCGACTGACGCCAAATCGGTCGGGGTTCAGTCCTGGGTTAAAAGCAATCAGAGTCTAACCGTACTGATGAGCTGTGATACAGCGAAACAATCTGTCTGTGGATGACTATATATATATATATATTGTTTGAAAGTTTAACAAAAAAATAATGGCAGCGTGGAAATAAATTAGAAATGTATAGGACTTTACAAAAATCATCAGAAAATGCGTATTTTCTTGTGTGAAAACCTAATATATATATAAAAGATATAACTTCACGAAACAAAGTAAACTTCATACGTACAGGCATACATGTGATGACAAAAAAAAAATAAAAATACAAATGTACGACTGACCGGTTTCAATCCCGTTTTCATCAGGGTTCAACTGGGATTTTTAAAATTTTTTCAATATTAAAATTTTAAACTGAAGATGAATTTGACAAGTGCAAAAAATAAAAAAAATGGGAGGCGGAGGGGCAGGCAGTAAATGGTAAGAATGTGGATTCCTAAGTGACATTCTCTCTTCTTGCAGAGAAATAAGGTTCTAAGACTAATGTAAAGAGACTCCAACGCCTGTAAGGGAAGCATGTCACCATTAGATCCCAAGTTGGCATGTATGCCGACGACACAACAATCTACTCCCGCATCGATCAGAAACCAGGTCTGGACGACAAAGTGAACCTCGCTGCCGCACTGGAAAGAGACCTCCAATCCGTAGTGACCTGGGGTAGGAAATGGTTGGTACTTATTTATTTGACAAAAAGTACAAATTCTGGCACAAGGCCAACAAATGGGAGGGGGAACAAAAACTTGGGTTGGTCTTCCGTAACTATCTTATACCTAGCTAATCCGATTCACGACCCATACATACGTTACAATTTTCTCATTCACCATAAAAATTTGTCCATCAACACTCATACCTATCAAGCACCAAAATACCGCAAAATCATACCGGGGACCTAAAAACACCCCAAATGTACATAAAAATTTCTGATTTTTACAATATATACAATATCTTACAAAAATAATTTAAAACTTTATTCATGAAATGACATGATGGGGAGGGGGAATGAAGAAACAAAAATCCCCAAAACAAAAACAATTTCAAATGAATATATATACACAATGTTAGTAAGACCCAAACACACCCACATAATTAAAGAGGCCACTGTATTCTGCCTTAAAAAGAACAAAATCAAGCAGCTCTCTTTCTAAGGGGAATGGAGAAGCAGGGAACAAAATAAATTGGACTGGAGAATATATAAGGCTGACCCAGCCGAGACTGAAAACGGGACAAAATAACAATGGACAATGGGAATCTCGAACTGGATCATAACAAAAGTAATGGAGCCGGGAACAGGCTAGGACAAACACATTCACTCACATTAACTAGGCACAAAAAAGACTTCTTACCTTAACCACGGGAGGGGTTCCAAAGGAATCCACCCCGATGCAACTAGCAGATCTAAAAGAGAAAATCAAGGCTAGCCCCGGTCACGCGAACCAGGCTCGCCGCATATACCCACCTTTCGCTGAACTCTGTCGGGTGCAGCCGTTTCCGTTCAGTTCTAATCTTAATTTTGAGCTGGCGCTCAAAATATCGGATTAGATCCTGATCCGAAAGACGACCGCCCCGCAAGACTTCCTCCAGACGCGTCATCCAAATCACCATTCTAGCCGTGGCCAGTAGCGACAGAAACACCATCCGCTTCACTCCAGAGTACGGGGGCGACACATTGTCCACAGCGTATGCGCGATCAATGAGCACAAGCTCCCGCGGCGCGATACGAGCAGTCAACTCGCCAACACGCGCCCACAACGGGCGAACGCGCGAACAATGGAAGAAGGCGTGCGCAGACGTCTCCTTAATTCCAAGGACGCAACGTTCACAATCTGGCAAATCCGCCAGGCCCATTGCGAAACGCTTGTCGTTGAGAGACAAACCATTCCGAGCCAATCGCCAGGTCAGAGAAAACTCAGAGTTGTTGAGCCAATCCGCACCTGGCGCCCAAGACCAATGAGAGCGATACTCCTCTCTCGACATGCCGAGCTTACTCCACAGTTCATCCTTCACGGCGCCCTCCACTAATCCCCGATAGAAGATTCTCCTAGGCCGTGAAAGGTCACTGGACCATGGAATGGCCCGAAGGGCCGTCAGACATTCGAGCAGGAATTTCGGCCGCCCCCAAGGCCTATTGCTAGTCCTTAGGAGCGGGGGAGTGATAGTGAGGCTAGGGAACATGTCCCTCACTACCCCCGCAAGCAACCGATCTTCCTCCAACGCGCGCCTGAGGAATGCCAACCTCGAAGCGAGCACGTGGCTCCTCAAGTGCGGCATCCCCAGACCCCCTTGACACGGACGGAGGCAACAGACTCCTTTGTCGACCATGTGTTTGCGTCCTCTCCAAAGACAGGAGAATAGCAAACGCTCGAGCGCCTTCTCATGATCGTCACAAAGGGGAAGTACAGACAGCCGGTAAAGGATTCTGGGAAAGAGGTATGTATTACACACCTCCGCCAGACCCTTCACGGAGAGACTCCGTCGACGCCAAATCTCGACCGACGCGCCGACCTTTGCCTGTACTTCTGACCAGTTTTTCTCCAACTGTAAGTCCGGACCGAACCAAACTCCGAGGAGCTTGACCGGCCCGTCCGTCCAGTCGAAGGGCCCCGGGAGGGAAACACCCTTCCAGGCACCTAACCGCAAGCCGGACGACTTGTCGCGGTTAATTCTGGCCCCTGTTACCTGTTCGTACCGTTCAAGCGCCTTCTGTACCGCCCTTATGTCCCTGCGGGAGGACACAAAGGTCGTTACGTCATCGGCGTACGCGGAAACCCTGGCTCGAGCTCCTCCAGGGACAGCAATTCCACGCAGGACCGGACTGCACGTCTCGTCCCTTAGCCGGCGAAGGAGAGGCTCCAACGCCAGGACGTAAAGGAGAGGCGACAGTGGACAACCCTGTCGGACCGACCTAGACAGCGCGAAAGCGCCCGACAGCTTCCCGTTCACCTGTACCACAGCCTTGGGGGAGCGATACAGAAGGCTAATCCAGCGGCTGAAGTCGGGTTTGAATCCGGCGGCCTGCAGGACAGCAGCCAGGTAGCCATGGTCAATCCTATCAAATGCCTTGGACTGATCCAAATTGATCAGCGCGGCCTCTTCGTCGTCTTCTACACCCTCTACGATCGTGCGAATCAAGTGCAGGTTGCTCTGAATTGTTCGTCCCTTCACAGAACAAGTCTGATCCGGTTCCAACAGAGACTCGGCAACTAGCTGCAAGCGATTCGTCAGGATCTTGGCCAAAATCTTTAACTCTGTGTTTAGCAGAGTTATGGGCCTGTAATCATCTAATCCCCGCCCAACCTTCTTGCCTTTTCCCAACAGCGTGATCACGCCCCTGGTGATCCGACCGGGGATGGACCCCTGCCGAAACCAGTGGTTGAACACGACAGTCAAGAGCGGGACAAAAAGGTGCGACATCCTCAAGTACAATTCATAGGGCAAACCATCCAAACCTGGCGACTTGCCACTGCCGGTCTTCTTCAAAGCCGCGTAGACTTCGTCCTCCGTAATCTCCCCTTCGCAGCTAGCCGCTTCAGCCGGCAAAAGCCGGGGAAAGTCAGCCAAATAGCTGCGAAACTCCTCGTCACGGAGACCAGGCTCCTTGGTAAACCGGTGTTCGAAATGCTGCCGGAACGCCTCGCACATGTCGTCAGTGGACCTAAGGAGATGTCCCTCCGGGTCGCGCACCTTCTCGAATGTACCGATCGCCGGCCCGACGAATTTCTTCCTTGCGCAGTTCTGCGCCCATGTTCACAGCTTCGGAAGACATCTTGCTTAACTTAGCTCTAATTACCTGGCCCATATAGCGCTCGCTAGTCGTGCGCCTCAGGGCCTCCCTGGCTAAGGCTATCTCTAGGGGATCCCCACCAGCCTCCGCCCGGGCGAAATTAGCGCTAAGTGTCTTTGCCTCCGCAGCCTTATCTAGTTTGAGCCGCTGGCTATATTTGGTGGCGAAAGACCTAATGGAGTCCTTAAGGTTAACCCACCACTTATTCCCAATGACTCGCCCAATTAACGCCCGCTGAACTAGTTTTGTCAGCTGGTCACGAAAGTCCCGCCTGTCCAGTAAGGACTGATTGAACTTCCAATAACCAGCCAACCTAGGCCTAAAGTCTAACACCACACGGGCACAAACGAGTTTGTGGTCCGTGTAGCCTAGCCAGTGGAACGTTGGACATTCTAAGAAGTCTATGTCGGCCACTCTCACTAACATCCTATCCAGGTACGCAGATACCCGGGTAGAAGGCCAATTAAGCGCCCACGTCCACATACTCCCATCCGGATGATCGACCCGGTATCTATCGACGAGACCAAATTCGTCGATCAGATCAACCAGGCTACGATCATCATTCCTCCCGCTAGCGCCCCTCCCTCTATCCCATTTGGGGGTTAGGATGGCATTCCAGTCCCCAACTAAGATTAGCCGTGTTGAATGCACCATAAAGGGCTCCAACAGCCGAAAGAAAGAGACACGCTCACCTTGCTTATTGGGCGCATAAACCACAATCAGCCGGAACAATTTGCTTTTCACTGCAATATCGGCCACGATCAGCCGGCCCTCGGCACCGACATGGACAAGGTCAACCTTCGCGTCCAGGGTACGCTTGACCAGCAAAGAAACACCTCTGGCTTGCCGGCTCCCATATGCTGAATAGACGACAAAGTCGTTAGACAGCACACAAGAGTCGACTTCGCAAACAAAGTGAGTCTCTTGGATCGCGGCCACATCCACGCCGAAGGACAAGAGGTCACGAAGCAGGCGAGCCGCCTTACCCCGATCCCTCAGGCCCTTCGCATTCAAGCTGGCTATCTTAATAGACATCTTTTAAACCTGAAACGAAAAAACAAAGAACATGCAACAAAGGCACTAGACGCATACGGGGCGAAAATCTCGGGCAGACAGGACCCCGACGGACTGTCCCAGGGAACCAGTTCCTATGTCGGACGTAATCCGTCCGTCTGAGACAATACCGCCGACGTCCGTGGGGTAAGTTAGCTTTACCACCCTATATACCGAGGGGTGGAGCAAAACTGGGAACCGACCCGCACAATTTTTGGACATTTTTTTAAGCTCCGGCGTGTTGTCCTTATAAATGTTTATTTTGGGGTACATTTTTACCACTTCTGAGATGTGATCCCAGACCCTGAGATTTCCCCCGGTGCTCCGCACCAGGGTAATAACGCCCGGGGCCTGGGGAAAGTTCAGCGGATTCTCCGTGGAGAGATCATCCACAGTAGTTAGCTTCAAGAGCGGCTTCAAGAGTTTTCTCCTCTGCGAAGACCACTCTGCTGCTATGCTGTCGTCCACCCTCATGAGTGCTTGTCCTTGAGGGAGTCCTCTTTTCTTTTTGGACCGAACGGGAGTGGGTACAGGAGAAGGGGAGGGAGAGGGGGTTGAGTCACTGGTTTTTTTCAGGGGGGTCAACTTAAAGGTAGGGGGCTGGGCCGCTTTCCGCGGGGATGAGGGCAGACTTCTTGCTTTCTCCGCATAGGAGTGTCGGACCGGCGAGACCGGCAATGAAGAGCATTTCTCCGTTCTCCTTCCTCTCACCGGACTCCTACTTCTCCTCCGGCTCTTTATGTTCTCCTGATTTACTTCTTCGTCCTCTCTCCCTCGTTTCAAAGACGACGCTCTTTCCACGTCCATCTTTTCCACCGTGTCCTTTCTGGGTGAGGAATTTCTTTCCTTTCCTTGTTTGGTCACTGCTTTCACAGGTGAGGGCTCCTTTTGTTTCACCGGTGCCTTAACAGGAGACGGCACCTTCACCGGCACCTTTGCCGGAGAAGGCGTTTTACCCTTCTTCCTGCTAACCACCTGCCACTCACCCTCCTTGCCCGCTGCCGGTGAAGATGGAGCTGGTGTTGTTGGTGGAGCTGATGTTGCTGGAGTCGCTTGCGGCTGCTTGGTTGGTTGGGTCTTTGGGGCCGGATTCTTGGTCGGGCAGACCTTCGCGACATGATCCGCCGCCCCACAGACCCAACAGCAAGGCTTTCTGCCTTCGACTAACACAAAAATTGCCCGCTTCCTGCAGGTAAGGACATTCGGGATCTCTGCTATTTTTTCCCTACTCAGGGTTACCTGCAGGGCCATGTCCCCTGTCAGGAAACCCGCCTTTGAACGTAAGGCCGAGACTTCGGCAACTCTACCATACTGGGCAAAAAAGGCCCCGATGTGGTCCTGGGAAATGTCTAAGGGGACGCCGTGCAATATAATTTTTGCCTTGCGCATCCCCATATACTCCGTCTGAAATTGGAGCGTTTTGGTCTCCAGGACCACACCGGCCAGCTGCTTGGCCTCCTCGGCCGAACCAAGCAGAACGTCCCACCTGGCTCCGCTTCGCCTCTCCACGGCCCTGGCTTTGATCTTTAACGTCTTAATGGCCTCCTCAAATGTATCCCTATTAATCCCCACATACTTGTGGGTTTTGGGGTCCTTCGTTGTGAGGGATAAAATTCTAGCCTCGATACTGGCCAACTCTTCTGGCACCGACAAAAGTTCCGTGCCAGAGATAGAACTTGCGTATTTCTCCCTCAAATCCTCGTAGTAAGCTTCCCCCCTCATTGGGACCTTTCCTTCTTTCCAGCCGGCGGTAGAAGGTTTGGGGGAGGCTGACACTACTGCTGGTACTGTTCCGGGTCCTTCTGTTGAACCTAGTACTTCTACGGAGGGTGACTCCCGTGGCGGTAACTGCCAGTCACCCTCCTTTCCTCCCACCGACGCCGTGGTGGGAGGAACGACCTCATCCGGCCCATTAGAGGCCATTGCCACAAAGTGGCCGAACACCGGACAACTAATTCCCGGTGTTTCGCGCTGAAAAGCACTACTTTACGCAAGCCCGAGCTATAAACTCGGGCCGGAAATCAGTGTGTCCAAGATACAAAGTCACTACTAATATCACGTAGGAACAAAAGCAGAACTTTGCACTTACAACCACAACCCACAAAACAAAAGTCAGTAGGAAATGGTTGGTACTTATTTATTTGACCAAAAGTACAAATTCTGGCACAAGGCCAACAAATGGGAAGGGGAACAAAAACTTGGGTTGGTCTTCCGTAACTATCTTATACCTAGCTAATCCGATTCACGACCCATACATACGTTACAATTTTCTCATTCACCATAAAAATTTGTCCATCAACACTCATACCTATCAAGCACCAAAATACCGCAAAATCATACCGGGGACCTAAAAAAACACCCCAAATGTACATAAAAATTTCTGATTTTTACAATATATACAATATCTTACAAAAATAAATTTAAAACTTTATTCATGAAATGACATGATGGGGAGGGGGAATGAAGAAACAAAAAATCCCCAAAACAAAAAACAATTTCAAATGAATATATATACACAATGTTAGTAAGACCCAAACACACCCACATAATTAAAGAGGCCACTGTATTCTGCCTTAAAAGGACAAAATCAAGCAGCTCTCTTTCTAAGGGGAATGGAGAAGCAGGGGCCAAAAATAAATTGGACTGGAGAATGTATAAGGCTGACCCAGCCGAGAGTGAAAACGGGACAAAATAATACTTGGACAATGGGAATCTCAAACTGGATCATAACAAAAGCAATGGAGCCGGGAACAGGCCAGGACAAACACATCCACTCACATTAACTAGGCACAAAAAGAACTTCTACCTTAACCACGGGCGGGGTTCCAAAGGAATCCACCCCGATGCAACTAGCAGATCTAAAAGAGAAAATCAAGGCTAGCCCCGGTCACGCGAACCAGGCTCGCCGCATATACCCACCTTTCGCTGAACTCTGTCGGGTGCAGCCGTTTCCGTTCAGTTCTAATCTTAATTTTGAGCTGGTGCTCAAAATATCGGATTAGATCCTGATCCGAAAGACGACCGCCCCGCAAGACTTCCTCCAGACGCGTCATCCAAATCACCATTCTAGCCGTGGCCAGTAGCGACAGAAACACCATCCGCTTCACTCCAGAGTACGGGGGCGACACATTGTCCACAGCGTATGCGCGATCAATGAGCACAAGCTCCCGCGGCGCGATACGAGCCGTCAACTCGCCGACACGCGCCCACAACGGGCGAACGCGCGAACAATGGAAGAAGGCGTGCGCAGACGTCTCCTTAATTCCAAGGACGCAACGTTCACAATCTGGCAAATCCGCCAGGCCCATTGCGAAACGCTTGTCGTTGAGAGACAAACCATTCCGAGCCAATCGCCAGGTCAGAGAAAACTCAGAGTTGTTGAGCCAATCCGCACCTGGCGCCCAAGACCAATGAGAGCGATACTCCTCTCTCGACATGCCGAGCTTACTCCACAGTTCATCCTTCACGGCGCCCTCCACTAATCCCCGATAGAAGATTCTCCTAGGCCGTGAAAGGTCACTGGACCATGGAATGGCCCGAAGGGCCGTCAGACATTCGAGCAGGAATTTCGGTCGCCCCCAAGGCCTATTGCTAGTCCTCAGGAGCGGGGGAGTGATAGTGAGGCTAGGGAACATGTCCCTCACTACCCCCGCAAGCAACCGATCTTCCTCCAACGTGCGCCTGAGGAATGCCAACCTCGAAGCGAGCACGTGGCTCCTCAAGTGTGGCATCCCCAGACCCCCTTGACACGGACGGAGGCAACAGACTCCTTTGTCGACCATGTGTTTGCGTCCTCTCCAAAGACAGGAGAATAGCAAACGCTCGAGCGCCTTCTCATGATCGTCACAAAGGGGAAGTACAGACAGCCGGTAAAGGATTCTGGGAAAGAGGTATGTATTACACACCTCCGCCAGACCCTTCACGGAGAGACTCCGTCGACGCCAAATCTCGACCGACGCGCCGACCTTTGCCTGTACTTCTGACCAGTTTTTCTCCAACTGTAAGTCCGGACCGAACCAAACTCCGAGGAGCTTGACCGGCCCGTCCGTCCAGTCGAAGGGCCCCGGGAGGGAAACACCCTTCCAGGCACCTAACCGCAAGCCGGACGACTTGTCGCGGTTAATTCTGGCCCCTGTTACCTGTTCGTACCGTTCAAGCGCCTTCTGTACCGCCCTTATGTCCCTGCGGGAGGACACAAAGGTCGTTACGTCATCGGCGTACGCGGAAACCCTGGCTCGAGCTCCTCCAGGGACAGCAATTCCACGCAGGACCGGACTGCACGTCTCGTCCCTTAGCCGGCGAAGGAGAGGCTCCAACGCCAGGACGTAAAGGAGAGGCGACAGTGGACAACCCTGTCGGACCGACCTAGACAGCGCGAAAGCGCCCGACAGCTTCCCGTTCACCTGTACCACAGCCTTGGGGGAGCGATACAGAAGGCTAATCCAGCGGCTGAAGTCGGGTTTGAATCCGGCGGCCTGCAGGACAGCAGCCAGGTAGCCATGGTCAATCCTATCAAATGCCTTGGACTGATCCAAATTGATCAGCGCGGCCTCTTCGTCGTCTTCTACACCCTCTACGATCGTGCGAATCAAGTGCAGGTTGCTCTGAATTGTTCGTCCCTTCACAGAACAAGTCTGATCCGGTTCCAACAGAGACTCGGCAACTAGCTGCAAGCGATTCGTCAGGATCTTGGCCAAAATCTTTAACTCTGTGTTTAGCAGAGTTATGGGCCTGTAATCATCTAATCCCCGCCCAACCTTCTTGCCTTTTCCCAACAGCGTGATCACGCCCCTGGTGATCCGACCGGGGATGGACCCCTGCCGAAACCAGTGGTTGAACACGACAGTCAAGAGCGGGACAAAAAGGTGCGACATCCTCAAGTACAATTCATAGGGCAAACCATCCAAACCTGGCGACTTGCCACTGCCGGTCTTCTTCAAAGCCGCGTAGACTTCGTCCTCCGTAATCTCCCCTTCGCAGCTAGCCGCTTCAGCCGGCAAAAGCCGGGGAAAGTCAGCCAAATAGCTGCGAAACTCCTCGTCACGGAGACCAGGCTCCTTGGTAAACCGGTGTTCGAAATGCTGCCGGAACGCCTCGCACATGTCGTCAGTGGACCGAAGGAGATGCCCCTCCGGGTCGCGCACCACTCGAATGTACCGATCGCCGGCCCGACGAATTTCTTCCTTGCGCAGTTCTGCGCCCATGTTCACAGCTTCGGAAGACATCTTGCTTAACTTAGCTCTAATTACCTGACCCATATAGCGCTCGCTAGTCGTGCGCCTCAGGGCCTCCCTGGCTAAGGCTATCTCTAGGGGATCCCCACCAGCCTCCGCCCGGGCGAAATTAGCACTAAGTGTCTTTGCCTCCGCAGCCTTATCTAGTTTGAGCCGCTGGCTATATTTGGTGGCGAAAGACCTAATGGAGTCCTTAAGGTTAACCCACCACTTATTCCCAATGACTCGCCCAATTAACGCCCGCTGAACTAGTCTTGTCAGCTGGTCACGAAAGTCCCGCCTGTCCAGTAAGGACTGATTGAACTTCCAATAACCAGCCAACCTAGGCCTAAAGTCTAACACCACACGGGCACAAACGAGTTTGTGGTCCGTGTAGCCTAGCCAGTGGAACGTTGGACATTCTAAGAAGTCTATGTCGGCCACTCTCACTAACATCCTATCCAGGTACGCAGATACCCGGGTAGAAGGCCAATTAAGCGCCCACGTCCACATACTCCCATCCGGATGATCGACCCGGTATCTATCGACGAGACCAAATTCGTCGATCAGATCAACCAGGCTACGATCATCATTCCTCCCGCTAGCGCCCCTCCCTCTATCCCATTTGGGGGTTAGGATGGCATTCCAGTCCCCAACTAAGATTAGCCGTGTTGAATGCACCATAAAGGGCTCCAACAGCCGAAAGAAAGAGACACGCTCACCTTGCTTATTGGGCGCATAAACCACAATCAGCCGGAACAATTTGCTTTTCACTGCAATATCGGCCACGATCAGCCGGCCCTCGGCACCGACATGGACAAGGTCAACCTTCGCGTCCAGGGTACGCTTGACCAGCAAAGAAACACCTCTGGCTTGCCGGCTCCCATATGCTGAATAGACGACAAAGTCGTTAGACAGCACACAAGAGTCGACTTCGCAAACAAAGTGAGTCTCTTGGATCGCGGCCACATCCACGCCGAAGGACAAGAGGTCACGAAGCAGGCGAGCCGCCTTACCCCGATCCCTCAGGCCCTTCGCATTCAAGCTGGCTATCTTAATAGACATCTTTTAGTTCTGAAAAAGAAAAACAAAGAACATGCAACAAAGGCACTAGTCGCATACGGGGTAGAAATCTCGGGCAGAGGGGACCCCGACGGACTGTCCTAGGGACCCTGTACCAATGTCGGACGTAATCCGTCCGTCTAGGACAATCCCGCCGACGTCGGTGGGATATGTTAATTTTACCACCCTATATAAGCAGGGGTGGAGGATAACCGGGAACCGACCCGCACAATTTTTGCCCATTTTTTTAAGTTCAGGCGTGTTCATCGTTGCCATCCTTAATTTAGGGTAGTGCTTCTTGGCATCTTCTATGTGGTCCCAGACCCTCAGGTTACCCCCGGTATTTCTTACGAGGGTAATGACTCCTGGGGCCTGGGGAAAGTTTGTTGGGTCTTCCGTGGACATTCCTTTTACTGCAGTCAGTTTGAGGAGTGGCTTCAGCAGTTTTCGCCTCTGCGAAGACCACTCCTCCACAATGTCCTCATCTACTTTACACAAGGCGTCGCCTTGGGGGAGGGCTTTCTTCTTTTTTGCCCGTGAGGGAGTGGAAATAGGAGAAGGGGAGGGAGTGGGTGTTGCAGAAGTCTGTTTTTTCAAGGGGATCAAATTGAAGGTTGGGGACTGGGAAGCTTTGCGCGGGGAAGATGGTAGGCTTCTTGCCTTGTCAGCATATGTGTGTCTGACCGGGGAAACCGGCAATGATGCACACTTGTTCCCATGATTGCTTCTTTCGGAGCTCCTGCCCCTTCTTCTGCTTTTTAGCTTGTCCTGCTGCTCCTCTTCTTCCTCTCTCCCGCGCTTCAAAGACGACGCTCTCCCTACCTCCATCGGTTCGTCCTTTTTGGGGGAGGAAACCCTTTCCCTCTCCTGTTTGGCGGGCGTATTTTTTGAGGTAGTCTCCTTTTGTTTTGGGGGTGATTTGACAGGCGGTGGCACCTTCGCCGGCCCCTTGGCCGGAGAAGGCGTTTTCGCCTTTTTCCTCGCCACCACCTGCCAATCGTCCTCCTTGCTGGCTGCTGGTACTGGTGTAGGAGAGGCTGTCTTCACTGCTTCCTTAGCTGGCTGCTGCTGCTTGGCTGGTTGGGCCTTTGGGGGGGGATTCTTAGATGGACAGATCTTTGCGACATGCTCCGCCGCCCCACAGACCCAACAGCAAGGCTTTCTGCCTTCTACGATTATAAAAATCGAACGACCCCTGCAGGTGAGGATGTTGGGAATTTTGGCGATATTCTCCTTATTCAGGGTCACCTGCAGGGTCATGTCGCCCGTGAGAAAACCGGCCTTGGACCGCAGCGAGGAGACTTCGGCCACTCTTCCATATTGCACGAAGAAGGCGCCAACATGATCCTCGGCAATGTCCATGGGGACGCCATGCAGGGTGACCTTAACTTTTCTAGTACCCATGTACTCCGTATTGATCAGGAGAGTTTTGGTCTCCAAGACCACACCAATTAGGTTTCTAGCTTCTTGTACGGAGCCAAGCAGGACGTCACACATGGCACTGCCTCTCCTCGCCACGGCCAACGCTCTAATTTTTAGGGCTTGTAGCCCCTCCTCGAGTGTATCCCGAGGAACGCCGACCAACTTCTTTGTCTTCGGGTCCTTAGTGTACAGAGTGATGACTCTCGCTTCTATTTGAGCCAACTGATCCGGCACCGAAACGAGCTCTGTTCCTTTAATGTAATCCGCGTAGTCCTTAGCAATCTTCTCGTAATAATCCTCCCCTTTTAGCGACATTTTTTTGCCTCCCTTCCACCCAGAGGTCGAAGGTAAGGGGGATGCTGGAGCTGCTGCTAGTGTCACTGCTGGTACTGTAGAAGGGGGATTATCCCGAGGCGGTAGAGCCCAATCCCCCTCCTTTCCTCCCACCGACGCCGTGGTGGGAGGAACGACCTCATCCGGCCCACTAGAGGCCATTGCCACAAAGTGGCCGAACACCGGATCACTGCTTCCCGGTGTTTCGCGTTGTTAGACGCTACTTTTACGCTGGCCCGAGCTATAAACTCGGGCTGGAAAGCAGAAAATCCAAGATACAAAGAACTAACAGATATCACGGAGGAACAAATGTTATCCTTTGTTCTTGCAACCATAAACCACACAACAAAAAGCCGGGTAGGAAATGGTTGGTACTTATTTATTACGTAAAAGTACATAATTCTGGCACAAGGCCAACAAATGGGAGGGGGAACAAAAACTTGGGTTGGTCTTCCGTAACTATCTTATACCTAGCTAATCCGATTCACGACCCATACATACGTTACAATTTTCACATTCACCATAAAAATTTGTCCATCAACACTCATACCTATCAAGCACCAAAATACCGCAAAATCATACCGGGGACCTAAAAAACGCCCCAAATGTACATAAAAATTTGTTTATTTACAATATTTACAATAGTGTACAAAAATAAAATTAAAACTTTATTCATGAAATGACATGATGGGGAGGGGGTATGAAGAAACAAAAATCCCCAAAACAAAAAACAATTTCAAATGAATATATATACACAATGTTAGTAAGACCCAAACACACCCACATAATTAAAGAGGCCACTGTATTCTGCCTTAAAAGACAAAATCAAGCAGCTCTCTTTCTAAGGGGAATGGATAAGCAGGGGGCAAAAATAAATTGGACTGGAGAATGTATAAGGCTGACCCAGCCGAGAGTGAAAACGGGACAAAATAATACTTGGACAATGGGAATCTCGAACTGGATCATAACAAAAGCAATGAAGCCGGGAACAGGCCAGGACAAACTCATTCACTCACATTAACTAGGCACAAAAAAGAACTTCTACCTTAACCACGGGCGGGGTTCCAAAGGAATCCACCCCGATGCAACTAGCAGATCTAAAAGAGAAAATCAAGGCTAGCCCCGGTCACGCGAACCAGGCTCGCCGCATATACCCACCTTTCGCTGAACTCTGTCGGGTGCAGCCGTTTCCGTTCAGTTCTAATCTTCATTTTGAGCTGGTGCTCAAAATATCGGATTAGATCCTGATCCGAAAGACGACCTCCCCGCAAGACTTCCTCCAGACGCGTCATCCAAATCACCATTCTAGCCGTGGCCAGTAGCGACAGAAACACCATCCGCTTCACTCCAGAGTACGGGGGCGACACATTGTCCACAGCGTATGCGCGATCAATGAGCACAAGCTCCCGCGGCGCGATACGAGCAGTCAACTCGCCAACACGCGCCCACAACGGGCGAACGCGCGAACAATGGAAGAAGGCGTGCGCAGACGTCTCCTTAATTCCAAGGACGCAACGTTCACAATCTGGCAAATCCGCCAGGCCCATTGCGAAACGCTTGTCGTTGAGAGACAAACCATTCCGAGCCAATCGCCAGGTCAGAGAAAACTCAGAGTTGTTGAGCCAATCCGCACCTGGCGCCCAAGACCAATGAGAGCGATACTCCTCCCTCGACATGCCGAGCTTACTCCACAGTTCATCCTTCACGGCGCCCTCCACTAATCCCCGATAGAAGATTCTCCTAGGCCGTGAAAGGTCACTGGACCATGGAATGGCCCGAAGGGCCGTCAGACATTCGAGCAGGAATTTCGGCCGCCCCCAAGGCCTATTGCTAGTCCTTAGGAGCGGGGGAGTGATAGTGAGGCTAGGGAACATGTCCCTCACTACCCCCGCAAGCAACCGATCTTCCTCCAACGCGCGCCTGAGGAATGCCAACCTCGAAGCGAGCACGTGGCTCCTCAAGTGTGGCATCCCCAGACCCCCTTGACACGGACGGAGGCAACAGACTCCTTTGTCGACCATGTGTTTGCGTCCTCTCCAAAGACAGGAGAATAGCAAACGCTCGAGCGCCTTCTCATGATCGTCACAAAGGGGAAGTACAGACAGCCGGTAAAGGATTCTGGGAAAGAGGTATGTATTACACACCTCCGCCAGACCCTTCACGGAGAGACTCCGTCGACGCCAAATCTCGACCGACGCGCCGACCTTTGCCTGTACTTCTGACCAGTTTTTCTCCAACTGTAAGTCCGGACCGAACCAAACTCCGAGGAGCTTGACCGGCCCGTCCGTCCAGTCGAAGGGCCCCGGGAGGGAAACACCCTTCCAGGCACCTAACCGCAAGCCGGACGACTTGTCGCGGTTAATTCTGGCCCCTGTTACCTGTTCGTACCGTTCAAGCGCCTTCTGTACCGCCCTTATGTCCCTGCGGGAGGACACAAAGGTCGTTACGTCATCGGCGTACGCGGAAACCCTTGGCTCGAGCTCCTCCAGGGACAGCAATTCCACGCAGGACCGGACTGCACGTCTCGTCCCTTAGCCGGCGAAGGAGAGGCTCCAACGCCAGGACGTAAAGGAGAGGCGACAGTGGACAACCCTGTCGGACCGACCTAGACAGCGCGAAAGCGCCCGACAGCTTCCCGTTCACCTGTACCACAGCCTTGGGGGAGCGATACAGAAGGCTAATCCAGCGGCTGAAGTCGGGTTTGAATCCGGCGGCCTGCAGGACAGCAGCCAGGTAGCCATGGTCAATCCTATCAAATGCCTTGGACTGATCCAAATTGATCAGCGCGGCCTCTTCGTCGTCTTCTACACCCTCTACGATCGTGCGAATCAAGTGCAGGTTGCTCTGAATTGTTCGTCCCTTCACAGAACAAGTCTGATCCGGTTCCAACAGAGACTCGGCAACTAGCTGCAAGCGATTCGTCAGGATCTTGGCCAAAATCTTTAACTCTGTGTTTAGCAGAGTTATGGGCCTGTAATCATCTAATCCCCGCCCAACCTTCTTGCCTTTTCCCAACAGCGTGATCACGCCCCTGGTGATCCGACCGGGGATGGACCCCTGCCGAAACCAGTGGTTGAACACGACAGTCAAGAGC
The DNA here is from genome assembly GCA_037127315.1 of Ascarosepion bandense. Taxonomy (NCBI): domain Eukaryota; kingdom Metazoa; phylum Mollusca; class Cephalopoda; order Sepiida; family Sepiidae; genus Ascarosepion; species Ascarosepion bandense. The sequence continues at coordinate 2,672,653 of JBBBDQ010000241.1, forward strand.
GGGACAAAAAGGTGCGACATCCTCAAGTACAATTCATAGGGCAAACCATCCAAACCTGGCGACTTGCCACTGCCGGTCTTCTTCAAAGCCGCGTAGACTTCGTCCTCCGTAATCTCCCCTTCGCAGCTAGCCGCTTCAGCCGGCAAAAGCCGGGGAAAGTCAGCCAAATAGCTGCGAAACTCCTCGTCACGGAGACCAGGCTCCTTGGTAAACCGGTGTTCGAAATGCTGCCGGAACGCCTCGCACATGTCGTCAGTGGACCGAAGGAGATGCCCCTCCGGGTCGCGCACTTCTCGAATGTACCGATCGCCGGCCCGACGAATTTCTTCCTTGCGCAGTTCTGCGCCCATGTTCACAGCTTCGGAAGACATCTTGCTTAACTTAGCTCTAATTACCTGGCCCATATAGCGCTCGCTAGTCGTGCGCCTCAGGGCCTCCCTGGCTAAGGCTATCTCGAGGGGATCCCCACCAGCCTCCGCCCGGGCGAAATTAGCACTAAGTGTCTTTGCCTCCGCAGCCTTATCTAGTTTGAGCCGCTGGCTATATTTGGTGGCGAAAGACCTAATGGAGTCCTTAAGGTTAACCCACCACTTATTCCCAATGACTCGCCCAATTAACGCCCGCTGAACTAGTTTTGTCAGCTGGTCACGAAAGTCCCGCCTGTCCAGTAAGGACTGATTGAACTTCCAATAACCAGCCAACCTAGGCCTAAAGTCTAACACCACACGGGCACAAACGAGTTTGTGGTCCGTGTAGCCTAGCCAGTGGAACGTTGGACATTCTAAGAAGTCTATGTCGGCCACTCTCACTAACATCCTATCCAGGTACGCAGATACCCGGGTAGAAGGCCAATTAAGCGCCCACGTCCACATACTCCCATCCGGATGATCGACCCGGTATCTATCGACGAGACCAAATTCGTCGATCAGATCAACCAGGCTACGATCATCATTCCTCCCGCTAGCGCCCCTCCCTCTATCCCATTTGGGGGTTAGGATGGCATTCCAGTCCCCAACTAAGATTAGCCGTGTTGAATGCACCATAAAGGGCTCCAACAGCCGAAAGAAAGAGACACGCTCACCTTGCTTATTGGGCGCATAAACCACAATCAGCCGGAACAATTTGCTTTTCACTGCAATATCGGCCACGATCAGCCGGCCCTCGGCACCGACATGGACAAGGTCAACCTTCGCGTCCAGGGTACGCTTGACCAGCAAAGAAACACCTCTGGCTTGCCGGCTCCCATATGCTGAATAGACGACAAAGTCGTTAGACAGCACACAAGAGTCGACTTCGCAAACAAAGTGAGTCTCTTGGATCGCGGCCACATCCACGCCGAAGGACAAGAGGTCACGAAGCAGGCGAGCCGCCTTACCCCGATCCCTCAGGCCCTTCGCATTCAAGCTGGCTATCTTAATAGACATCTTTTAAACCTGAAACGAAAAAACAAAGAAACATGCAACAAAGGCTCTAGTCGCATACGGGGTAGAAATCTCGGGCAGAGGGGACCCCGACGGACTGTCCTAGGGACCCTGTACCAATGTCGGACGTAATCCGTCCGTCTAGGACAATCCCGCCGACGTCGGTGGGATATGTTAGTTTTACCACCCTATATAAACTGGGGTGGAGTAAAACGGGGAACCTCCCCGAACAATTTTGCGACATTTTTCTTAGTTCCGGCGTGTTTTCCGCCACCATCCTTATTTTAGGATATAACCTTCTGACCTCTTCTATGTGGTCCCAGACCCGCAGGTTCCCCCCGGTATTTCTTACCAGGGTGATGACACCTGGGGCCTGGGAAAAGTTTGTAGGATCTTCAGTGGAAAGATTGTTGACTGAAGTCAGTTTTAGGAGCGGCTTCAGCAACTTTCGCCTTTGCGAGGACCACTCCGCCACCAAATTTTCGTCGACTTTCATTAGAGCTGCGCCTCTCGGGAGGCCTTTCTTCTTTTTCGCCTGACTGGGAGTCTGGCTGGGAGTGGGAATAGGAGGGGAAGGGGAGGGAGGGGGTTGGGAGTTGCCGAAATGTTCTTTTCCAGGGGGGTCAGATTGAAGGTAGGGGACTGGGAAGCTTTCCGCGGGGAAGAGGGAAGGCTCCTCGCCTTTTCTGCATAAGTGCATCTAACTGGGGACACCGGTAAAGAAGTGCATCGGTCGCCCAGCTTCCTCCTCTCAGAGCTCCTGCTCCTCCTTCTACTCTTGAGTTTGTCCTGTTGTTCCTCCTCCTTCCTCTCTCCCGCGCTTCAGGGACGACGCTCTTCCTACTTCCATAGGCTCTTCCGCAACCTTTTTGGGGAAGGAACCCTTTTCCTTGCCCTGTTTGGACGGTGAATTTTGCGGAGTAGGGTCCTTCTGTTTGGCAGGCGCCTTAACAGGAGTCGGCACCTTCACCGGCACCTTCGCCGGCGAAGGCGTTTTTGCCTTTTTTCGCGCCACCACCTGCCAATCACCCTCCTTGTTGGCTGCCGGTACTGGTGCTGGTGGAGCTTGTTTGGTAGTTTCCTTTGCAGGCTGCTGCTGCTGTTTGACTGGTTGGGCCTTTGGGGGCGGGTTTTTGGTCGGACACGCCTTTGCGACGTGTTCCGCCGCCCCACAGACCCAACAGCAAGGCTTTCTGCCCTCCACGACCACAAAAATATTTCGATCCCTGCAGGTGAGAATGTTGGGGATTTTCGCAATGTTTTCCCCAGATAGGGTCACCTGCAGGACCATATCTCCTGTATAGAAGCCTGCCTTGGACCGTAGCGAGGAGACGTCGGCCACCTTTCCGTAACTTGCAAAAAAGGCGCCGACGTGGTCCTCGGCAATGTCCAAGGGGACGCCATGCAAGGTAATCTTGACTCTCCTTGCTCCCATATATTCCGTCTGGAATTGGAGTGTTTTTGTCTCCAATACCACGCCAATTAGGCGCTTGGCCTCTTCAACTGAGCCAAGCAGGACGTCCCACTTGGCATTGCCTCTCCTCGCTACGGCCTTTGCATTAATCTGAAGAGCCCGAATTGCCTCTTCAAAGGATTCCCTTGTGATGCCCACAAACTTATGGGTCTTAAGTTCCTTGGTTCTTAGTGTGATTATTCTGGCCTCAATTTGTGCCAATTGTTCTGGCACGGAAACCAGCTCTGTTCCTTTAATATACTGGGCGTATTTGTCTTGCATCTGATGGTAATATTCCTCATCCTTAACCGTCAATTTCCCTCTTTTCCACCCAGCGGTCGAGGGTTTAGGCGATGCTGCTTCTGCTAGTACTTGCGAAGGGGGATTATCCCGAGGCGGTAGAGCCCAATCCCCCTCCTTTCCTCCCACCGACGCCGTGGTGGGAGGAACGCTTTCCATCCGGCCCATTCTGTGGCCATTGCCACCAAAGTGGCCGAACACCGGATCACTGCTTCCCGGTGTTTCGCGTTGTTAGACGCTACTTTTACGCTGGCCCGAGCTATAAACTCGGGCTGGAAAGCAGTAAATCCAAGATACAGAGGACTAACAAATATCACGAAGGAACAAGTGTTATCCTTTGTTCTTTTACCCTAAACCACACAACAAAAAGCCGGGTGGGGAAGGGTTGGTACTTATTTATTACGTAAAAGTACATAATTCTGGCACAAGGCCAACAAATGGGAGGGGGAACAAAAACTTGGGTTGGTCTTCCGTAACTATCTTATACCTAGCTAATCCGATTCACGACCCATACATACGTTACAATTTTCACATTCACCATAAAAATTTGTCCATCAACACTCATACCTATCAAGCACCAAAATACCGCAAAATCATACCGGGGACCTAAAATACGCCCCAAATGTACATAAAAATTTGTTTATTTACAATATTTACAATAGTGTACAAAAATAAAATTAAAACTTTATTCATGAAATGACATGATGGGGAGGGGGTATGAAGAAACAAAAATCCCCAAAACAAAAAACAATTTCCAAATGAATATATATACACAATGTTAGTAAGACCCAAACACACCCACATAATTAAAGAGGCCACTGTATTCTGCCTTAAAAGACAAAATCAAGCAGCTCTCTTTCTAAGGGGAATGGAGAAGCAGGGGGCAAAAATAAATTGGACTGGAGAATGTATAAGGCTGACCCAGCCGAGAGTGAAAACGGGACAAAATAATACTTGGACAATGGGAATCTCGAACTGGATCATAACAAAAGCAATGGAAGCCGGGAACAGGCCAGGACAAACACATTCACTCACATTAACTAGGCACCAAAAAGAACTTCTACCTTAACCACGGGCGGGGTTCCAAAGGAATCCACCCCGATGCAACTAGCAGATCTAAAAGAGAAAATCAAGGCTAGCCCCGGTCACACGAACCAGGCTCGCCGCATATACCCACCTTTCGCTGAACTCTGTCGGGTGCAGCCGTTTTCGTTCAGTTCTAACCTTCATTTTGAGCTGGTGCTCAAAATATCGGATTAGATCCTGATCCGAAAGACGACCTCCCCGCAAGACTTCCTCCAGACGCGTCATCCAAATCACCATTCTAGCCGTGGCCAGTAGCGACAGAAACACCATCCGCTTCACTCCAGAGTACGGGGGCGACACATTGTCCACAGCGTATGCGCGATCAATGAGCACAAGCTCCCGCGGCGCGATACGAGCAGTCAACTCGCCGACACGCGCCCACAACGGGCGAACGCGCGAACAATGGAAGAAGGCGTGCGCAGACGTCTCCTTAATTCCAAGGACGCAACGTTCACAATCTGGCAAATCCGCCAGGCCCATTGCGAAACGCTTGTCGTTGAGAGACAAACCATTCCGAGCCAATCGCCAGGTCAGAGAAAACTCAGAGTTGTTGAGCCAATCCGCACCTGGCGCCCAAGACCAATGAGAGCGATACTCCTCTCTCGACATGCCGAGCTTACTCCACAGTTCATCCTTCACGGCGCCCTCCACTAATCCCCGATAGAAGATTCTCCTAGGCCGTGAAAGGTCACTGGACCATGGAATGGCCCGAAGGGCCGTCAGACATTCGAGCAGGAATTTCGGCCGCCCCCAAGGCCTATTGCTAGTCCTTAGGAGCGGGGGAGTGATAGTGAGGCTAGGGAACATGTCCCTCACTACCCCCGCAAGCAACCGATCTTCCTCCAACGCGCGCCTGAGGAATGCCAACCTCGAAGCGAGCACGTGGCTCCTCAAGTGTGGCATCCCCAGACCCCCTTGACACGGACGGAGGCAGCAGACTCCTTTGTCGACCATGTGTTTGCGTCCTCTCCAAAGACAGGAGAATAGCAAACGCTCGAGCGCCTTCTCATGATCGTCACAAAGGGGAAGTACAGACAGCCGGTAAAGGATTCTGGGAAAGAGGTATGTATTACACACCTCCGCCAGACCCTTCACGGAGAGACTCCGTCGACGCCAAATCTCGACCGACGCGCCGACCTTTGCCTGTACTTCTGACCAGTTTTTCTCCAACTGTAAGTCCGGACCGAACCAAACTCCGAGGAGCTTGACCGGCCCGTCCGTCCAGTCGAAGGGCCCCGGGAGGGAAACACCCTTCCAGGCACCTAACCGCAAGCCGGACGACTTGTCGCGGTTAATTCTGGCCCCTGTTACCTGTTCGTACCGTTCAAGCGCCTTCTGTACCGCCCTTATGTCCCTGCGGGAGGACACAAAGGTCGTTACGTCATCGGCGTACGCGGAAACCCTGGCTCGAGCTCCACCAGGGACAGCAATTCCACGCAGGACCGGACTGCACGTCTCGTCCCTTAGCCGGCGAAGGAGGGGCTCCAACGCCAGGACGTAAAGGAGAGGCGACAGTGGACAACCCTGTCGGACCGACCTAGACAGCGCGAAAGCGCTCGACAGCTTCCCGTTCACCTGTACCACAGCCTTGGGGGAGCGATACAGAAGGCTAATCCAGCGGCTGAAGTCGGGTTTGAATCCGGCGGCCTGCAGGACAGCAGCCAGGTAGCCATGGTCAATCCTATCAAATGCCTTGGACTGATCCAAATTGATCAGCGCGGCCTCTTCGTCGTCTTCTACACCCTCTACGATCGTGCGGATCAAGTGCAGGTTGCTCTGAATTGTTCGTCCCTTCACAGAACAAGTCTGATCCGGTTCCAACAGAGACTCGGCAACTAGCTGCAAGCGATTCGTCAGGATCTTGGCCAAAATCTTTAACTCTGTGTTTAGCAGAGTTATGGGCCTGTAATCATCTAATCCCCGCCCAACCTTCTTGCCTTTTCCCAACAGCGTGATCACGCCCCTGGTGATCCGACCGGGGATGGACCCCTGCCGAAACCAGTGGTTGAACACGACAGTCAAGAGCGGGACAAAAAGGTGCGACATCCTCAAGTACAATTCATAGGGCAAACCATCCAAACCTGGCGACTTGCCACTGCCGGTCTTCTTCAAAGCCGCGTAGACTTCGTCCTCCGTAATCTCCCCTTCGCAGCTAGCCGCTTCAGCCAGCAAAAGCCGGGGAAAGTCAGCCAAATAGCTGCGAAACTCCTCGTCACGGAGACCAGGCTCCTTGGTAAACCGGTGTTCGAAATGCTGCCGGAACGCCTCGCACATGTCGTCAGTGGACCGAAGGAGATGCCCCTCCGGGTCGCGCACTTCTCGAATGTACCGATCGCCGGCCCGACGAATTTCTTCCTTGCGCAGTTCTGCGCCCATGTTCACAGCTTCGGAAGACATCTTGCTTAACTTAGCTCTAATTACCTGGCCCATATAGCGCTCGCTAGTCGTGCGCCTCAGGGCCTCCCTGGCTAAGGCTATCTCTAGGGGATCCCCACCAGCCTCCGCCCGGGCGAAATTAGCACTAAGTGTCTTTGCCTCCGCAGCCTTATCTAGTTTGAGCCGCTGGCTATATTTGGTGGCGAAAGACCTAATGGAGTCCTTAAGGTTAACCCACCACTTATTCCCAATGACTCGCCCAATTAACGCCCGCTGAACTAGTTTTGTCAGCTGGTCACGAAAGTCCCGCCTGTCCAGTAAGGACTGATTGAACTTCCAATAACCAGCCAACCTAGGCCTAAAGTCTAACACCACACGGGCACAAACGAGTTTGTGGTCCGTGTAGCCTAGCCAGTGGAACGTTGGACATTCTAAGAAGTCTATGTCGGCCACTCTCACTAACATCCTATCCAGGTACGCAGATACCCGGGTAGAAGGCCAATTAAGCGCCCACGTCCACATACTCCCATCCGGATGATCGACCCGGTATCTATCGACGAGACCAAATTCGTCGATCAGATCAACCAGGCTACGATCATCATTCCTCCCGCTAGCGCCCCTCCCTCTATCCCATTTGGGGGTTAGGATGGCATTCCAGTCCCCAACTAAGATTAGCCGTGTTGAATGCACCATAAAGGGCTCCAACAGCCGAAAGAAAGAGACACGCTCACCTTGCTTATTGGGCGCATAAACCACAATCAGCCGGAACAATTTGCTTTTCACTGCAATATCGGCCACGATCAGCCGGCCCTCGGCACCGACATGGACAAGGTCAACCTTCGCGTCCAGGGTACGCTTGACCAGCAAAGAAACACCTCTGGCTTGCCGGCTCCCATATGCTGAATAGACGACAAAGTCGTTAGACAGCACACAAGAGTCGACTTCGCAAACAAAGTGAGTCTCTTGGATCGCGGCCACATCCACGCCGAAGGACAAGAGGTCACGAAGCAGGCGAGCCGCCTTACCCCGATCCCTCAGGCCCTTCGCATTCAAGCTGGCTATCTTAATAGACATCTTTTAGTTCTGAAAAAGAAAAAACAAAGAAACATGCAACAAGGCTCTAGTCGCATACGGGGTAGAAATCTCGGGCAGAGGGGACCCCGACGGACTGTCCTAGGGACCCTGTACCAATGTCGGACGTAATCCGTCCGTCTAGGACAATCCCGCCGACGTCGGTGGGATATGTTAGTTTTACCACCCTATATAAACTGGGGTGGAGTAAAACGGGGAACCTCCCCGAACAATTTTGCGACATTTTTCTTAGTTCCGGCGTGTTTTCCGCCACCATCCTTATTTTAGGATATAACCTTCTGACCTCTTCTATGTGGTCCCAGACCCGCAGGTTCCCCCCGGTATTTCTTACCAGGGTGATGACACCTGGGGCCTGGGAAAAGTTTGTAGGATCTTCAGTGGAAAGATTGTTGACTGAAGTCAGTTTTAGGAGCGGCTTCAGCAACTTTCGCCTTTGCGAGGACCACTCCGCCACCAAATTTTCGTCGACTTTCATTAGAGCTGCGCCTCTCGGGAGGCCTTTCTTCTTTTTCGCCTGACTGGGAGTCTGGCTGGGAGTGGGAATAGGAGAAGGGGAGGGAGTGGGAGTTGCCGAAATGTTCTTTTCCAGGGGGGTCAGATTGAAGGTAGGGGACTGGGAAGCTTTCCGCGGGGAAGAGGGAAGGCTCCTCGCCTTTTCTGCATAAGTGCATCTAACTGGGGACACCGGTAAAGAAGTGCATCGGTCGCCCAGCTTCCTCCTCTCAGAGCTCCTGCTCCTCCTTCTACTCTTGAGTTTGTCCTGTTGTTCCTCCTCTTCCTCTCTCCCGCGCTTCAGGGACGACGCTCTTCCTACTTCCATAGGCTCTTCCGCAACCTTTTTGGGGAAGGAACCCTTTTCCTTGCCCTGTTTGGACGGTGAATTTTGCGGAGTAGGGTCCTTCTGTTTGGCAGGCGCCTTAACAGGAGTCGGCACCTTCACCGGCACCTTCGCCGGCGAAGGCGTTTTTGCCTTTTTTCGCGCCACCACCTGCCAATCACCCTCCTTGTTGGCTGCCGGTACTGGTGCTGGTGGAGCTTGTTTGGTAGTTTCCTTTGCAGGCTGCTGCTGCTGTTTGACTGGTTGGGCCTTTGGGGGCGGGTTTTTGGTCGGACACGCCTTTGCGACGTGTTCCGCCGCCCCACAGACCCAACAGCAAGGCTTTCTGCCCTCCACGACCACAAAAATATTTCGATCCCTGCAGGTGAGAATGTTTGGGGAATTTTCGCAATGTTTTCCCCAGATAGGGTCACCTGCAGGACCATATCTCCTGTATAGAAGCCTGCCTTGGACCGCAGCGAGGAGACGTCGGCCACCTTTCCGTAACTTGCAAAAAAGGCGCCGACGTGGTCCTCGGCAATGTCCAAGGGGACGCCATGCAAGGTAATCTTGACTCTCCTTGCTCCCATATATTCCGTCTGGAATTGGAGTGTTTTTGTCTCCAATACCACGCCAATTAGGCGCTTGGCCTCTTCAACTGAGCCAAGCAGGACGTCCCACTTGGCATTGCCTCTCCTCGCTACGGCCTTTGCATTAATCTGAAGAGCCGGAATTGCCTCTTCAAAGGATTCCCTTGTGATGCCCACAAACTTATGGGTCTTAAGTTCCTTGGTTCTTAGTGTGATTATTCTGGCCTCAATTTGTGCCAATTGTTCTGGCACGGAAACCAGCTCTGTTCCTTTAATATACTGGGCGTATTTGTCTTGCATCTGATGGTAATATTCCTCATCCTTAACCGTCAATTTCCCTCTTTTCCACCCAGCGGTCGAGGGTTTAGGCGATGCTGCTTCTGCTAGTACTTGCGAAGGGGGATTATCCCGAGGCGGTAGAGCCCAATCCCCCTCCTTTCCTCCCACCGACGCCGTGGTGGGAGGAACGCTTTCCATCGGCCCATCTGTGGCCATTGCCACAAAGTGGCCGAACACCGGATCACTGCTTCCCGGTGTTTCGCGTTGTTAGACGCTACTTTTACGCTGGCCCGAGCTATAAACTCGGGCTGGAAAGCAGAAAATCCAAGATACAAAGAACTAACAGATATCACGGAGGAACAAATGTTATCCTTTGTTCTTGCAACCATAAACCACACAACAAAAAGCCGGGTGGGGAAGGGTTGGTACTTATTTATTACGTAAAAGTACATAATTCTGGCACAAGGCCAACAAATGGGAGGGGGAACAAAAACTTGGGTTGGTCTTCCGTAACTATCTTATACCTAGCTAATCCGATTCACGACCCATACATACGTTACAATTTTCTCATTCACCATAAAAATTTGTCCATCAACACTCATACCTATCAAGCACCAAAATACCGCAGTAACATACCAGGGACCTAAAAACGCCCCAAATGTACATAAAAATTTGTTTATTTACAATATTTACAATAGTGTACAAAAATAAATTTAAAACTTTATTCATGAAATGACATGATGGGGAAGGGGGAATGAAGAAACAAAAAATCCCCAAAACAAAAACAATTTCCAAATGAATATATATACACAATGTTAGTAAGACCCAAACACACCCACATAATTAAAGAGGCCACTGTATTCTGCCTTAAAAGGAACAAAATCAAGCAGCTCTCTTTCTAAGGGGAATGGAGAAGCAGGGAACAAAATAAATTGGACTGGAGAATATATAAGGCTGACCCAGCCGAGAATGAAAACGGGACAAAATAACAATGGACAATGGGAATCTCGAACTGGATCATAACAAAAGTAATGGAGCCGGGAACAGGCTAGGACAAACACATTCACTCACATTAACTAGGCACAAAAAAGACTTCTTACCTTAACCACGGGAGGGGTTCCAAAGGAATCCACCCCGATGCAACTAGCAGATCTAAAAGAGAAAATCAAGGCTAGCCCCGGTCACGCGAACCAGGCTCGCCGCATATACCCACCTTTCGCTGAACTCTGTCGGGTGCAGCCGTTTTCGTTCAGTTCTAATCTTAATTTTGAGCTGGTGCTCAAAATATCGGATTAGATCCTGATCCGAAAGACGACCGCCCCGCAAGACTTCCTCCAGACGCGTCATCCAAATCACCATTCTAGCCGTGGCCAGTAGCGACAGAAACACCATCCGCTTCACTCCAGAGTACGGGGGCGACACATTGTCCACAGCGTATGCGCGATCAATGAGCACAAGCTCCCGCGGCGCGATACGAGCAGTCAACTCGCCAACACGCGCCCACAACGGGCGAACGCGCGAACAATGGAAGAAGGCGTGCGCAGACGTCTCCTTAATTCCAAGGACGCAACGTTCACAATCTGGCAAATCCGCCAGGCCCATTGCGAAACGCTTGTCGTTGAGAGACAAACCATTCCGAGCCAATCGCCAGGTCAGAGAAAACTCAGAGTTGTTGAGCCAATCCGCACCTGGCGCCCAAGACCAATGCGAGCGATACTCCTCTCCCGACATGCCGAGCTTACTCCACAGTTCATCCTTCACGGCGCCCTCCACTAATCCCCGATAGAAGATTCTCCTAGGCCGTGAAAGGTCACTGGACCATGGAATGGCCCGAAGGGCCGTCAGACATTCGAGCAGGAATTTCGGTCGCCCCCAAGGCCTATTGCTAGTCCTCAGGAGCGGGGGAGTGATAGTGAGGCTAGGGAACATGTCCCTCACTACCCCCGCAAGCAACCGATCTTCCTCCAACGCGCGCCTGAGGAATGCCAACCTCGAAGCGAGCACGTGGCTCCTCAAGTGTGGCATCCCCAGACCCCCTTGACACGGACGGAGGCAACAGACTCCTTTGTCGACCATGTGTTTGCGTCCTCTCCAAAGACAGGAGAATAGCAAACGCTCGAGCGCCTTCTCATGATCGTCACAAAGGGGAAGTACAGACAGCCGGTAAAGGATTCTGGGAAAGAGGTATGTATTACACACCTCCGCCAGACCCTTCACGGAGAGACTCCGTCGACGCCAAATCTCGACCGACGCGCCGACCTTTGCCTGTACTTCAGACCAGTTTTTCTCCAACTGTAAGTCCGGACCGAACCAAACTCCGAGGAGCTTGACCGGCCCGTCCGTCCAGTCGAAGGGCCCCGGGAGGGAAACACCCTTCCAGGCACCTAACCGCAAGCCGGACGACTTGTCGCGGTTAATTCTGGCCCCTGTTACCTGTTCGTACCGTTCAAGCGCCTTCTGTACCGCCCTTATGTCCCTGCGGGAGGACACAAAGGTCGTTACGTCATCGGCGTACGCGGAAACCCTGGCTCGAGCTCCACCAGGGACAGCAATTCCACGCAGGACCGGACTGCACGTCTCGTCCCTTAGCCGGCGAAGGAGAGGCTCCAACGCCAGGACGTAAAGGAGAGGCGACAGTGGACAACCCTGTCGGACCGACCTAGACAGCGCGAAAGCGCTCGACAGCTTCCCGTTCACCTGTACCACAGCCTTGGGGGAGCGATACAGAAGGCTAATCCAGCGGCTGAAGTCGGGTTTGAATCCGGCGGCCTGCAGGACAGCAGCCAGGTAGCCATGGTCAATCCTATCAAATGCCTTGGACTGATCCAAATTGATCAGCGCGGCCTCTTCGTCGTCTTCTACACCCTCTACGATCGTGCGAATCAAGTGCAGGTTGCTCTGAATTGTTCGTCCCTTCACAGAACAAGTCTGATCCGGTTCCAACAGAGACTCGGCAACTAGCTGCAAGCGATTCGTCAGGATCTTGGCCAAAATCTTTAACTCTGTGTTTAGCAGAGTTATGGGCCTGTAATCATCTAATCCCCGCCCAACCTTCTTGCCTTTTCCCAACAGCGTGATCACGCCCCTGGTGATCCGACCGGGGATGGACCCCTGCCGAAACCAGTGGTTGAACACGACAGTCAAGAGCGGGACAAAAAGGTGCGACATCCTCAAGTACAATTCATAGGGCAAACCATCCAAACCTGGCGACTTGCCACTGCCGGTCTTCTTCAAAGCCGCGTAGACTTCGTCCTCCGTAATCTCCCCTTCGCAGCTAGCCGCTTCAGCCGGCAAAAGCCGGGGAAAGTCAGCCAAATAGCTGCGAAACTCCTCGTCACGGAGACCAGGCTCCTTGGTAAACCGGTGTTCGAAATGCTGCCGGAACGCCTCGCACATGTCGTCGGTGGACCGAAGGAGATGCCCCTCCGGGTCGCGCACTTCTCGAATGTACCGATCGCCGGCCCGACGAATTTCTTCCTTGCGCAGTTCTGCGCCCATGTTCACAGCTTCGGAAGACATCTTGCTTAACTTAGCTCTAATTACCTGGCCCATATAGCGCTCGCTAGTCGTGCGCCTCAGGGCCTCCCTGGCTAAGGCTATCTCTAGGGGATCCCCACCAGCCTCCGCCCGGGCGAAATTAGCACTAAGTGTCTTTGCCTCCGCAGCCTTATCTAGTTTGAGCCGCTGGCTATATTTGGTGGCGAAAGACCTAATGGAGTCCTTAAGGTTAACCCACCACTTATTCCCAATGACTCGCCCAATTAACGCCCGCTGAACTAGTTTTGTCAGCTGGTCACGAAAGTCCCGCCTGTCCAGTAAGGACTGATTGAACTTCCAATAACCAGCCAACCTAGGCCTAAAGTCTAACACCACACGGGCACAAACGAGTTTGTGGTCCGTGTAGCCTAGCCAGTGGAACGTTGGACATTCTAAGAAGTCTATGTCGGCCACTCTCACTAACATCCTATCCAGGTACGCAGATACCCGGGTAGAAGGCCAATTAAGCGCCCACGTCCACATACTCCCATCCGGATGATCGACCCGGTATCTATCGACGAGACCAAATTCGTCGATCAGATCAACCAGGCTACGATCATCATTCCTCCCGCTAGCGCCCCTCCCTCTATCCCATTTGGGGGTTAGGATGGCATTCCAGTCCCCAACTAAGATTAGCCGTGTTGAATGCACCATAAAGGGCTCCAACAGCCGAAAGAAAGAGACACGCTCACCTTGCTTATTGGGCGCATAAACCACAATCAGCCGGAACAATTTGCTTTTCACTGCAATATCGGCCACGATCAGCCGGCCCTCGGCACCGACATGGACAAGGTCAACCTTCGCGTCCAGGGTACGCTTGACCAGCAAAGAAACACCTCTGGCTTGCCGGCTCCCATATGCTGAATAGACGACAAAGTCGTTAGACAGCACACAAGAGTCGACTTCGCAAACAAAGTGAGTCTCTTGGATCGCGGCCACATCCACGCCGAAGGACAAGAGGTCACGAAGCAGGCGAGCCGCCTTACCCCGATCCCTCAGGCCCTTCGCATTCAAGCTGGCTATCTTAATAGACATCTTTTAAACCTGAAAAAGAGAAAAAGAAAAACAGGCAACAAAGGCTCTCTAGATGCATACGGGGCGAAAATCTCGGGCAGACAGGACCCCGACGGACTGTCCCAGGGAACCAGTTCCTATGTCGGACGTAATCCGTCCGTCTGAGACAATACCGCCAACGTCCGTGGGGTACATTAGTTTTACCACCCTATATAAACTGGGGTGGAGTAAAACAGGGAACCTCCCCGAACAATTTTTAGACATTTTTCTAAGTTCTGCTGAGCTTTCAATGTACATCCTTAGTTTAGGATAAAGTTTTTTCGCTTCCGCGATGTGGTCCCAGACCCGCAGGTTACCCCCGGTATTCCGTACGAGGGTAATTACTCCTGGGGCCTGGGGAAAGTTTTTGGGGTCCTCCGTAGATAGACCGTCAACTGTGGTCATCTTCAGCAGTGGTTTGAGTAGTTTTCGTCTTTGTGACGACCACCCTGCAGAGATGTCCTCCTCTACTTTCAATAGCGCTTCCCCTTTGGGCAGGGCTTTTATCTTTTTTGCCCGAGTGGGAGTGGACATAGGAGAAGGGGAGAGAGTGGGGGATAAAGCAACTGGTCTCAGGGGGGTTAATTTAAAGGTAGGGGACTGGGAAGCTTTCCGCGGGGACGAGGGGAGGCTTCTTGCCTTTTGCGCATACGTTTGCCTCTCCGGTGAGGCAGGAAGCGAGGAGCACCTGTGTGTTGTCGAACTCCTTTCTCTGCTCTTCCGCCGATTCTTGAAGTTCTCTTGCTGCTCTTCTTCGTCCTCCCGGCTGCGTTTCAACGACGCCGATCTTTGAGTCTCCATGGGCTCTTCCCTTGGTTGTTCCTTCGGGCCCTCATTTTGGGGAGGTTTTTTTGCCTTCCCCTGCTTGGTAGCTGCTTTGGGTGATGAGGGCACCTTTGACTCCGAAGGCTCCTGAGGTGGCGAGGGCGTTTTGGTCGGAGAAGGCGTTTTGGTCTGAGAAGGCGTTTTGGCCGGAGAAGGCGATTTCTCCGCTAGTGCCTTCGCCTTCTTTTTCTTGCCGACCGTCTGCCACTCATTCACCTTATCCGGAACAGACGATTTCGCCTCCGTTGGAGCTTCTGGTTGTTTCGCTGCCGGTTTCTCCTGCTGCTGCTTTGCTGGCTGGGTCCCAGGGGCCGGATCCTTTTTCGGGCACGCCTTGGCGACGTGATTGGAATCGCCGCAGACCCAGCAGAAGGGCTTCCTCCCCTCAACGATCACGTAAATTGATCTTCCCCTGCAGGTGATAATGTTGGGGATATTCCCGATCTTTTTTTGCTCGACCGTCACCTGCAGGGTGACGTCACCGGTGAGAAAGCCCTGCTTCGAGGTGAGCGCCTTCACCTCTTCGACCATGCCGAATTGTGTGAAAAACACCCCGACATGGTCTAACGAGATGTCCATGGGCACGCCGTGGAGAGTGATCTTTGATCTGCGCATGCCCATGTATTCTGTATCCAGGCGCAACGTCTTTGTTTCCATAAAGGAGCCGGCCAGTTTTCTTGCTTCCTCCGCAGAGCCAAGTAGAACATCCCACACGGCGTGGCTGCGCCTAGCCACCATCTTTCCATTGATCTTCAAGGCCTTGATGGCCTCCTCCACCACGTCCCTGCTGACCCCGATAAGTTTGCGACTTTTCGGATCCCTGGTCAGCAGGGAAAGGATCCTGGGCTCAATGTTACTGAGCGTCTCGGGCACCGAGATAATCTCCGCTCCTGTCACGTATTTAGCGTATTTCTCCTTTAGAGACTCATAATACGTTGAATCCTTCCGCACTTTCTGGATGGTCCCCCCGATCCAAGCCTTGTCGGGGGAAACCGTGTCTGCTGAACACCGCTGCCCGTCCTCCTTAGACGTAGAGGGCACCGGAGATGCAGGAGCTGCTGGTAGGGTTGCTACTCCTGGTCCTTTTTCCAAGGAGAGGGGTGAGGCAGGCAACCGCCAATCCCCCTCCTTTCCTCCCACCGAGGCCGTGGTGGGAGGAACGATCACATCTGGCCTATCGGAGGCCATTGCCTCCTAAGAGGCTAAGCGCGAGACACCTGCCTCCGGTGTTTCGCGTCCTTCGCAGGTCGCTACTTTACGCAGCCCAAGCAATAAACTTGGGTGGAGACCACAATGCCACACTTGACCAAAGTAATAGTAAGTATCACTATGGAACAGATACTACACTTTGATCCAAACCAAACCGACCACACAAACACAAAAAAGTCCAGTGGGGAAGGGTTGGTACTTATTTATTACGTAAAAGTACATAATTCTGGCACAAGGCCAACAAATGGGAGGGGGAACAAAAACTTGGGTTGGTCTTCCGTAACTATCTTATACCTAGCTAATCCGATTCACGACCCATACATACGTTACAATTTTCACATTCACCATAAAAATTTGTCCATCAACACTCATACCTATCAAGCACCAAAATACCGCAAAATCATACCGGGGACCTAAAAAACACCCCAAATGTACATAAAAATTTCTGATTTTTACAATATATACAATATCTTACAAAAATAATTTAAAACTTTATTCATGAAATGACATGATGGGAAGGGGGAATGAAGAAACAAAAAATCCCCAAAACAAAAAACAATTTCAAATGAATATATATACACAATGTTAGTAAGACCCAAACACACCCACATAATTAAAGAGGCCACTGTATTCTGCCTTAAAAGACAAAATCAAGCAGCTCTCTTTCTAAGGGGAATGGATAAGCAGGGGGCAAAAATAAATTGGACTGGAGAATGTATAAGGCTGACCCAGCCGAGAGTGAAAACGGGACAAAATAATACTTGGACAATGGGAATCTCGAACTGGATCATAACAAAAGCAATGGAAGCCGGGAACAGGCCAGGACAAACACATTCACTCACATTAACTAGGCACCAAAAAGACTTCTACCTTAACCACGGGCGGGGTTCCAAAGGAATCCACCCCGATGCAACTAGCAGATCTAAAAGAGAAAATCAAGGCTAGCCCCGGTCACGCGAACCAGGCTCGCCGCATATACCCACCTTTCGCTGAACTCTGTCGGGTGCAGCCGTTTTCGTTCAGTTCTAATCTTCATTTTGAGCTGGTGCTCAAAATATCGGATTAGATCCTGATCCGAAAGACGACCTCCCCGCAAGACTTCCTCCAGACGCGTCATCCAAATCACCATTCTAGCCGTGGCCAGTAGCGACAGAAACACCATCCGCTTCACTCCAGAGTACGGGGGCGACACATTGTCCACAGCGTATGCGCGATCAATGAGCACAAGCTCCCGCGGCGCGATACGAGCAGTCAACTCGCCGACACGCGCCCACAACGGGCGAACGCGCGAACAATGGAAGAAGGCGTGCGCAGACGTCTCCTTAATTCCAAGGACGCAACGTTCACAATCTGGCAAATCCGCCAGGCCCATTGCGAAACGCTTGTCGTTGAGAGACAAACCATTCCGAGCCAATCGCCAGGTCAGAGAAAACTCAGAGTTGTTGAGCCAATCCGCACCTGGCGCCCAAGACCAATGAGAGCGATACTCCTCTCTCGACATGCCGAGCTTACTCCACAGTTCATCCTTCACGGCGCCCTCCACTAATCCCCGATAGAAGATTCTCCTAGGCCGTGAAAGGTCACTGGACCATGGAATGGCCCGAAGGGCCGTCAGACATTCGAGCAGGAATTTCGGCCGCCCCCAAGGCCTATTGCTAGTCCTTAGGAGCGGGGGAGTGATAGTGAGGCTAGGGAACATGTCCCTCACTACCCCCGCAAGCAACCGATCTTCCTCCAACGCGCGCCTGAGGAATGCCAACCTCGAAGCGAGCACGTGGCTCCTCAAGTGTGGCATCCCCAGACCCCCTTGACACGGACGGAGGCAACAGACTCCTTTGTCGACCATGTGTTTGCGTCCTCTCCAAAGACAGGAGAATAGCAAACGCTCGAGCGCCTTCTCATGATCGTCACAAAGGGGAAGTACAGACAGCCGGTAAAGGATTCTGGGAAAGAGGTATGTATTACACACCTCCGCCAGACCCTTCACGGAGAGACTCCGTCGACGCCAAATCTCGACCGACGCGCCGACCTTTGCCTGTACTTCTGACCAGTTTTTCTCCAACTGTAAGTCCGGACCGAACCAAACTCCGAGGAGCTTGACCGGCCCGTCCGTCCAGTCGAAGGGCCCCGGGAGGGAAACACCCTTCCAGGCACCTAACCGCAAGCCGGACGACTTGTCGCGGTTAATTCTGGCCCCCGTTACCTGTTCGTACCGTTCAAGCGCCTTCTGTACCGCCCTTATGTCCCTGCGGGAGGACACAAAGGTCGTTACGTCATCGGCGTACGCGGAAACCCTGGCTCGAGCTCCACCAGGGACAGCAATTCCACGCAGGACCGGACTGCACGTCTCGTCCCTTAGCCGGCGAAGGAGGGGCTCCAACGCCAGGACGTAAAGGAGAGGCGACAGTGGACAACCCTGACGGACCGACCTAGACAGCGCGAAAGCGCCCGACAGCTTCCCGTTCACCTGTACCACAGCCTTGGGGGAGCGATACAGAAGGCTAATCCAGCGGCTGAAGTCGGGTTTGAATCCGGCGGCCTGCAGGACAGCAGCCAGGTAGCCATGGTCAATCCTATCAAATGCCTTGGACTGATCCAAATTGATCAGCGCGGCCTCTTCGTCGTCTTCTACACCCTCTACGATCGTGCGAATCAAGTGCAGGTTGCTCTGAATTGTTCGTCCCTTCACAGAACAAGTCTGATCCGGTTCCAACAGAGACTCGGCAACTAGCTGCAAGCGATTCGTCAGGATCTTGGCCAAAATCTTTAACTCTGTGTTTAGCAGAGTTATGGGCCTGTAATCATCTAATCCCCGCCCAACCTTCTTGCCTTTTCCCAACAGCGTGATCACGCCCCTGGTGATCCGACCGGGGATGGACCCCTGCCGAAACCAGTGGTTGAACACGACAGTCAAGAGCGGGACAAAAAGGTGCGACATCCTCAAGTACAATTCATAGGGCAAACCATCCAAACCTGGCGACTTGCCACTGCCGGTCTTCTTCAAAGCCGCGTAGACTTCGTCCTCCGTAATCTCCCCTTCGCAGCTAGCCGCTTCAGCCGGCAAAAGCCGGGGAAAGTCAGCCAAATAGCTGCGAAACTCCTCGTCACGGAGACCAGGCTCCTTGGTAAACCGGTGTTCGAAATGCTGCCGGAACGCCTCGCACATGTCGTCGGTGGACCTAAGGAGATGCCCCTCCGGGTCGCGCACTTCTCGAATGTACCGATCGCCGGCCCGACGAATTTCTTCCTTGCGCAGTTCTGCGCCCATGTTCACAGCTTCGGAAGACATCTTGCTTAACTTAGCTCTAATTACCTGACCCATATAGCGCTCGCTAGTCGTGCGCCTCAGGGCCTCCCTGGCTAAGGCTATCTCTAGGGGATCCCCACCAGCCTCCGCCCGGGCGAAATTAGCACTAAGTGTCTTTGCCTCCGCAGCCTTATCTAGTTTGAGCCGCTGGCTATATTTGGTGGCGAAAGACCTAATGGAGTCCTTAAGGTTAACCCACCACTTATTCCCAATGACTCGCCCAATTAACGCCCGCTGAACTAGTTTTGTCAGCTGGTCACGAAAGTCCCGCCTGTCCAGTAAGGACTGATTGAACTTCCAATAACCAGCCAACCTAGGCCTAAAGTCTAACACCACACGGGCACAAACGAGTTTGTGGTCCGTGTAGCCTAGCCAGTGGAACGTTGGACATTCTAAGAAGTCTATGTCGGCCACTCTCACTAACATCCTATCCAGGTACGCAGATACCCGGGTAGAAGGCCAATTAAGCGCCCACGTCCACATACTCCCATCCGGATGATCGACCCGGTATCTATCGACGAGACCAAATTCGTCGATCAGATCAACCAGGCTACGATCATCATTCCTCCCGCTAGCGCCCCTCCCTCTATCCCATTTGGGGGTTAGGATGGCATTCCAGTCCCCAACTAAGATTAGCCGTGTTGAATGCACCATAAAGGGCTCCAACAGCCGAAAGAAAGAGACACGCTCACCTTGCTTATTGGGCGCATAAACCACAATCAGCCGGAACAATTTGCTTTTCACTGCAATATCGGCCACGATCAGCCGGCCCTCGGCACCGACATGGACAAGGTCAACCTTCGCGTCCAGGGTACGCTTGACCAGCAAAGAAACACCTCTGGCTTGCCGGCTCCCATATGCTGAATAGACGACAAAGTCGTTAGACAGCACACAAGAGTCGACTTCGCAAACAAAGTGAGTCTCTTGGATCGCGGCCACATCCACGCCGAAGGACAAGAGGTCACGAAGCAGGCGAGCCGCCTTACCCCGATCCCTCAGGCCCTTCGCATTCAAGCTGGCTATCTTAATAGACATCTTTTAGTTCTGAAAAAGAAAAACAAAGAACATGCAACAAAGGCACTAGTCGCATACGGGGTAGAAATCTCGGGCAGAGGGGACCCCGACGGACTGTCCTAGGGACCCTGTACCAATGTCGGACGTAATCCGTCCGTCTAGGACAATCCCGCCGACGTCGGTGGGATATGTTAGTTTTACCACCCTATATAAACTGGGGTGGAGTAAAACGGGGAACCTCCCCGAACAATTTTGCGACATTTTTCTTAGTTCCGGCGTGTTTTCCGCCACCATCCTTATTTTAGGATATAACCTTCTGACCTCTTCTATGTGGTCCCAGACCCGCAGGTTCCCCCCGGTATTTCTTACCAGGGTGATGACACCTGGGGCCTGGGAAAAGTTTGTAGGATCTTCAGTGGAAAGATTGTTGACTGAAGTCAGTTTTAGGAGCGGCTTCAGCAACTTTCGCCTTTGCGAGGACCACTCCGCCACCAAATTTTCGTCGACTTTCATTAGAGCTGCGCCTCTCGGGAGGCCTTTCTTCTTTTTCGCCCGACTGGGAGTCTGGCTGGGAGTGGGAATAGGAGAAGGGGAGGGAGTGGGAGTTGCCGAAATGTTCTTTTCCAGGGGGGTCAGATTGAAGGTAGGGGACTGGGAAGCTTTCCGCGGGGAAGAGGGAAGGCTCCTCGCCTTTTCTGCATAAGTGCATCTAACTGGGGACACCGGTAAAGAAGTGCATCGGTCGCCCAGCTTCCTCCTCTCAGAGCTCCTGCTCCTCCTTCTACTCTTGAGTTTGTCCTGTTGTTCCTCCTCTTCCTCTCTCCCGCGCTTCAGGGACGACGCTCTTCCTACTTCCATAGGCTCTTCCGCAACCTTTTTGGGGAAGGAACCCTTTTCCTTGCCCTGTTTGGACGGTGAATTTTGCGGAGTAGGGTCCTTCTGTTTGGCAGGCGCCTTAACAGGAGTCGGCACCTTCACCGGCACCTTCGCCGGCGAAGGCGTTTTTGCCTTTTTTCGCGCCACCACCTGCCAATCACCCTCCTTGTTGGCTGCCGGTACTGGTGCTGGTGGAGCTTGTTTGGTAGTTTCCTTTGCAGGCTGCTGCTGCTGTTTGACTGGTTGGGCCTTTGGGGGCGGGTTTTTGGTCGGACACGCCTTTGCGACGTGTTCCGCCGCCCCACAGACCCAACAGCAAGGCTTTCTGCCCTCCACGACCACAAAAATATTTCGATCCCTGCAGGTGAGAATGTTGGGGATTTTCGCAATGTTTTCCCCAGATAGGGTCACCTGCAGGACCATATCTCCTGTATAGAAGCCTGCCTTGGACCGTAGCGAGGAGACGTCGGCCACCTTTCCGTAACTTGCAAAAAAGGCGCCGACGTGGTCCTCGGCAATGTCCAAGGGGACGCCATGCAAGGTAATCTTGACTCTCCTTGCTCCCATATATTCCGTCTGGAATTGGAGTGTTTTTGTCTCCAATACCACGCCAATTAGGCGCTTGGCCTCTTCAGCTGAGCCAAGCAGGACGTCCCACTTGGCATTGCCTCTCCTCGCTACGGCCTTTGCATTAATCTGAAGAGCCCGAATTGCCTCTTCAAAGGATTCCCTTGTGATGCCCACAAACTTATGGGTCTTAAGTTCCTTGGTTCTTAGTGTGATTATTCTGGCCTCAATTTGTGCCAATTGTTCTGGCACGGAAACCAGCTCTGTTCCTTTAATATACTGGGCGTATTTGTCTTGCATCTGATGGTAATATTCCTCATCCTTAACCGTCAATTTCCCTCTTTTCCACCCAGCGGTCGAGGGTTTAGGCGATGCTGCTTCTGCTAGTACTTGCGAAGGGGGATTATCCCGAGGCGGTAGAGCCCAATCCCCCTCCTTTCCTCCCACCGACGCCGTGGTGGGAGGAACGCTTTCCATCGGCCCATCTGTGGCCATTGCCACAAAGTGGCCGAACACCGGATCACTGCTTCCCGGTGTTTCGCGTTGTTAGACGCTACTTTTACGCTGGCCCGAGCTATAAACTCGGGCTGGAAAGCAGTAAATCCAAGATACAGAGGACTAACAAATATCACGAAGGAACAAGTGTTATCCTTTGTTCTTTTACCCTAAACCACACAACAAAAAGCCGGGTGGGGAAGGGTTGGTATGTATTTATTCAGGTATGAAATACATGAATTATGGCACAAGGCCGAAAAATGGGGAGGGGGAACAAAACTTGGGATGGTCTTCAGTAACTATCTTATACCTAGCTAATCAGATTCACGACCCATACATACGTTACAATTTTCACATTCACCATAAAAATTTGTCCATCAACACTCATACCTATCAAGCACCAAAATACCGCAAAATCATACCGGGGACCTAAAAAACGCCCCAAATGTACATAAAAATTTGTTTATTTACAATATTTACAATAGTGTACAAAAATAAAATTAAAACTTTATTCATGAAATGACATGATGGGGAGGGTTTATGAAGAAACAAAAATCCCCAAAACAAAAAACAATTTCAAATGAATATATATACACAATGTTAGTAAGACCCAAACACACCCACATAATTAAAGAGGCCACTGTATTCTGCCTTAAAAGACAAAATCAAGCAGCTCTCTTTCTAAGGGGAATGGATAAGCAGGGGGCAAAAATAAATTGGACTGGAGAATGTATAAGGCTGACCCAGCCGAGAGTGAAAACGGGACAAAATAATATTTGGACAATGGGAATCTCGAACTGGATCATAACAAAAGCAATGAAGCCGGGAACAGGCCAGGACAAACTCATTCACTCACATTAACTAGGCACAAAAAAGAACTTCTACCTTAACCACGGGCGGGGTTCCAAAGGAATCCACCCCGATGCAACTAGCAGATCTAAAAGAGAAAATCAAGGCTAGCCCCGGTCACGCGAACCAGGCTCGCCGCATATACCCACCTTTCGCTGAACTCTGTCGGGTGCAGCCGTTTCCGTTCAGTTCTAATTTTCATTTTGAGCTGGTGCTCAAAATATCGGATTAGATCCTGATCCGAAAGACGACCTCCCCGCAAGACTTCCTCCAGACGCGTCATCCAAATCACCATTCTAGCCGTGGCCAGTAGCGACAGAAACACCATCCGCTTCACTCCAGAGTACGGGGGCGACACATTGTCCACAGCGTATGCGCGATCAATGAGCACAAGCTCCCGCGGCGCGATACGAGCAGTCAACTCGCCGACACGCGCCCACAACGGGCGAACGCGCGAACAATGGAAGAAGGCGTGCGCAGACGTCTCCTTAATTCCAAGGACGCAACGTTCACAATCTGGCAAATCCGCCAGGCCCATTGCGAAACGCTTGTCATTGAGAGACAAACCATTCCGAGCCAATCGCCAGGTCAGAGAAAACTCAGAGTTGTTGAGCCAATCCGCACCTGGCGCCCAAGACCAATGAGAGCGATACTCCTCTCTCGACATGCCGAGCTTACTCCACAGCTCATCCTTCACGGCGCCCTCCACTAATCCCCGATAGAAGATTCTCCTAGGCCGTGAAAGGTCACTGGACCATGGAATGGCCCGAAGGGCCGTCAGACATTCGAGCAGGAATTTCGGCCGCCCCCAAGGCCTATTGCTAGTCCTTAGGAGCGGGGGAGTGACAGTGAGGCTAGGGAACATGTCCCTCACTACCCCCGCAAGCAACCGATCTTCCTCCAACGCGCGCCTGAGGAATGCCAACCTCGAAGCGAGCACGTGGCTCCTCAAGTGTGGCATCCCCAGACCCCCTTGACACGGACGGAGGCAACAGACTCCTTTGTCGACCATGTGTTTGCGTCCTCTCCAAAGACAGGAGAATAGCAAACGCTCGAGCGCCTTCTCATGATCGTCACAAAGGGGAAGTACAGACAGCCGGTAAAGGATTCTGGGAAAGAGGTATGTATTACACACCTCCGCCAGACCCTTCACGGAGAGACTCCGTCGACGCCAAATCTCGACCGACGCGCCGACCTTTGCCTGTACTTCTGACCAGTTTTTCTCCAACTGTAAGTCCGGACCGAACCAAACTCCGAGGAGCTTGACCGGCCCGTCCGTCCAGTCGAAGGGCCCCGGGAGGGAAACACCCTTCCAGGCACCTAACCGCAAACCGGACGACTTGTCGCGGTTAATTCTGGCCCCCGTTACCTGTTCGTACCGTTCAAGCGCCTTCTGTACCGCCCTTATGTCCCTGCGGGAGGACACAAAGGTCGTTACGTCATCGGCGTACGCGGAAACCCTGGCTCGAGCTCCACCAGGGACAGCAATTCCACGCAGGACCGGACTGCACGTCTCGTCCCTTAGCCGGCGAAGGAGAGGCTCCAACGCCAGGACGTAAAGGAGAGGCGACAGTGGACAACCCTGTCGGACCGACCTAGACAGCGCGAAAGCGCTCGACAGCTTCCCGTTCACCTGTACCACAGCCTTGGGGGAGCGATACAGAAGGCTAATCCAGCGGCTGAAGTCGGGTTTGAATCCGGCGGCCTGCAGGACAGCAGCCAGGTAGCCATGGTCAATCCTATCAAATGCCTTGGACTGATCCAAATTGATCAGCGCGGCCTCTTCGTCGTCTTCTACACCCTCTACGATCGTGCGGATCAAGTGCAGGTTGCTCTGAATTGTTCGTCCCTTCACAGAACAAGTCTGATCCGGTTCCAACAGAGACTCGGCAACTAGCTGCAAGCGATTCGTCAGGATCTTGGCCAAAATCTTTAACTCTGTGTTTAGCAGAGTTATGGGCCTGTAATCATCTAATCCCCGCCCAACCTTCTTGCCTTTTCCCAACAGCGTGATCACGCCCCTGGTGATCCGACCGGGGATGGACCCCTGCCGAAACCAGTGGTTGAACACGACAGTCAAGAGCGGGACAAAAAGGTGCGACATCCTCAAGTACAATTCATAGGGCAAACCATCCAAACCTGGCGACTTGCCACTGCCGGTCTTCTTCAAAGCCGCGTAGACTTCGTCCTCCGTAATCTCCCCTTCGCAGCTAGCCGCTTCAGCCGGCAAAAGCCGGGGAAAGTCAGCCAAATAGCTGCGAAACTCCTCGTCACGGAGACCAGGCTCCTTGGTAAACCGGTGTTCGAAATGCTGCCGGAACGCCTCGCACATGTCGTCGGTGGACCTAAGGAGATGTCCCTCCGGGTCGCGCACCTCTCGAATGTACCGATCGCCGGCCCGACGAATTTCTTCCTTGCGCAGTTCTGCGCCCATGTTCACAGCTTCGGAAGACATCTTGCTTAACTTAGCTCTAATTACCTGACCCATATAGCGCTCGCTAGTCGTGCGCCTCAGGGCCTCCCTGGCTAAGGCTATCTCGAGGGGATCCCCACCAGCCTCCGCCCGGGCGAAATTAGCACTAAGTGTCTTTGCCTCCGCAGCCTTATCTAGTTTGAGCCGCTGGCTATATTTGGTGGCAAAAGACCTAATGGAGTCCTTAAGGTTAACCCACCACTTATTCCCAATGACTCGCCCAATTAACGCCCGCTGAACTAGTCTTGTCAGCTGGTCACGAAAGTCCCGCCTGTCCAGTAAGGACTGATTGAACTTCCAATAACCAGCCAACCTAGGCCTAAAGTCTAACACCACACGGGCACAAACGAGTTTGTGGTCCGTGTAGCCTAGCCAGTGGAACGTTGGACATTCTAAGAAGTCTATGTCGGCCACTCTCACTAACATCCTATCCAGGTACGCAGATACCCGGGTAGAAGGCCAATTAAGCGCCCACGTCCACATACTCCCATCCGGATGATCGACCCGGTATCTATCGACGAGACCAAATTCGTCGATCAGATCAACCAGGCTACGATCATCATTCCTCCCGCTAGCGCCCCTCCCTCTATCCCATTTGGGGGTTAGGATGGCATTCCAGTCCCCAACTAAGATTAGCCGTGTTGAATGCACCATAAAGGGCTCCAACAGCCGAAAGAAAGAGACACGCTCACCTTGCTTATTGGGCGCATAAACCACAATCAGCCGGAACAATTTGCTTTTCACTGCAATATCGGCCACGATCAGCCGGCCCTCGGCACCGACATGGACAAGGTCAACCTTCGCGTCCAGGGTACGCTTGACCAGCAAAGAAACACCTCTGGCTTGCCGGCTCCCATATGCTGAATAGACGACAAAGTCGTTAGACAGCACACAAGAGTCGACTTCGCAAACAAAGTGAGTCTCTTGGATCGCGGCCACATCCACGCCGAAGGACAAGAGGTCACGAAGCAGGCGAGCCGCCTTACCCCGATCCCTCAGGCCCTTCGCATTCAAGCTGGCTATCTTAATAGACATCTTTTAAACCTGAAACGAAAAAACAAAGAAACATGCAACAAGGCTCTAGTCGCATACGGGGTAGAAATCTCGGGCAGAGGGGACCCCGACGGACTGTCCTAGGGACCCTGTACCAATGTCGGACGTAATCCGTCCGTCTAGGACAATCCCGCCGACGTCGGTGGGATATGTTAGTTTTACCACCCTATATAAACTGGGGTGGAGTAAAACGGGGAACCTCCCCGAACAATTTTGCGACATTTTTCTTAGTTCCGGCGTGTTTTTCCGCCACCATCCTTATTTTAGGATATAACCTTCTGACCTCTTCTATGTGGTCCCAGACCCGCAGGTTCCCCCCGGTATTTCTTACCAGGGTGATGACACCTGGGGCCTGGGAAAAGTTTGTAGGATCTTCAGTGGAAAGATTGTTGACTGAAGTCAGTTTTAGGAGCGGCTTCAGCAACTTTCGCCTTTGCGAGGACCACTCCGCCACCAAATTTTCGTCGACTTTCATTAGAGCTGCGCCTCTCGGGAGGCCTTTCTTCTTTTTCGCCTGACTGGGAGTCTGGCTGGGAGTGGGAATAGGAGAAGGGGAGGGAGTGGGAGTTGCCGAAATGTTCTTTTCCAGGGGGGTCAGATTGAAGGTAGGGGACTGGGAAGCTTTCCGCGGGGAAGAGGGAAGGCTCCTCGCCTTTTCTGCATAAGTGCATCTAACTGGGGACACCGGTAAAGAAGTGCATCGGTCGCCCAGCTTCCTCCTCTCAGAGCTCCTGCTCCTCCTTCTACTCTTGAGTTTGTCCTGTTGTTCCTCCTCTTCCTCTCTCCCGCGCTTCAGGGACGACGCTCTTCCTACTTCCATAGGCTCTTCCGCAACCTTTTTGGGGAAGGAACCCTTTTCCTTGCCCTGTTTGGACGGTGAATTTTGCGGAGTAGGGTCCTTCTGTTTGGCAGGCGCCTTAACAGGAGTCGGCACCTTCACCGGCACCTTCGCCGGCGAAGGCGTTTTTGCCTTTTTTCGCGCCACCACCTGCCAATCACCCTCCTTGTTGGCTGCCGGTACTGGTGCTGGTGGAGCTTGTTTGGTAGTTTCCTTTGCAGGCTGCTGCTGCTGTTTGACTGGTTGGGCCTTTGGGGGCGGGTTTTTGGTCGGACACGCCTTTGCGACGTGTTCCGCCGCCCCACAGACCCAACAGCAAGGCTTTCTGCCCTCCACGACCACAAAAATATTTCGATCCCTGCAGGTGAGAATGTTGGGGATTTTCGCAATGTTTTCCCCAGATAGGGTCACCTGCAGGACCATATCTCCTGTATAGAAGCCTGCCTTGGACCGTAGCGAGGAGACGTCGGCCACCTTTCCGTAACTTGCAAAAAAGGCGCCGACGTGGTCCTCGGCAATGTCCAAGGGGACGCCATGCAAGGTAATCTTGACTCTCCTTGCTCCCATATATTCCGTCTGGAATTGGAGTGTTTTTGTCTCCAATACCACGCCAATTAGGCGCTTGGCCTCTTCAACTGAGCCAAGCAGGACGTCCCACTTGGCATTGCCTCTCCTCGCTACGGCCTTTGCATTAATCTGAAGAGCCCGAATTGCCTCTTCAAAGGATTCCCTTGTGATGCCCACAAACTTATGGGTCTTAAGTTCCTTGGTTCTTAGTGTGATTATTCTGGCCTCAATTTGTGCCAATTGTTCTGGCACGGAAACCAGCTCTGTTCCTTTAATATACTGGGCGTATTTGTCTTGCATCTGATGGTAATATTCCTCATCCTTAACCGTCAATTTCCCTCTTTTCCACCCAGCGGTCGAGGGTTTAGGCGATGCTGCTTCTGCTAGTACTTGCGAAGGGGGATTATCCCGAGGCGGTAGAGCCCAATCCCCCTCCTTTCCTCCCACCGACGCCGTGGTGGGAGGAACGCTTTCCATCGGCCCATCTGTGGCCATTGCCACAAAGTGGCCGAACACCGGATCACTGCTTCCCGGTGTTTCGCGTTGTTAGACGCTACTTTTACGCTGGCCCGAGCTATAAACTCGGGCTGGAAAGCAGTAAATCCAAGATACAGAGGACTAACAAATATCACGAAGGAACAAGTGTTATCCTTTGTTCTTTTACCCTAAACCACACAACAAAAAGCCGGGTGGGGAAGGGTTGGTATGTATTTATTCAGGTATGAAATACATGAATTATGGCACAAGGCCGAAAAATGGGGAGGGGGAACAAAACTTGGGATGGTCTTCAGTAACTATCTTATACCTAGCTAATCAGATTCACGACCCATACATACGTTACAATTTTCTCATTCACCATAAAAATTTGTCCATCAACACTCATACCTAACAAGCACCAAAATACCGCAAAATCATACCGGGGACCTAAAAAACACCCCAAATGTACATAAAAATTTCTGATTTTTACAATATATACAATATCTTACAAAAATAATTTAAAACTTTATTCATGAAATGACATGATGGGAAGGGGGAATGAAGAAACAAAAAATCCCCAAAACAAAAAACAATTTCAAATGAATATATATACACAATGTTAGTAAGACCCAAACACACCCACATAATTAAAGAGGCCACTGTATTCTGCCTTAAAAAGACAAAATCAAGCAGCTCTCTTTCTAAGGGGAATGGATAAGCAGGGGGCAAAAATAAATTGGACTGGAGAATGTATAAGGCTGACCCAGCCGAGAGTGAAAACGGGACAAAATAATACTTGGACAATGGGAATCTCGAACTGGATCATAACAAAAGCAATGAAGCCGGGAACAGGCCAGGACAAACACATTCACTCACATTAACTAGGCACCAAAAAGACTTCTACCTTAACCACGGGCGGGGTTCCAAAGGAATCCACCCCGATGCAACTAGCAGATCTAAAAGAGAAAATCAAGGCTAGCCCCGGTCACGCGAACCAGGCTCGCCGCATATACCCACCTTTCGCTGAACTCTGTCGGGTGCAGCCGTTTTCGTTCAGTTCTAATCTTCATTTTGAGCTGGTGCTCAAAATATCGGATTAGATCCTGATCCGAAAGACGACCTCCCCGCAAGACTTCCTCCAGACGCGTCATCCAAATCACCATTCTAGCCGTGGCCAGTAGCGACAGAAACACCATCCGCTTCACTCCAGAGTACGGGGGCGACACATTGTCCACAGCGTATGCGCGATCAATGAGCACAAGCTCCCGCGGCGCGATACGAGCAGTCAACTCGCCGACACGCGCCCACAACGGGCGAACGCGCGAACAATGGAAGAAGGCGTGCGCAGACGTCTCCTTAATTCCAAGGACGCAACGTTCACAATCTGGCAAATCCGCCAGGCCCATTGCGAAACGCTTGTCGTTGAGAGACAAACCATTCCGAGCCAATCGCCAGGTCAGAGAAAACTCAGAGTTGTTGAGCCAATCCGCACCTGGCGCCCAAGACCAATGAGAGCGATACTCCTCTCTCGACATGCCGAGCTTACTCCACAGTTCATCCTTCACGGCGCCCTCCACTAATCCCCGATAGAAGATTCTCCTAGGCCGTGAAAGGTCACTGGACCATGGAATGGCCCGAAGGGCCGTCAGACATTCGAGCAGGAATTTCGGCCGCCCCCAAGGCCTATTGCTAGTCCTCAGGAGCGGGGGAGTGATAGTGAGGCTAGGGAACATGTCCCTCACTACCCCCGCAAGCAACCGATCTTCCTCCAACGCGCGCCTGAGGAATGCCAACCTCGAAGCGAGCACGTGGCTCCTCAAGTGTGGCATCCCCAGACCCCCTTGACACGGACGGAGGCAACAGACTCCTTTGTCGACCATGTGTTTGCGTCCTCTCCAAAGACAGGAGAATAGCAAACGCTCGAGCGCCTTCTCATGATCGTCACAAAGGGGAAGTACAGACAGCCGGTAAAGGATTCTGGGAAAGAGGTATGTATTACACACCTCCGCCAGACCCTTCACGGAGAGACTCCGTCGACGCCAAATCTCGACCGACGCGCCGACCTTTGCCTGTACTTCTGACCAGTTTTTCTCCAACTGTAAGTCCGGACCGAACCAAACTCCGAGGAGCTTGACCGGCCCGTCCGTCCAGTCGAAGGGCCCCGGGAGGGAAACACCCTTCCAGGCACCTAACCGCAAGCCGGACGACTTGTCGCGGTTAATTCTGGCCCCCGTTACCTGTTCGTACCGTTCAAGCGCCTTCTGTACCGCCCTTATGTCCCTGCGGGAGGACACAAAGGTCGTTACGTCATCGGCGTACGCGGAAACCCTGGCTCGAGCTCCACCAGGGACAGCAATTCCACGCAGGACCGGACTGCACGTCTCGTCCCTTAGCCGGCGAAGGAGGGGCTCCAACGCCAGGACGTAAAGGAGAGGCGACAGTGGACAACCCTGACGGACCGACCTAGACAGCGCGAAAGCGCCCGACAGCTTCCCGTTCACCTGTACCACAGCCTTGGGGGAGCGATACAGAAGGCTAATCCAGCGGCTGAAGTCGGGTTTGAATCCGGCGGCCTGCAGGACAGCAGCCAGGTAGCCATGGTCAATCCTATCAAATGCCTTGGACTGATCCAAATTGATCAGCGCGGCCTCTTCGTCGTCTTCTACACCCTCTACGATCGTGCGAATCAAGTGCAGGTTGCTCTGAATTGTTCGTCCCTTCACAGAACAAGTCTGATCCGGTTCCAACAGAGACTCGGCAACTAGCTGCAAGCGATTCGTCAGGATCTTGGCCAAAATCTTTAACTCTGTGTTTAGCAGAGTTATGGGCCTGTAATCATCTAATCCCCGCCCAACCTTCTTGCCTTTTCCCAACAGCGTGATCACGCCCCTGGTGATCCGACCGGGGATGGACCCCTGCCGAAACCAGTGGTTGAACACGACAGTCAAGAGCGGGACAAAAAGGTGCGACATCCTCAAGTACAATTCATAGGGCAAACCATCCAAACCTGGCGACTTGCCACTGCCGGTCTTCTTCAAAGCCGCGTAGACTTCGTCCTCCGTAATCTCCCCTTCGCAGCTAGCCGCTTCAGCCGGCAAAAGCCGGGGAAAGTCAGCCAAATAGCTGCGAAACTCCTCGTCACGGAGACCAGGCTCCTTGGTAAACCGGTGTTCGAAATGCTGCCGGAACGCCTCGCACATGTCGTCGGTGGACCGAAGGAGATGCCCCTCCGGGTCGCGCACTTCTCGAATGTACCGATCGCCGGCCCGACGAATTTCTTCCTTGCGCAGTTCTGCGCCCATGTTCACAGCTTCGGAAGACATCTTGCTTAACTTAGCTCTAATTACCTGACCCATATAGCGCTCGCTAGTCGTGCGCCTCAGGGCCTCCCTGGCTAAGGCTATCTCTAGGGGATCCCCACCAGCCTCCGCCCGGGCGAAATTAGCACTAAGTGTCTTTGCCTCCGCAGCCTTATCTAGTTTGAGCCGCTGGCTATATTTGGTGGCGAAAGACCTAATGGAGTCCTTAAGGTTAACCCACCACTTATTCCCAATGACTCGCCCAATTAACGCCCGCTGAACTAGTTTTGTCAGCTGGTCACGAAAGTCCCGCCTGTCCAGTAAGGACTGATTGAACTTCCAATAACCAGCCAACCTAGGCCTAAAGTCTAACACCACACGGGCACAAACGAGTTTGTGGTCCGTGTAGCCTAGCCAGTGGAACGTTGGACATTCTAAGAAGTCTATGTCGGCCACTCTCACTAACATCCTATCCAGGTACGCAGATACCCGGGTAGAAGGCCAATTAAGCGCCCACGTCCACATACTCCCATCCGGATGATCGACCCGGTATCTATCGACGAGACCAAATTCGTCGATCAGATCAACCAGGCTACGATCATCATTCCTCCCGCTAGCGCCCCTCCCTCTATCCCATTTGGGGGTTAGGATGGCATTCCAGTCCCCAACTAAGATTAGCCGTGTTGAATGCACCATAAAGGGCTCCAACAGCCGAAAGAAAGAGACACGCTCACCTTGCTTATTGGGCGCATAAACCACAATCAGCCGGAACAATTTGCTTTTCACTGCAATATCGGCCACGATCAGCCGGCCCTCGGCACCGACATGGACAAGGTCAACCTTCGCGTCCAGGGTACGCTTGACCAGCAAAGAAACACCTCTGGCTTGCCGGCTCCCATATGCTGAATAGACGACAAAGTCGTTAGACAGCACACAAGAGTCGACTTCGCAAACAAAGTGAGTCTCTTGGATCGCGGCCACATCCACGCCGAAGGACAAGAGGTCACGAAGCAGGCGAGCCGCCTTACCCCGATCCCTCAGGCCCTTCGCATTCAAGCTGGCTATCTTAATAGACATCTTTTAGTTCTGAAAAAGAAAAACAAAGAACATGCAACAAAGGCACTAGTCGCATACGGGGTAGAAATCTCGGGCAGAGGGGACCCCGACGGACTGTCCTAGGGACCCTGTACCAATGTCGGACGTAATCCGTCCGTCTAGGACAATCCCGCCGACGTCGGTGGGATATGTTAGTTTTACCACCCTATATAAACTGGGGTGGAGTAAAACGGGGAACCTCCCCGAACAATTTTGCGACATTTTTCTTAGTTCCGGCGTGTTTTCCGCCACCATCCTTATTTTAGGATATAACCTTCTGACCTCTTCTATGTGGTCCCAGACCCGCAGGTTCCCCCCGGTATTTCTTACCAGGGTGATGACACCTGGGGCCTGGGAAAAGTTTGTAGGATCTTCAGTGGAAAGATTGTTGACTGAAGTCAGTTTTAGGAGCGGCTTCAGCAACTTTCGCCTTTGCGAGGACCACTCCGCCACCAAATTTTCGTCGACTTTCATTAGAGCTGCGCCTCTCGGGAGGCCTTTCTTCTTTTTCGCCCGACTGGGAGTCTGGCTGGGAGTGGGAATAGGAGAAGGGGAGGGAGTGGGAGTTGCCGAAATGTTCTTTTCCAGGGGGGTCAGATTGAAGGTAGGGGACTGGGAAGCTTTCCGCGGGGAAGAGGGAAGGCTCCTCGCCTTTTCTGCATAAGTGCATCTAACTGGGGACACCGGTAAAGAAGTGCATCGGTCGCCCAGCTTCCTCCTCTCAGAGCTCCTGCTCCTCCTTCTACTCTTGAGTTTGTCCTGTTGTTCCTCCTCTTCCTCTCTCCCGCGCTTCAGGGACGACGCTCTTCCTACTTCCATAGGCTCTTCCGCAACCTTTTTGGGGAAGGAACCCTTTTCCTTGCCCTGTTTGGACGGTGAATTTTGCGGAGTAGGGTCCTTCTGTTTGGCAGGCGCCTTAACAGGAGTCGGCACCTTCACCGGCACCTTCGCCGGCGAAGGCGTTTTTGCCTTTTTTCGCGCCACCACCTGCCAATCACCCTCCTTGTTGGCTGCCGGTACTGGTGCTGGTGGAGCTTGTTTGGTAGTTTCCTTTGCAGGCTGCTGCTGCTGTTTGACTGGTTGGGCCTTTGGGGGCGGGTTTTTGGTCGGACACGCCTTTGCGACGTGTTCCGCCGCCCCACAGACCCAACAGCAAGGCTTTCTGCCCTCCACGACCACAAAAATATTTCGATCCCTGCAGGTGAGAATGTTGGGGATTTTCGCAATGTTTTCCCCAGATAGGGTCACCTGCAGGACCATATCTCCTGTATAGAAGCCTGCCTTGGACCGTAGCGAGGAGACGTCGGCCACCTTTCCGTAACTTGCAAAAAAGGCGCCGACGTGGTCCTCGGCAATGTCCAAGGGGACGCCATGCAAGGTAATCTTGACTCTCCTTGCTCCCATATATTCCGTCTGGAATTGGAGTGTTTTTGTCTCCAATACCACGCCAATTAGGCGCTTGGCCTCTTCAACTGAGCCAAGCAGGACGTCCCACTTGGCATTGCCTCTCCTCGCTACGGCCTTTGCATTAATCTGAAGAGCCCGAATTGCCTCTTCAAAGGATTCCCTTGTGATGCCCACAAACTTATGGGTCTTAAGTTCCTTGGTTCTTAGTGTGATTATTCTGGCCTCAATTTGTGCCAATTGTTCTGGCACGGAAACCAGCTCTGTTCCTTTAATATACTGGGCGTATTTGTCTTGCATCTGATGGTAATATTCCTCATCCTTAACCGTCAATTTCCCTCTTTTCCACCCAGCGGTCGAGGGTTTAGGCGATGCTGCTTCTGCTAGTACTTGCGAAGGGGGATTATCCCGAGGCGGTAGAGCCCAATCCCCCTCCTTTCCTCCCACCGACGCCGTGGTGGGAGGAACGCTTTCCATCGGCCCATCTGTGGCCATTGCCACAAAGTGGCCGAACACCGGATCACTGCTTCCCGGTGTTTCGCGTTGTTAGACGCTACTTTTACGCTGGCCCGAGCTATAAACTCGGGCTGGAAAGCAGTAAATCCAAGATACAGAGGACTAACAAATATCACGAAGGAACAAGTGTTATCCTTTGTTCTTTTACCCTAAACCACACAACAAAAAGCCGGGTGGGGAAGGGTTGGTAATTATTTATTCAGCACAAATACATGAATTCTGGCACAAGGCCAACAAATGGGAGGGGGAACAAAAACTTGGGTTGGTCTTCC
>JBBBDQ010000242.1:0-165000 GCA_037127315.1 Ascarosepion bandense
ATCTTCAGCGGCTTTCACATTTCTGTGCCGGGAGGGTCCCCGTCATCCTCCACCCATCTTTATATAGGGCTGTAAAGCTAACCTTCCCTACGGACGTCGGCGGCATTGTCCAGGACGGACGAATTACGTCCGATATTGGCACGGGCAACCTTGGACAATCCGTCGGGGTCCCTACTCCCATAGATTTTCGCTCTGTATGTGACCAGAAGTAATTTTCTGCTTTCTCTTTACAGGTCTAAATGATGTCAATTAAGTTAGCCAGTATGAACGTGAAGGGCCTTAGGGATCGGAGTAAGGCTGCCCGCCTGCTTCCGGGACCTCTTGTCCTTCGGCGTGGATGTCGCCGCGATCCAAGAGACTCACTTTGTTTGCAAGGTCGATGCCTGTGTGCTGTCTAACGACTTTGTCGTCTATTCAGCATATGGGAACCGGCTGGCCAGAGGAGTGTCTTTGCTGGTCAAGCGTACCCTGGACGCGAAGGTGGATCTTGTCCATGTCGGTGCCGAGGGCCGGCTGATCGTGGCCGATATTGCAGTGAAAAGCAATGCGTTTCGTCTGGTTGCGGTTTATGCGCCCAACGACCAGGAGGAGCGCGTCTCGTTTTTTCGGCGGTTGGGGCCCTTCCTGGTGGATTCCAAGCGACTCGTCTTAGTGGGGGACTGGAATGCCATCCTGAACCCCAAGTTGGATAGAGGGCGGGGAGCTAGAGGGAAGGAACGTGATCGTAGCTTGGTCGATCTTATCGAGGACTTCGGTCTTGTCGATAGATACCGGGCCGATCACAAGGGCGGGAGAATGTGGACGTGGGCTAATAGTTGGCCTTCTACCAAGGTGGCTAGCTACCTTGATAGAATGTTAGTTCGTGAAGCCGAGCTAGATTTCTTAGATTGTCCCACGTTCCACTGGCTAGGTTACTCGGACCACAAACTCGTTTGTGCCCGGGTAAATTTAGAAAATAGGGTTAGAATGGCTGGTTACTGGAAGTTCAACGTGTCCTTACTGGACAGGCGGGACTTCCGGCGCCAGCTAATTAACTTAGTGCAGCGGGCGTTAACTGGGGGAGTCATCGGGAATAAGTGGTGGGATAACCTTAAGGATAGTATTAGGTCTTTCACCACTCAGTTCAGCATTCGGCTCAAACTAGATAAGGCTGACAAGGTGAAGACACTTAGATCTAATTACTCCCGGGCGGTGGCTGGTGGGGATCCCCTAGAGATAGCCATAGCTAAGGAGGCCGTGGACCGGTCGAATAGCGATCGTTACATGGGCCAGGTAGTTAGACATAAGTTAAGCAAGATGTCTTCCGAAGCTGTGAACATGGGCGCAGAACTGCGCAAGGAAGAAATTCGCCGCGGAGGCGACCGGTACATTCGAGAGGTTCGCAACCCGGAGGGACACACTCTTCGGTCGACTGACGACATGTGCGAGGCGTTTCGGCGGCATTTCGAGATCCTGTTTACCAAGGAGCCCGGTCTCCGTGATGAGGAGTTTCGCAGCTATTTGGCTGACTTCCCCCGGCTTTTGCCGGCTGATGCAGCTAGCTGCGAGGGAGAGATTACGGAGGGCGAAGTCTACGCGGCGCTGAAGAAGGTCGGCAGTGGCAAATCGCCGGGTCTCGATGGTTTGCCCTATGAATTGTACTTGAGGCTGTCGCACATCTTTGTCCCGATTTTGACTGTCGTGTTCAACAACTGGTTCCGGCAGGGGTCCATCCCCAAACGGTTCACCAGGGGTGTGATCACGCTGTTGAGAAAAGGCAAGGGTGTGGGGAGGGAGCTAGAGGGTTACCGGCCCATAACTCTGCTAAACACAGAGTTAAAGATTTTGGCCAAGATCTTGCAAAATCGTTTGCAATTAGTTGCCGAGTCTCTGTTGGGACCTGAGCAGACTTGTGCTGTGAAGGGCCGAACAATTCAGAGCAACCTGCATCTGATACGCACGATCATAGAGGGGATAAAAGACGACGACGAAGCCGCGCTGATCCATTTAGATCAGTCCAAGGCATTTGATAGGGTTGACCATCGGTATCTGGCGGCTGTCCTGCAGGCAGCTGGATTCGAAACCAACTTCCGCCGCTGGATTAGCCTCCTGTATCAATCCCCGACGGCTGTGGTACAGGTGAACGGAAAGTTGTCGGGCGTTCTGGCGCTGTCTAGGTCGGTCCGACAGGGTTGTCCACTGTCGCCCCTACTTTATGCTTTGGCGTTGGAGCCCCTCCTTCGCCGGCTAAGGGACAGGGCGTGCAGTCCGGCCCTACGTGGAATCGCTGTCCCTGGTGGTGCTCGAGCCAGGGTTTCCGCGTACGCCGATGACGTCACTACTTTCGTGTCCTCCCGCAGGGACATCGAGGTGGTACAGAAGGCGCTTGAACGGTACGAACAGGTGACAGGGGCCAAGATTAACCGCAACAAGTCGTCCGGCTTGCGGTTAGGCGCCTGGAAGGGTCTGACCCTCCCGGGGCCCTTCGACTGGACGGACGGCCCGGTCTGCATTCTTGGAGTGTGGTTCGGGCCCGACCTACAGTTGGAGAAAAATTGGTCTGAAGTACTGGCAAAGGTAGGCGCGTCGGCCAAGATTTGGCGCCGAAGGAGGTTGTCCTTAAAGGGTATGGCTGAGGCGTGTGCTACATACGTCTTTCCCATTATCCTTTACCAGTTGTCAGTACTTCCACTTTGTAAACGGCATAAGAAGGCGATCGAGCGTTTGCTATTCTCCATTTTATGGAGAGGACGCAAACACTATGTCGACAAACGTGTCTGTTACCAACGTCCGTGTCATGGGGGCCTGGGAATGCCATACCTGATGGGCCATAAGGTTGCGTCAAGGTTGGTTTTTCTCAGGCGAGCGATTTCCGAAGACTCATTGCTTAGGGGGATAGTGAGGGACATGTTCCCTAGACTTACTATCACTCCCCCCATCTTGAGGCGGTGCCGTAAGCCTCGAGAGCGATCGAGTTTTCTCCTCGAATGTCTGGCGGCCCTGCGGGCCATTCCACGGTCCAGTGACCTTTCACGGCCTAGGAGAGTCTTCTATCGTGGGTTAGTGGAGGGCGTCGCAAAGGATTCACTACGTGATGTGCTGCGCTTGTCGGAGGACGAGTTTCGCTCGTTCTGGTCTTGGGCGCCAGGGAGTGATTATCTCAACAACTCTGAGTTTTCGCTCACCTGGCGATTAGCTCGGAATCGCTTGCCTCTCAATGACATGGCCTTCATATGGGGCCTGGCGGATTTGCCAGATTGTGAACGCTGCAACCTTGGCTTGGAAGAAACGGCTTCGCACGCCTTCTACCATTGTTCGCGGGTTCGCCCTCTATGGGACCGGGTCGGCGAGTTGACTGCTCGTATCGAGCCGCGAGAGCTTGTGCTCATTGATCGTGCATTCGCCTGTGATAATGTGTCGCCCCCGTTCTCTGGGATGAAGCGTATGGTGTTTCTGTCGCTGCTAGCCACGGCTCGAATGGTGATTTGGACGACGCGAATTGGAGGAAGTCTTGCGAGGTCGGCGCCTTTCACATCAGGATCTGATCTGTTATTTTGAGCATCAGCTCAAAATAAAGATTAGAACTGATTGGAAACGTTTGACTTCGACAGACTTTAGCAAAAGGTGGGTAAATGTGGCGAGCCTGGTTCGCTTGAACGGGGCTAATCTTGATTTTCTCTTTTAGATCTGCTGGTTACATCGGGGTGGATTCCTCTGGAACCCTCCCCTGGTTAAGCTAGTTCTCTCTTGTGTACCTAGTTAAAGTGAATGAATGTGTTCCTAGCCTGTACCCGGCTTTCTCTTTTGTTATGATCCATGTCGAGATTCCCAACCTCCCCAGTTTGTTTTGGTCTCCGTTTATCTCGGCTGGTTCAGCCTTTTATTGTCCCATTCCGCTAATTTTTTACCCCCCTCTCCACTCCCTTAGCGAGTGTGCTTCTTGATTTCGCCGGTTGGCGGAATACAGCGGCCACTCTGTTTTCTGGGATGGACGGTTCTTACTAACATTGATTATTATTTTCGTTAAGAAAAAAAAAAATTTTGTTGTATTTTTAGTTTATTTTTGGGTTCATCCCCCTCCCATCATTTCATTTTTCATGAAATATTTTACATTATATTGTATATATTATATTGTACATAAATACATTTTTATTGTCATGGGTTAATTTCCCCACTTTTTAGGTGTCCCTTGTAAGTTTCTGGCATTGTGGTGTAAGAAGGATTGGGAGTAGATGGATGGGTTCTTTTGGTGACTGTGCAAATTGTAACGAGTGAATGGGTCGTGATAGTGTTTAGCTAGGTATAGGATAGTTAAGTGAGAACCAACCTCTCCCCCTCCCCTTTTAGGCCTTGTGCCATAATTTTGTAAATTTTATACAAAATAAATTCAGCCCTGACGAGCCGTTGTTCGAAACAGAGCATTTTTGTATTTTTTGACATTGCAAGTTGGATTTACGTGTTTTTGTTGCCCGAAGTTTACCTGTGAGTACCTGTTTTTTTTTGCTGTCTTTGTTTTCTGTCTTCGTGGCGCGTTTTGAACTTTTGTTGGATTTTTGTGTTTTGTGAGGGGGGGCAAGTCAAGCTATGGCTTTGTCTCCCCAGCCCTCAACTTCTGATGCCGTGCCCGCGGTGACTCCCTCACCGACGGTATGGGTAAAGGCACCAATTAAGAAAGATGCCGACTATTACCTGCAAATGCAGGAGAAATATAAAAATTATATTAACGATAACGAGTTAATAGTGGTCCCGGAGGTGGTGAATGTTATCGCACC
The DNA here is from genome assembly GCA_037127315.1 of Ascarosepion bandense. NCBI lineage: Eukaryota > Metazoa > Mollusca > Cephalopoda > Sepiida > Sepiidae > Ascarosepion > Ascarosepion bandense. The sequence continues at coordinate 4,752 of JBBBDQ010000242.1, forward strand.
AAGGACGATCTCCCTGCTTACATCCGATGTCAAAACACGGAAATTCATCAGTGTAAGCAGGGAGAACATGGAAGAGGCTTTGAAAGCCTTAAATATTGTACCCTGCGTACTGGCGAGAAGGTCCCGTGCTATGTGGGATGTTTTATTAAGCACAGAGACGGAAGCGAAGAATTTGGCCGGGAATACCCTGGAGGCCAAGGGTATCCAGATGCAGACGGAGTATCTGGGTACTCGAAAAACAAAGATAATTATTCATGGAGTGCCTATAGACATTGCTTGCGACCATATTGGAGCGTTTTTTGCTCGATTTGGAGCGGTGGAGGAGGTCGCAAGGATAACAAGTAAGGCAGGTGTGGCCACGGAAGACATAAACGTCAGCATAGCGGTGGATAGGCCGAACTTTCTGAAGGTCCCCGGATATTGCTGTGCCGTGGCAGAAAGCTGTTTGTTGTGGTAGAAGGGAGGAGGCCGCACTGCTGGGCGTGTGGACTGGCCGGACACACATTCAAAATGTGTCCGGCAAGGAAACCGGAGGAAAACCAGGTGACACCGGCAACACCGCCGGTGTCAAAGACAATAGTTTCGCTGGAAAAAAAAACCGAGACAAAAAGCGGCGAATGGACGGAGGTGGTTAGGAGGGGGAAGAAAGGTTGCTTCCCCTCCTCCGCAACATGACAAGACCCCGTCTCCTGAGAAGAAGAAGCCTCGTGTAGAGGCAAAGCAGCAACAACAGCAGCAGGAGCAAAAACAACAACAACAAAGACAAACGAGGGAGCAGCAGCAGCAGCAGCAGCAACAACAAGAACAAGGAATGGAGGAAGAAATGCCTCCCCCCCGTTCCTCATCGTTGAAGAGAGGACGGGAGGAGGATGAGGAGGTGTCCCAAAAAAAGGGAAAGAAGGAAGTAAATGAACGAGGCAGGGCAGAGAGGGTAAACGAAATTACCAGAACCCAATCCGCCCCTACATCACCCACCAGAACTGTGTCTCTTGAGGGGAGGAGTAAGTCCACCTCCCCGATAAGAAAAATAACTTCTCCTTCCCCCACACCTCCCACACCCTCCTCCCAATCAGAACCTTCCTCCCCGAAATCGTATCATCCCTCCCCGAAACCCTCCCCGAATCCAGACAAACCCTCCCCGAAAAAGGAGAAAAAGGAAAAAAAGAAAAACATTTTTTTTTACAAAAGATATTTGTAAAATAGATAGACAGGCCTTAGAGAGGGACCTTTCTTCTCAGAAGAAGGCCCTCCTAAGGCCTCTTTTTAAACTCAAATTAATAGATGGAAAGTCCATCGAGGACCCTGCCAATTTCCCAGGCGCCCCCGGAGTACTGACTTTGATCAGAAATACCGGGGGTAGCAGAACAAAAGCCTGGGAATTTGTGCAGGGTGCCGTCGAGGCCTTTCCCAAACCATAAAAATGGCCCAAACGGGCACAAAATATCTTCAAAGGCGGCTTTCACATTTCTGTGCCGGGAGGGTCCCCGTCATCCTCCACCCATCTTTATATAGGGCTGTAAAGCTAACCTTCCCTACGGACGTCGGCGGCATTGTCCAGGACGGACGAATTACGTCCGATATTGGCACGGGCAACCTTGGACAATCCGTCGGGGTCCCTACTCCCATTAGATTTTCGCTCTGTATGTGACCAGAAGTAATTTTCTGCTTTCTCTTTACAGGTCTAAATGATGTCAATTAAGTTAGCCAGTATGAACGTGAAGGGCCTTAGGGATCGGAGTAAGGCTGCCCGCCTGCTTCGGGACCTCTTGTCCTTCGGCGTGGATGTCGCCGCGATCCAAGAGACTCACTTTGTTTGCAAGGTCGATGCCTTGTGTGCTGTCTAACGACTTTGTCGTCTATTCAGCATATGGGAACCGGCTGGCCAGAGGAGTGTCTTTGCTGGTCAAGCGTACCCTGGACGCGAAGGTGGATCTTGTCCATGTCGGTGCCGAGGGCCGGCTGATCGTGGCCGATATTGCAGTGAAAAGCAATGCGTTTCGTCTGGTTGCGGTTTATGCGCCCAACGACCAGGAGGAGCGCGTCTCGTTTTTTCGGCGGTTGGGGCCCTTCCTGGTGGATTCCAAGCGACTCGTTTTAGTGGGGGACTGGAATGCCATCCTGGAACCCCAAGTTGGATAGAGGGCGGGGAGCTAGAGGGAAGGAACGTGATCGTAGCTTGGTCGATCTTATCGAGGACTTCGGTCTTGTCGATAGATACCGGGCCGATCACAAGGGCGGGAGAATGTGGACGTGGGCTAATAGTTGGCCTTCTACCAAGGTGGCTAGCTACCTTGATAGAATGTTAGTTCGTGAAGCCGAGCTAGATTTCTTAGATTGTCCCACGTTCCACTGGCTAGGTTACTCGGACCACAAACTCGTTTGTGCCCGGGTAAATTTAGAAAATAGGGTTAGAATGGCTGGTTACTGGAAGTTCAACGTGTCCTTACTGGACAGGCGGGACTTCCGGCGCCAGCTAATTAACTTAGTGCAGCGGGCGTTAACTGGGGGAGTCATCGGGAATAAGTGGTGGGATAACCTTAAGGATAGTATTAGGTCTTTCACCACTCAGTTCAGCATTCGGCTCAAACTAGATAAGGCTGACAAGGTGAAGACACTTAGATCTAATTACTCCCGGGCGGTGGCTGGTGGGGATCCCCTAGAGATAGCCATAGCTAAGGAGGCCGTGGACCGGTCGAATAGCGATCGTTACATGGGCCAGGTAGTTAGACATAAGTTAAGCAAGATGTCTTCCGAAGCTGTGAACATGGGCGCAGAACTGCGCAAGGAAGAAATTCGCCGCGGAGGCGACCGGTACATTCGAGAGGTTCGCAACCCGGAGGGACACACTCTTCGGTCGACTGACGACATGTGCGAGGCGTTTCGGCGGCATTTCGAGATCCTGTTTACCAAGGAGCCCGGTCTCCGTGATGAGGAGTTTCGCAGCTATTTGGCTGACTTCCCCCGGCTTTTGCCGGCTGATGCAGCTAGCTGCGAGGGAGAGATTACGGAGGGCGAAGTCTACGCGGCGCTGAAGAAGGTCGGCAGTGGCAAATCGCCGGGTCTCGATGGTTTGCCCTATGAATTGTACTTGAGGCTGTCGCACATCTTTGTCCCGATTTTGACTGTCGTGTTCAACAACTGGTTCCGGCAGGGGTCCATCCCCAAACGGTTCACCAGGGGTGTGATCACGCTGTTGAGAAAAGGCAAGGGTGTGGGGAGGGAGCTAGAGGGTTACCGGCCCATAACTCTGCTAAACACAGAGTTAAAGATTTTGGCCAAGATCTTGCAAAATCGTTTGCAATTAGTTGCCGAGTCTCTGTTGGGACCTGAGCAGACTTGTGCTGTGAAGGGCCGAACAATTCAGAGCAACCTGCATCTGATACGCACGATCATAGAGGGGATAAAAGACGACGACGAAGCCGCGCTGATCCATTTAGATCAGTCCAAGGCATTTGATAGGGTTGACCATCGGTATCTGGCGGCTGTCCTGCAGGCAGCTGGATTCGAAACCAACTTCCGCCGCTGGATTAGCCTCCTGTATCAATCCCCGACGGCTGTGGTACAGGTGAACGGAAAGTTGTCGGGCGTTCTGGCGCTGTCTAGGTCGGTCCGACAGGGTTGTCCACTGTCGCCCCTACTTTATGCTTTGGCGTTGGAGCCCCTCCTTCGCCGGCTAAGGGACAGGGCGTGCAGTCCGGCCCTACGTGGAATCGCTGTCCCTGGTGGTGCTCGAGCCAGGGTTTCCGCGTACGCCGATGACGTCACTACTTTCGTGTCCTCCCGCAGGGACATCGAGGTGGTACAGAAGGCGCTTGAACGGTACGAACAGGTGACAGGGGCCAAGATTAACCGCAACAAGTCGTCCGGCTTGCGGTTAGGCGCCTGGAAGGGTCTGACCCTCCCGGGGCCCTTCGACTGGACGGACGGCCCGGTCTGCATTCTTGGAGTGTGGTTCGGGCCCGACCTACAGTTGGAGAAAAATTGGTCTGAAGTACTGGCAAAGGTAGGCGCGTCGGCCAAGATTTGGCGCCGAAGGAGGTTGTCCTTAAAGGGTATGGCTGAGGCGTGTGCTACATACGTCTTTCCCATCATCCTTTACCAGTTGTCAGTACTTCCACTTTGTAAACGGCATAAGAAGGCGATCGAGCGTTTGCTATTCTCCATTTTATGGAGAGGACGCAAACACTATGTCGACAAACGTGTCTGTTACCAACGTCCGTGTCATGGGGGCCTGGGAATGCCATACCTGATGGGCCATAAGGTTGCGTCGAGGTTGGTTTTTCTCAGGCGAGCGATTTCCGAAGACTCATTGCTTAGGGGGATAGTGAGGGACATGTTCCCTAGACTTACTATCACTCCCCCCATCTTGAGGCGGTGCCGTAAGCCTCGAGAGCGATCGAGTTTTCTCCTCGAATGTCTGGCGGCCCTGCGGGCCATTCCACGGTCCAGTGACCTTTCACGGCCTAGGAGAGTCTTCTATCGTGGGTTAGTGGAGGGCGTCGCAAAGGATTCACTACGTGATGTGCTGCGCTTGTCGGAGGACGAGTTTCGCTCGTTCTGGTCTTGGGCGCCAGGGAGTGATTATCTCAACAACTCTGAGTTTTCGCTCACCTGGCGATTAGCTCGGAATCGCTTGCCTCTCAATGACATGGCCTTCATATGGGGCCTGGCGGATTTGCCAGATTGTGAACGCTGCAACCTTGGCTTGGAAGAAACGGCTTCGCACGCCTTCTACCATTGTTCGCGGGTTCGCCCTCTATGGGACCGGGTCGGCGAGTTGACTGCTCGTATCGAGCCGCGAGAGCTTGTGCTCATTGATCGTGCATTCGCCTGTGATAATGTGTCGCCCCCGTTCTCTGGGATGAAGCGTATGGTGTTTCTGTCGCTGCTAGCCACGGCTCGAATGGTGATTTGGACGACGCGATTGGAGGAAGTCTTGCGAGGTCAGCGTCTTTCACATCAGGATCTGATCTGTTATTTTGAGCATCAGCTCAAAATAAAGATTAGAACTGATTGGAAACGTTTGACTTCGACAGACTTTAGCAAAAGGTGGGTAAATGTGGCGAGCCTGGTTCGTTTGAACGGGGCTAATCTTGATTTTCTCTTTTAGATCTGCTGGTTACATCGGGGTGGATTCCTCTGGAACCCTCCCCTGGTTAAGCTAGTTCTCTCTTGTGTACCTAGTTAAAGTGAATGAATGTGTTCCTAGCCTGTACCCGGCTTTCTCTTTTGTTATAATCCATGCCGAGATTCCCAACCTCCCCAGTTTGTTTTGGTCTCTTTTTATCTCGGCTGGTTCAGCCTTTTATTGTCCCTTTCCGCTAATTTTTTACCCCCCTCCCCACTCCCTTAGCGAGTGTGCTTCTTGATTTCGCCATTGGGCGGAATACAGCGGCCACTCTTTTTTCTGGGATGGTCGGTTCTTACTAACATTGATTATTATTTTAGTTCAAAATTTGTTGTATTTTTAGTTTATTTTTGGGTTCATCCCCCTCCCATCATTTCATTTTTCATTAAATATTTTACATTATATTGTATATATTATATTGTATATAAATACATTTTTATTGTCACGGGTTAATTTCCCCACTTTTTAGGTGTCCCTTGTAAGTTTCTGGCATTGTGGTGTACGAAGGATTGGGAGTAGATGGATGGGTTCTTTTGGTGACTGTGCAAATTGTAACGAGTGAATGGGTCGTGATAGTGTTTAGCTAGGTATAGGATAGTTAAGTGAGAACCAACCTCTCCCCCTCCCCTTTTAGGCCTTGTGCCATAATTTTGTAAATTTTACAAAATAAATAGTGCCCTGACGAGCCGTTGTTCGAAACAGAGCATTTTTGTATTTTTTGACATTGCAAGTTGGATTTACGTGTTTTTGTTGCCCGAAGTTTACCGTGAGTACCTGTTTTTTGCTGTCTTTGTTCTGTCTTCGTGGCGCGTTTTGAACTTTTGTTGGATTTTTGTGTTTGTGAGGGGGGGCAAGTCAAGCTATGGCTTTGTCTCCCCAGCCCTCAACTTCTGATGCCGTGCCCGCGGTGACTCCCTCACCGACGGTATGGGTAAAGGCACCAATTAAGAAAGATGCCGACTATTACCTGCAAATGCAGGAGAAATATAAAAATTATATTAACGATAACGAGTTAATAGTGGTCCCGGAGGTGGTGAATGTTATCGCACCAAGGACGATCTCCCTGCTTACATCCGATGTCAAAACACGGAAATTCATCAGTGTAAGCAGGGAGAACATGGAAGAGGCTTTGAAAGCCTTAAATATTGTACCCTGCGTACTGGCGAGAAGGTCCCGTGCTATGTGGGATGTTTTATTAAGCACAGAGACGGAAGCGAAGAATTTGGCCGGGAATACCCTGGAGGCCAAGGGTATCCAGATGCAGACGGAGTATCTGGGTACTCGAAAAACAAAGATAATTATTCATGGAGTGCCTATAGACATTGCTTGCGACCATATTGGAGCGTTTTTTGCTCGATTTGGAGCGGTGGAGGAGGTCGCAAGGATAACAAGTAAGGCAGGTGTGGCCACGGAAGACATAAACGTCAGCATAGCGGTGGATAGGCCGAAAACTTTCCTGAAGGTCCCCGATATTTTGCTGTGCCGTGGCAGAAAGCTGTTTGTTGTGGTAGAAGGGAGGAAGCCGCACTGCTGGGCGTGTGGACTGGCCGGACACACATTCAAAATGTGTCCGGCAAGGAAACCGGAGGAAAACCAGGTGACACCGGCAACACCGCCGGTGTCAAAGACAATAGTTTCGCTGGAAAAAAAAACCGAGACAAAAAGCGGCGAATGGACGGAGGTGGTTAGGAGGGGGAAGAAAGGTTGCTTCACCTCCTCCACAACATGAAAAATCTCCGTCCCCAGAAAAGAAGAAGCCTCGCAAGGAGGCAAAGCAACAACAGCAGCAGCAGGAGTCTCGACAGCAGCAACAACAACAACAACAACAACAAAGGAACCAAACGAGGGAGCAGCAGCAGCAGCAGCAGCAACAACAAGAACAAGGAATGGAGGAAGAAATGCCTCCCCCCCCGTTCCTCATCGTTGAAGAGAGGACGGGAGGAGGATGAGGAGGTGTCCCAAAAAAAGGGAAAGAAGGAAGTAAATGAACGAGGCAGGGCAGAGAGGGTAAACGAAATTACCAGAACCCAATCCGCCCCTACATCACCCACCAGAACTGTGTCTCTTGAGGGGAGGAGTAAGTCCACCTCCCCGATAAGAAAAATAACTTCTCCTTCCCCCACACCTCCCACACCCTCCTCCCAATCAGAACCTTCCTCCCCGAAATCGTATCATCCCTCCCCGAAACCCTCCCCGAATCCAGACAAACCCTCCCCGAAAAAGGAGAAAAAGGAAAAAAAGAAAAACATTTTTTTTACAAAAGATATTTGTAAAATAGATAGACAGGCCTTAGAGAGGGACCTTTCTTCTCAGAAGAAGGCCCTCCTAAGGCCTCTTTTTAAACTCAAATTAATAGATGGGAAAGTCCATCGAGGACCCTGCCAATTTCCCAGGCGCCCCCGGAGTACTGACTTTGATCAGAAATACCGGGGGTAGCAGAACAAAAGCCTGGGAATTTGTGCAGGGTGCCGTCGAGGCCTTTCCAAACATAAAAATGGCCCAAACGGGCACAAAATATCTTCAGCGGCTTTCACATTTCTGTGCCGGGAGGGTCCCCGTCATCCTCCACCCATCTTTATATAGGGCTGTAAAGCTAACCTTCCCTACGGACGTCGGCGGCATTGTCCAGGACGGACGAATTACGTCCGATATTGGCACGGGCAACCTTGGACAATCCGTCGGGGTCCCTACTCCCATTAGATTTTCGCTCTGTATGTGACCAGAAGTAATTTTCTGCTTTCTCTTTACAGGTCTAAATGATGTCAATTAAGTTAGCCAGTATGAACGTGAAGGGCCTTAGGGATCGGAGTAAGGCTGCCCGCCTGCTTCCGGGACCTCTTGTCCTTCGGCGTGGATGTCGCCGCGATCCAAGAGACTCACTTTGTTTGCAAGGTCGATGCCTGTGTGCTGTCTAACGACTTTGTCGTCTATTCAGCATATGGGAACCGGCTGGCCAGAGGAGTGTCTTTGCTGGTCAAGCGTACCCTGGACGCGAAGGTGGATCTTGTCCATGTCGGTGCCGAGGGACGGCTGATCGTGGCCGATATTGCAGTGAAAAGCAATGCGTTTCGTCTGGTTGCGGTTTATGCGCCCAACGACCAGGAGGAGCGCGTCTCGTTTTTTCGGCGGTTGGGGCCCTTCCTGGTGGATTCCAAGCGACTCGTCTTAGTGGGGGACTGGAATGCCATCCTGAACCCCAAGTTGGATAGAGGGCGGGGAGCTAGAGGGAAGGAACGTGATCGTAGCTTGGTCGATCTTATCGAGGACTTCGGTCTTGTCGATAGATACCGGGCCGATCACAAGGGCGGGAGAATGTGGACGTGGGCTAATAGTTGGCCTTCTACCAAGGTGGCTAGCTACCTTGATAGAATGTTAGTTCGTGAAGCCGAGCTAGATTTCTTAGATTGTCCCACGTTCCACTGGCTAGGTTACTCGGACCACAAACTCGTTTGTGCCCGGGTAAATTTAGAAAATAGGGTTAGAATGGCTGGTTACTGGAAGTTCAACGTGTCCTTACTGGACAGGCGGGACTTCCGGCGCCAGCTAATTAACTTAGTGCAGCGGGCGTTAACTGGGGGAGTCATCGGGAATAAGTGGTGGGATAACCTTAAGGATAGTATTAGGTCTTTCACCACTCAGTTCAGCATTCGGCTCAAACTAGATAAGGCTGACAAGGTGAAGACACTTAGATCTAATTACTCCCGGGCGGTGGCTGGTGGGGATCCCCTAGAGATAGCCATAGCTAAGGAGGCCGTGGACCGGTCGAATAGCGATCGTTACATGGGCCAGGTAGTTAGACATAAGTTAAGCAAGATGTCTTCCGAAGCTGTGAACATGGGCGCAGAACTGCGCAAGGAAGAAATTCGCCGCGGAGGCGACCGGTACATTCGAGAGGTTCGCAACCCGGAGGGACACACTCTTCGGTCGACTGACGACATGTGCGAGGCGTTTCGGCGGCATTTCGAGATCCTGTTTACCAAGGAGCCCGGTCTCCGTGATGAGGAGTTTCGCAGCTATTTGGCTGACTTCCCCCGGCTTTTGCCGGCTGATGCAGCTAGCTGCGAGGGAGAGATTACGGAGGGCGAAGTCTACGCGGCGCTGAAGAAGGTCGGCAGTGGCAAATCGCCGGGTCTCGATGGTTTGCCCTATGAATTGTACTTGAGGCTGTCGCACATCTTTGTCCCGATTTTGACTGTCGTGTTCAACAACTGGTTCCGGCAGGGGTCCATCCCCAAACGGTTCACCAGGGGTGTGATCACGCTGTTGAGAAAAGGCAAGGGTGTGGGGAGGGAGCTAGAGGGTTACTGGCCCATAACTCTGCTAAACACAGAGTTAAAGATTTTGGCCAAGATCTTGCAAAATCGTTTGCAATTAGTTGCCGAGTCTCTGTTGGGACCTGAGCAGACTTGTGCTGTGAAGGGCCGAACAATTCAGAGCAACCTGCATCTGATACGCACGATCATAGAGGGGATAAAAGACGACGACGAAGCCGCGCTGATCCATTTAGATCAGTCCAAGGCATTTGATAGGGTTGACCATCGGTATCTGGCGGCTGTCCTGCAGGCAGCTGGATTCGAAACCAACTTCCGCCGCTGGATTAGCCTCCTGTATCAATCCCCGACGGCTGTGGTACAGGTGAACGGAAAGTTGTCGGGCGTTCTGGCGCTGTCTAGGTCGGTCCGACAGGGTTGTCCACTGTCGCCCCTACTTTATGCTTTGGCGTTGGAGCCCCTCCTTCGCCGGCTAAGGGACAGGGCGTGCAGTCCGGCCCTACGTGGAATCGCTGTCCCTGGTGGTGCTCGAGCCAGGGTTTCCGCGTACGCCGATGACGTCACTACTTTCGTGTCCTCCCGCAGGGACATCGAGGTGGTACAGAAGGCGCTTGAACGGTACGAACAGGTGACAGGGGCCAAGATTAACCGCAACAAGTCGTCCGGCTTGCGGTTAGGCGCCTGGAAGGGTCTGACCCTCCCGGGGCCCTTCGACTGGACGGACGGCCCGGTCTGCATTCTTGGAGTGTGGTTCGGGCCCGACCTACAGTTGGAGAAAAATTGGTCTGAAGTACTGGCAAAGGTAGGCGCGTCGGCCAAGATTTGGCGCCGAAGGAATTTGTCCTTAAAGGGTATGGCTGAGGCGTGTGCTACATACGTCTTTCCCATTATCCTTTACCAGTTGTCAGTACTTCCACTTTGTAAACGGCATAAGAAGGCGATCGAGCGTTTGCTATTCTCCATTTTATGGAGAGGACGCAAACACTATGTCGACAAACGTGTCTGTTACCAACGTCCGTGTCATGGGGGCCTGGGAATGCCATACCTGATGGGCCATAAGGTTGCGTCAAGGTTGGTTTTTCTCAGGCGAGCGATTTCCGAAGACTCATTGCTTAGGGGGATAGTGAGGGACATGTTCCCTAGACTTACTATCACTCCCCCCATCTTGAGGCGGTGCCGTAAGCCTCGAGAGCGATCGAGTTTTCTCCTCGAATGTCTGGCGGCCCTGCGGGCCATTCCACGGTCCAGTGACCTTTCACGGCCTAGGAGAGTCTTCTATCGTGGGTTAGTGGAGGGCGTCGCAAAGGATTCACTACGTGATGTGCTGCGCTTGTCGGAGGACGAGTTTCGCTCGTTCTGGTCTTGGGCGCCAGGGAGTGATTATCTCAACAACTCTGAGTTTTCGCTCACCTGGCGATTAGCTCGGAATCGCTTGCCTCTCAATGACATGGCCTTCATATGGGGCCTGGCGGATTTGCCAGATTGTGAACGCTGCAACCTTGGCTTGGAAGAAACGGCTTCGCACGCCTTCTACCATTGTTCGCGGGTTCGCCCTCTATGGGACCGGGTCGGCGAGTTGACTGCTCGTATCGAGCCGCGAGAGCTTGTGCTCATTGATCGTGCATTCGCCTGTGATAATGTGTCGCCCCCGTTCTCTGGGATGAAGCGTATGGTGTTTCTGTCGCTGCTAGCCACGGCTCGAATGGTGATTTGGACGACGCGAATTGGAGGAAGTCTTGCGAGGTCGGCGCCTTTCACATCAGGATCTGATCTGTTATTTTGAGCATCAGCTCAAAATAAAGATTAGAACTGATTGGAAACGTTTGACTTCGACAGACTTTAGCAAAAGGTGGGTAAATGTGGCGAGCCTGGTTCGCTTGAACGGGGCTAATCTTGATTTTTCTCTTTTAGATCTGCTGGTTACATCGGGGTGGATTCCTCTGGAACCCTCCCCTGGTTAAGCTAGTTCTCTCTTGTGTACCTAGTTAAAGTGAATGAATGTGTTCCTAGCCTGTACCCGGCTTTCTCTTTTGTTATGATCCATGTCGAGATTCCCAACCTCCCCAGTTTGTTTTGGTCTCCGTTTATCTCGGCTGGTTCAGCCTTTTATTGTCCCATTCCGCTAATTTTTTACCCCCCTCTCCACTCCCTTAGCGAGTGTGCTTCTTGATTTCGCCGGTTGGCGGAATACAGCGGCCACTCTGTTTTCTGGGATGGACGGTTCTTACTAACATTGATTATTATTTTCGTTAAGAAAAAAATTTTGTTGTATTTTTAGTTTATTTTTGGGTTCATCCCCCTCCCATCATTTCATTTTTCATGAAATATTTTACATTATATTGTATATATTATATTGTACATAAATACATTTTTATTGTCATGGGTTAATTTCCCCACTTTTTAGGTGTCCCTTGTAAGTTTCTGGCATTGTGGTGTAAGAAGGATTGGGAGTAGATGGATGGGTTCTTTTGGTGACTGTGCAAATTGTAACGAGTGAATGGGTCGTGATAGTGTTTAGCTAGGTATAGGATAGTTAAGTGAGAACCAACCTCTCCCCCTCCCCTTTTAGGCCTTGTGCCATAATTTTGTAAATTTTATACAAAATAAATTCAGCCCTGACGAGCCGTTGTGCGAAACCGCGGTAGGTCTTGGCGATCTTGCGATTTTTTTCGTGTATATATATATATATATATATATATCATTTGATGTGAAGGAAAAAAGAGCGCTTGTAGATATCGTGTAAACACAATATATATATATATATAGAGAGAGAGAGAGAGGGAGAGAGGGAGAGAGTGGGTGAGAGAGAGAGAGGGAGAGAGAGAGGGAGAGAGAAAGAAACAGAGAGTGATCATAAGGCATGAAATGGCATTTACTAGGTAGTATAGGGACCTTTATCCGCAAAATATATAATAAGTAGAAGAAGAAGAAAAAGTAGTTAATTATTTAGTTTATGGTCAAAATGAAATTAGACCAGTACACAGTTGTATTAAAAAGTGTTCAATACGATTATATTGTCGAACTTTTGAATATTTTTCAATTGTAATAACTCGTTTACAAATGAATATATATAAATATATAATTTTCAGTTATAATAACTCGTTTAGAAATAAAAATATATAAAAGTGAAATTTGGATCAACACCCAGAGACAATAACCTGTTTCATCCTAATAGCTAGACCATGTGCGTTGTGTTTTTGCTCGACAATAAACAAGCCAGGTAGTATATCGTATTAATCTAATGGTTATTTTGGTTGTTGGTAACGGTTATGTTTCGAATTGTTCTTAGGGCTATTAAATAGGAATAATTGTGGGTTCGAATGCAGTTCTTTTTTTTACTATTTATAGTATTCTTTGTTAACTTTTTCATTTATTGTTGATTTTTTTTTATATTTGGTTATTATAATTAAGTTTAATTGTGTTTTATGTGTATTCATGCTTTGTTTATTAATTTTGTTTACTTATTTAATGGATTGGATTAATTTATTTTACTTATTTTTGTTTAATTATTTTATTTTATGTATTCATTTATTTTGTTCATTTTCAGTTTTCAAAAATTGCGTTTCTCGGATGGGGCCGTTTTTTTTTTTTTTTGTTTTAAAATATTTTATGGGTCTTTTGTTTAGCAACTAAACTGAGCGGATCTTTGTTAGGGTTACTGAAAGAGAACTCTTGATCTGATGTGATTGGTAGTTGAACCCTCAAATCATCGGTATGGTGACATGATTTCGTGTTACCATATATATAAATAGTTTTCTATATTTACTGATAGTTATTGTAAGAAAGAATACATAGTTGTCAGAAAAAGAAATTGTTCAACATGCGAGTTAATAATCGAAAATACCAAAATCAAGCAAGTACAGCAATTTAAGTAACTGGGAAGTGTTTCAAAAAAGGCCGAATAGTGCGACGCCGATATCCGAGGGCACATTAGGACAACGGTAAGGTGCCTTTCAAAAGCTAAGCAAATTCTTAAGAAGCAGGAAAAATTTGTTGGAAACGAAGAAAAATACTGAACTTCTATGTTATGTTAGTCTTCTTATATGGAATGAAAATAAAACTTAAATCAACAGAAAAATATATTTCTACAGAAGGATGCTGAGAATTCTATGGACTGAACATGTGAAGAAAAACGAATTTTTTTCTAGAGAAAATAGAATAAAAAGAACACTTATAATTACAACCAGAAAGGACCAGCTGAAATTTCTAGGGTACATAATGAGGAAGGTGGGCTTGGTAAATTTGACACTAACAAGGTATATTAAATGCTAGAGAGGCAGAGAAAATCAGCACACCCTACCTAACGAGCATTTGTAACTGGATAGAAAAAGGGTTTAGGATAGATAACAAAAAGAAAAGACAAAATTTAATAAAAGTTACAAAGGACAGGAAATTGTGGAGAGGCATGATCGCCAACTTCTTCAAGGAACCCATCTCTTAAATGAAATAGAAAATAGTTACTCAATATAATTCCCAATGGCTCCTCAAAGTAGAGGGTCACTGAGGGAGATTGTAAGTGAAGAGGAGTGGGAATCATGAGTATTATGAAGAAGAGTAGAATAGATTTCGGTTAACCCTGCACTTAAAGAATTCAAAATTGTAGATAGCAGGAGAGCATTTTCTTGCGAACTTGTTCCACAGAGATAGATTGTGGTAAAAGAGAGACAGACAGAGAGAGAGGCGGGAGAGAGAGTAAAGACAGATACAATTAACAACGAATATGTTAATTCTAAGCTGATATCATGATGCTAATTTTAGATCAAGTATCAGTTTTACAAAACTAGCAACATACAAGTCATAGGAACAATCATTATTAGCAACATAAAAGGCATATGAACAATTAAAAAAAGAAATGAAAGGGGTGAGAGATATAAAAGAGAAAAATTAACGTTGTCTTCTATAGTAGAACTCAAATATTGAAACTGTGTCAAACGTGGTCAGATCGAAATTCGAAGGTCTGTGGTGCATATCCTTCCTGAAATACGCAGCCAGGCAACTGAAGACATGGCGAAGACTTTCTGATGTTAATTGGAGCTATCAAAAAGCCTCTCTTAACTATTCCGGACACCAGGGAATATATTAAGAGGGAGACAACAGAAAATTAATTCCAAGGGGAGAGTAGGTGAAGCATTCATCAATTAGTCTTTGCTGGTCTTTGATGTTGCCAGTCATAACAAACTGTCCACGCACCTTAGCAGTGGAGTAGACTGATCTTATAAGAAACTAATTAATTAGAAGCCTAACTTGAAAGATTCGAAATATTTTAATTATATCAAATATGATTTGGACCTTTTATGTTAAAACTAACTTGGATTGTTTCCTGTCTTGGTAATTTTTTAAAAATTCTCATCAAAATTGATCTCAGTTTTACATCAATGCATATGTGTATCAAGGCAGTTTACGAATTGCCAGGCTATGTTGTTGCTATTATTATTATTATTATTATTATTATTATTATTATTATTATTATTATTATTCAAAAATACACAGAGAAAAGCGTTATTTAAAAAGAAAGAAAATAGACTGCGTTTAACAATTAAATGTCATTATTATTATTATTATTATTATTATTATTATTATACACTTTAGTGAGAAGCGCGATATACGAAAAAGAAAACAGTGTTTGACAATGTTAAACAATATTTCGAGAGTATGTCTGTCTTTTTCAAGTTATATTTAAAAAATATTATTCAAATATAAAAATACATAAATTTAAAAGTCTTTGTACAAACGTTTTTTCGGTAGAAGAAAAGCAACATTTCTATAACATTTAATATTGTGAATATACTTTGTGTAATTTTTAGTAGAATTATACATTTTATTTTTCTTTAAATATAATTTGAAAACAGACATGCAGTCGAAATATTGTTTATCGTTATCAGTGTTTTGTTTTATTTTATTTTACTTTCCGTGCAATTTTGTTTTGAAAAATACCCGAAAAGTTACGTCAATCATTTTGTTTATTATTATTATTATGTCATTTTTCATCATATTTCGATTTCTGCTTTGGTCTCACTAACAACCAAGTCTGCGGGGAGACCTAAGGCAGGTAGTGGCGTGTAGTTATGACTCCATTTCATGTTTTTCTATCTTCCCTATCACCCCCAGCATTACATAGATAAAGTTTTCCTTAGTGTGTGGGCTGTACTTAATAAAACAATTTTTTGTATATCTCTTAAGCTGGGGTTTCCAGGGATTCTTTCAATGTGTTGTTTTGTTCCATTTTTTATCATTCCAAGTGCACCTATTATCACTGGCACAACTCTTGTTTTCAATTTCCACATTTTTTCTATTTCAATTTGCAGGTCTTTATATTTTGACAGTTTTTCAAATTCCTTGATTGCTATGTTACAATCCGCTGGACAAGCCATATCAATTAATAGACAAGTTTTCTCCTTCTGGTTTTTAACAATAATGTCTGGCCTGTTTGCTTCAATTTTTCTGTCTGTGTAGATGGTGTAATCCCATAGAATGGTTACATCTTCTATTTCTGTAACCGGTGCTGGGTGATGTTCATACCAGTGTTTGTTTACAGCCTTTCCATAATGTTTGCACATTGCCCAATGTAAATATTGCCCAACTCTATCGTGGCGATTTTTATATTCATTTGGGGCAAGCACAGAACAGCCTGAGATTAGGTGGTCTATTGTTTCTTGGTGTTTATCACAAAACCTGCATTTTGGATCCATATTATTATGCATAATATTTGCCTGAAAGTTTCTAGTGAAAAGACTTTGGTCTTGTGCTGCAAGAATAAAGCCTTCAGTTTCAGACTTTAATCCAGATGCACGTAACCATCGATGAGTATTAACTTTGTCAACATTGGATTTATTGGCACGTTCTGGATATTGGCCATGCAGAGGTTTGTCTTGCCAGCGCTGTTTCATCTGTTCGAGAGCTTTATCTTTGGCTTTTATTTTCATATTTTTTGCCGCAATAGTTGGTTCTTGGCTTCTGTTTTGGTTTTCTACAGAATCTACTAACTGTAAATCTTGTTTGTATTTACTGCCTTCTTTTATTATTGAATATTTTTTCTTTCTTTCTTCATGTCGTAGTGTGTTGTTATGGCTCCATTTCATGTTTTTTCTGTCTCCCCTATCATCCCTAGCGTTACATAGACAAAGTTCTCCTTAGTGTGTGTGCTGTACTTAACAAGACAATTTTTTTTTATATCTCTTCAGCTGGGGTTTTCCAGTGATTCTTTCAATGTGTTGTTTTGTTCCATTTTTTTTCATTCTAAGTGCACCTACTATCACTGGCACGATTCTTGTTTTCAATTTCCACATTTTTTCTATTTCAATTTGCAGGTCTTTATATTTTGACAGATTTTCGAATTTCTTGGTTGCTATGTTACAATCCGCTGGACAAGCCATATCAATTAATAGGCAAGTTTTTTCTTTCTGGTTTTTAACAATAATGTACCTGCCTATTTGCTTCAATTTTCCCGTCCGTGCAGACAGTGCAATCCCACAGAACGGTGACATCTTCGATTTCTGCAACCGGCGATGGGTAATGCCCACACCAGTGTTTGTTTACATATCTTCCATAGTGTTTGCAAATTGTCCAATGTAAATATTACCCCACTCTATCGTGACGATTTTTATATTCATTTGGGGCAAGTACAGAACATCTTGAGATCACATGGTCTATTGTTTCTTGGTATTTATCACAGAACTTGCATTTTGGATCCACATTATTATGTATAATATTTGCCTGAAAGTTCCTTATTATTATTATTATTATTATTATGTCATTTTTCATCATATTTCGATTTCTGCTTTGGTCTCACTACCAACCAAGTCTGCGGGGAGATCTAAGGCAGGTAGTGACATGTTGTTATGGCTCCATTTCATGTTTTTCTATCTTCCCTATCATCTCCAGCATTACATAGATAAAGTTTTCCTTAGTGTGTGGGCTGTACTTAATAAGACAATTTTTTGTATATCTCTTAAGCTGGGGTTTCCAGGGATTCTTTCAATGTGTTGTTTTGTTCCATTTTTTATCATTCCAAGTGCACCTACTATCACTGGCACAACTCTTGTTTTCAATTTCCACATTTTTCCTATTTCAATTTGCAGGTCTTTATATATTGACAGTTTTTCAAATTCCTTGATTGCTATGTTACAATCCGCTGGACAAGCCATATCAATTAATAGACAAGTTTTCTCCTTCTGGTTTTTAACAATAATGTCTGGCCTGTTTGCTTCAATTTTTCTGTCTGTGTAGATGGTGTAATCCCATAGAATGGTTACATCTTCTATTTCTGTAACCGGTGCTGGGTGATGTTCATACCAGTGTTTGCCTACAGCTTTTCCATAATGTTTGCATATTGCTCAATGTAAATATTGCCCAACTCTATCGTGGCGATTTTTATATTCATTTGGGGCAAGCACAGAACAGCCTGAGATTAGGTGGTCTATTGTTTCTTGGTGTTTATCACAGAACCTGCATTTTGGATCCATATTATTATGCATAATATTTGCCTGAAAGTTTCTCGTGAAAAGAATTTGGTCTTGTGCTGCAAGAATAAAGCCTTCAGTTTCGGACTTTAATCCAGATGCACGTAACCATCGATGAGTATTAACTTTGTCAACATTAGATTTATTGGCACGTTCTGGATATTGGCCATGCAGAGGTTTGTCTTGCCAGCGCTGTTTCATCTGTTCAAGAGATTTGTCTTTGGCTTTCATTTTCATATTCTTTGCCGCAATAGTCGGCTCTTGGCTTCCGTTCTGCTTTTCTACAGAATCTACTAACTGTAAATCTTGTTTGAATTTACTGCCTTCTTTTATTATTGAATATTTTTTCTTTCTTTCTTCATGTTGCCTTACTAATTGTAACATCCAATCCTTTGTTGTTTCTATGTATGTTAATAAGCCAATAGTTGTTGTCTTGTATGACAATTCCAGCTGAATAAGACCTCTTCCACCTTCTTTACGGGGTATGTATAGACGATCTACATCAGCCTTTGGATGATGCATCTTATGCTTAGAAAGAAGCTTTCTTGTTTTAGCATCCATTCGCCTGATGTCGTTTAGAGTCCAGTTTAAGATGTTAAAGCTATATTGGACAACTGGGATTGCAAGGCTATTAATGGCCATAACTCTGTTCTGTGAATTTAATTCAGTTTTTAATATCATTCGTAGCCTTCTATAGTACTCTTTACGCACTATTTCTTTCATTTTTTTATGGTGAATGGTTTCGCTCTCATTTACACCTAGGTATTTATAAGCTTCTTCTGGTTTCAATTCTTTTATTGTTACAGCAGGGTCTAGGCTAATTGAGGATGTTTCTTGTATTGATCCACGTAAAACTGTAGCTTTAGCACATTTATTCAAATTAAATTTCATTCCAATGTCTTCGCTGAAGCATTTTACAGTTTGCAGAAGACCTTCCAGTTCATTATCATTCTTAGCATATAACTTCAAGTCATCCATGTAAAATAGATGGCTTATTTTCTTTTGGCCTATTTTATAACCACATTCTGTCTTGTTAAGTTGACTGGTTAGTGCTATTAATGATATGCAGAATAGTAAGGGAGATAAAGAATCACCTTGAAATATACCTCTTTTGATGTTTATTTCATCAGACTCATAGGTTCCATTTATATGATTGAGGTAAAGGGTTGTTTTCCATATAGACATGCACTGTTTGATGAAATTGATGATGACGGGCGATATCTTGTATATATTTAAAGTCTTTAAAATCCAGTCATGTGGCACACTATCGAATGCCTTTCGGTAGTCTATCCAGGCTGTACTAAGATTTTTCTTTGTACTGTAGCAGTTTTCCAGGATCATTTTGTTAATCAGCAATTGGTCTTTACAACCATAACAGCCACGTTTGCACCCTTTTTGTTCAAGCGGTAACATGTCATTTCTTTCTAAGAATAAATATGTCTGCTTTGTTAAAATAGATGTTAATAGTTTATATGTTGTCGGAAGACATGTAATTGGTCTGTAGTTTTTCGGATTTTTTGTCACCATTCTTGGGTAGAAGAAATGTAATTCCTTTTGTCAACCATGCAGGAATTTTAGTGGGGTCGTCAACCATTTCTTGAAGTTCTTTGGCTAGTTTTTTATGTGATGCGCTTAAATAATATAGCCAAAAGTTAGGAATTTTATCTATGCCTGGGAATTTCCAATTGTGTGTTTTTTTTAGTGCATATTTAACATCATCTTCTGTAATTCCAGACCATGTCTGTTCGGGTTTATTTTTCATTCGTTCTGTCTCTTGCGTAATTCAATGTACTTCCTTGCTAAGTTCTTTAGGGCAAGCCCATATCTTTTCCCAGAACTGTGTGACTTCTTCCATTCTGGGGGGTGCTGTCACTTCAATTCTTTTTTTACCTATTTCCCTGTAAAATCTCTTTGTATCAGTCTGAAAAATCTTGTTTTCTCTGTAAAATCTTGCTCTTTTTTCATAGCGTCTTATTCTTTGAGCCTTCAGTTGGATTTTTTGCTTTATTTTTTCTTTATTTGATAAGACGTCATTTTCATTCTTGATGTTATATTTTTTTACGGCTCTTCTGCTTTTCCTAGTTCTTACATTTATTCGTCTACTCAGTTCATCCAATATTGATAATTCACTTCTAAGTTGTTCTATTTCTTTTTCTATTTTTCTTTTCCAAGGTGGAACTTCACGTCTACGAGACTGCCTTGTTTTTATTTTAATATTTAATTTTTTTGTTGCTGCTGTTGCTGATGCATATATTATTTCGTTAAGATTTGTATGAGGGTCTTCATCCAGTATTGATTTCAGTGCTGCATTGTACAGTTTAATAGTTCGGAGGTTTTGTTTTGTTGGTTGGAATTTTGGGAGCTGTTCACGTTCATCCATTGTAATACTTTGTATTTGACTTAGCTGGTTTTTTATTTCTATCTTGGCTTCCTGTATATTGTTCTTATTTTCCGTCAAATAATTATCTTCGATGTGTTCTGAACTCGTTTTATTTTTGTCTTTTAACTGACTCAGACTCAGATCACACCTTTCCAGCACTTTTAAACTTACATCATTATCTTCGCAGTGATTTGCGTGTTTCACGGTTTCTACATTATGACCTGTGATTTGTTTGATGTTATTACTTTTTATTTCTGGTTCCGGTTCCTTTTCATATTTTGTTGATTCGACTCTTCTTGTTACAATTCTTTTAATTTCATGAATTTCGGCCTCTGTTAGTCGGTTATTACGAATAATGTACCTACGTACATTGGCCAATTTATTTTCGTCAATATACTTTCTATTTGCTTGACCAACTTTTTCACGCCAAATGTCATATGTTTGGCGAGTCATTTTTTTTTGAGGTTTGAGTAACGCTTCATGAAATTCAGTCATAACGACTTTGTACTCCTCACGAGACCATTTTATTTTTTCTTTCTTTAAATATACGGTTGTAGATCTAGCTGGTGAATTTTCAGGACCATCATTAGGATTATCCTGGTTGTGGGGACCTGAAGATACATTCTTTGTGTAGGAGTTTGTTCCTATGGCAGATTTTTCGACCTCAGGTAGGTTCCCTCCTGAAGGACGGGCTCCCTGTTTATCCACTGGAAGAGCCATACTGGAGTTTTTATTTCTATTTGTATTTTTCATGTTTTTCCCACGAGTGACGCACGGGTCCAAAAGTCCACCCAAAGTTGCCCGGCACGTTGGGTAACGGTCTTTTACAAACAGGGTCCCGAAGCCTGTAGGGAATCGTTTGTGACCTCATAACGCAGTAGCCATTCACTCCTCGGCACGATTAACACCTTGAGTTGCGGGTTGTTGTTCGGAGTTTTCCTTCTCGTAAATGGGCTGCCAAGCAACAACTGACATATACGCGATTGGAATTCAAGGAGAAAGACGCTGGTTAAAAAAAACAAACTTTGGCCTAGCAACGGCTCAACGAAACAACACAACAATACTAGAGTATTTTGTTAAAAAAAAAAAAAAAAAAAAATTTGTGAAATATCGACAGCTAAAGGAAATATAATACGGATGATTTTATTTAGGTTCATTTAAAGAGCAAATAGATAAATTAATTAAAATAAAATAGAATTTCATAAAAAAAAAAAAAAAAATGTAATAATTTGTTCGTCCACTCTATCATTTATTTTTTCAATAAAGTCGCTGGTCAAAAATAGGGTTATCAGAATAAGATAAATTAAATAAGTAAATTAAATCAATAGATAAATAAAAATAAATATATCAATAAATACGTAGACTTTCTATAAAATAATACCATATAAATTGTTTTTCATCGGATTTAATTTATTTTCTTGTTTTGTTTTGTTTTTAAGGAAATTATAATAGTTAAAAAAAAAAAAATTTCGATAATATCTAAAGAAAAAAATCCATTTTATATTAAAACAGAATTTCATATTGAGAAAAAGAAAAATTCAAAGAGAGAGACGCTAGTTGGAAAAAACAAACAAACTTGGAAAGTAACGGCCGTTCAACGGGAAAAAAAAAAAACATCACTGCACTTAGAGAGTATTGTTAAAGTAAAAAAAAAAATTGTTGCTACTATTAACCTTTGTCCTTGCAAAAAAAAAAAAAAAAAAAAAAAAAAAAAAAAATTTCGATAATATCTAAAGAAAAAAAAACCCTGTTTATATTAAAACAGAATTTCATATTGAGAAAAAGAAAAATTCAAAGAGAGAGACGCTGGTTGAAAAAACAAACAAACTTGGAAAGTAACGGCCGTTCAACGGAAAAAAAAAACATCACTGCACTTAGAGAGTATTGTTAAAATAAAAAAAAACAATTGTTGCTACTATTAACCTTTGTCCTTGCAAAAAAAAAATTCAAATTTTTTTTTTTTTTTTTTTTTTTTTTTAATAGGAAGAAAAAAAATAAATAAATGGACATACCTTTGAGTTTACTACCGTAACATTTAAAAATAATAATTTGTTCGCCCACTGTATTCTGTGTTATTCTTTCATTAACTCCAACGAGAATAAAATTATCGAAAAATAAATAAATATATAAAATGAACGAACAAATATAATAAATTATTACATATTCTTTCTAAAAAAGAATATCGTAGATTGTACATTTTCTTAGTGTTTTTCGTCATATTTTCTTCTTTTTTCCTCTTTTCGCTGTCTTGCTTTAGAAAACTAGTTAATAAATCTATTTAAGGATCATTAACAGAAGAAACATACAATTTGAATTATATACGAAGAAAAAATTAATGTTTATGTTTAAAATAGTGAAATTAAAAATTAATGTTTACGTTTAAAAAAATTTCAAAAATTTTTTTTTTTTTTTTTAATAGGAAAGAAAAAGTGGACATACCTTTGAGTTTACTATTACTTATTATTATTATTATTATTATTATTATTATTATTATTATTATTATATTTCGATTTTTGTTGTGGTCACACTACCTACCAATTTTGAGGGAAGACCTAAGGTAGGTAGTAGTGTGTTGTTATCGCTACATTCAGGACTCGTTTTTCTAACTCAGATAACATCGCTAGAGTTATATGGACAAAGTGTGTAGGCTGTACTTATCAAGACAATTTTTTATGTCTCTTAAGCTGGGGTTCCAGCGATTTATTTCAATTTGTTGTTGTGTTCCTTTTTTTAGCATTCCAAGCGCTCCTACTATGATTGGTCATATTCTTGTTCTCAATTTTCATATTTTTACTATTTCGATTTCCAGGTCTTTATACTTAATTTTTCAAATTCCTTGGTTGCTATATTTCATGCCAAATCAATTAGTAGGAAAGGTTTTTCCTTTTCAGTTTTTGATAACTATGACCGGCCTATTAGCTTCAATCGTCCTGTCTGTGAACCCATAGAACTGTGATATTTTTTCTTATCTAACCAATATCTGAGTGATGTTTATACCAATGTTTGTTAACATCTTTTTCAAAGTGTTTGCATTTTGTCCAGTGTCAATAAACCTTTATATTCATTTGGTGCAGGTACAGAACAGGATGTGCGTTGTGCCGTAGCGGATATCAGCTCGGAACGATAAATCGGGGAGCCGCGTTCGAATTCCAGTTGAATATCTTGCATTCACTTAGGCACAAATACCCTTTGGAAAGGTATTAATCCGTCTCTTCTCTCCAGTTATCGGTTAAATAACAAAACAGATTGGGGTCTACAGCCTTGGCTTGCGACCAGTCTACCGCAGAAAGTAATGGCAACCTACTGCGGGATGATATTCTGCACAGTCAGTCTTGTCTCTTTCGAGACATGATCGCTCAAGCGTGTATCCCGCATGGCATTTAATTAGATGGTATTTGATATTTGCCCAAGAACTTGCATTTTGGATCCACATTAATATATATGATATTTGTCAAAATGTTTTTAGTAAAAAGACTCTGGCTTTGCGCTACAAGAATGAAGACTTCAGTTTCAGCCTTTAATCTAGATGCTCAGTTACTATCAATATTACCAACATCGGCTTTATTAGCACGTTCTGGATATTGACCATGCAAAGGTTTGTCTTGCCAGTGTTGTTTCATCTGTTCAAGAGTATTATCCGTGTCTTTATTTTTCATGTATTTTACTGAAACAGTTGGTTCCTGAGTTCTGTCATGATTTTCTACATAATCTATTAAATGTAAATCTCGTTTGTATTTACAACCTTTTTTTTCATTATTGAATGTTTTTCTTTCTGTTTTTGTGTCATTTGACTAATTGTATCATGAAGTCCTTTGTTGCTTCCATGTATGTTAGTAAGCCAATAGTTGTTGTCTTGTATGACAGTTCTAATTGAATAAGACCTCTTCCAACTTCTTTACGGACTATGTATAAACGGTCTACAATTAATAGCCAAAATCTCGTTCTGACAATTCAGTTCAGTTCTTAATATCAGTCACACACTTTTATAGTCTTTTTTTTTTTGTACAATTTATTTCATTTTATGAAGAAATCCTTCACCCTCTTTTACACCGAGGTACTTATACGCTTCTTCTTGCTCTGAATCTTTTATTATTACCCCAGGATCTAAGCTAATAGAAGAGACTTGTTGTAGTGATTCTCGTAAAATTATGCCTTTAACACATTTATCCAAATTGAATCCCATTCCAATGTCATCACTGAAACATTTTACTGTTCAGGAGACTTTCCATTTCACTTTCATTTCTAGCATACAACTTTAAGTCATCTATGTAAAATAGATGGCTTATTATCTTTTGAGATTATAGCCATCTTCGGTCTTGTTAATTTTACTTGTTAATGTTATTTTGGATATACAAAATAGTAAAGGAGACAAAGAGTAGCCTTCAAATATTTCTCAGTTGTTGTATATTTCACTAAACTTATACATATATATGATTTAGGCAGAGGGTTGTTTTCCATATCGACATATTTTTTTATGAAATTGATGACTACGAGTAATACCTTGTATATATGTAAAAACTTTAAAATCCAGGAATGGAGTACACTATCGAATGCCTTACGGTAATCTATCTAGGGGATACTGAACTTTTTTGTTTGTATTGAAGCAGTTTTCTAAGATTGTCCTATTACTACATCAGTTGTCTTTATATCCGTAAGAGCCACGTTTGCACCCTTTTTATTTAAGATCTAGTATGTTATTTTATTCCAAGAAGGAATATGTCTGATTTGTCAGAATAGATGTCAACAGTTTGTAAGTAGTGGTAAGACATTTAAATGGTCTCTAGTTTTTTAGACATCTGCGTTATCATTCCTGGGTAGAAGGAAGGTAATTCCTTTGGTTACCCGTACCGGAATTTTCATAGGATTGTTGACCATTTTTGGATAGTCATTTTTTTCATGTGATATATTTAGATAATAAAGACAAAACTTAAGTTAATTTCTGGTGATTTACAGTTGTGGGTGTTATTTTTAAGGCACATTCAACATCTTCGGTGATTCAGTTCATGTTTGTTCTGGTTTACTTTTCATTCGTTCTGTCTCTTGCGTAATCCAATCGGATTTTTTTGTTATGTTTTTTAGGGCAAGCCCATATTTTACCAGAACTATATAACCTCTTCTATTGTTGGTGGGATTGTCACTTCAATTTTTTGTTTGCCTAATTCTCTGTAAAATTTCTTCGTATTGGTTTGAAATATCTTGTTCTGTCTATAGAATCATTTTCTTGTTCTGTCTATAGAATCATTTTCTTGTTCTGTCTATAGAATCATTTTCTTGTTCTGTCTATAGAATCATTTTCTTGCTCTGTCTATAGAATCATTTACTTGCTCTGTCTATAGAATCATTTTCTTGTTCTGTCTATAGAATCATTTTCTTGTTCTGTCTATAGAATCATTTTCTTGCTCTGTCTATAGAATCATTTTCTTGTTCTGTCTATAGAATCATTTTCTTGTTCTGTCTATATAATCATTTTCTTTATTACTAGATCTGATTATTTGAGTCTTCTTATTTCCTTTAGTTTTTCTTTAGCAGATAAGACCATTTTTATTCCAGATTTTTTTTATTTTCTTTTGATTTCTTTATGTCTCCTTAAATTTGTTCCTATTACCTGTTCAGCGAGTAATGATAATTCAACTCAAAGTTCAATTTCTTTCTCTATTTTTCATTTTCAAAAAAAGATATGGTTAATTTTATTTCTTTATTTTATTTTATTTATGTTTTACTATTGTTGCTACTTCTACTATTAGCAGTTTATTTTTTCCTTTTTTTTTTTTTAATCGTATCACCCCGAGCAAGGTGGTAACGCCACTGATGTGCAGGGGGCTACGTAATAGTGAAAAGATTGGAAAAGAGAAAGCTGGAAACCACATCCTAAACAGGGAACAAGGGATGAGTCTCTTAACCTGTTCAATAGACGTGGGTGGAGTGTGAACAGGGCGATAGATAGATCTATCTACTCCAATTGAAAAAAAAAAAAAGAAACCAAAGTGAGAAGATTGGAAAAGAGAAAGCCGGAAACCACATCCTAAACAGGGAACAAGGGATGAGCCTCTTAACCTGTTCAATAGACGTGGGTGGAGTTTGAACCAGGCCATAGATAGATCTATCTACTCCAATTGAAAAAAAAAAGAAACCAAAGTGAGAAGATTGGAAAAGAGAAAGCCGGAAACCACATCCTAAGCAGGAAACAAGGGATGAGCCTCTTAACCTGTTCAATAGACGTGGGTAGAGTGTGAACCGGGCGATAGATAGATCTAATTATTTAATTAATGAAAAGTAGTATTGTTGTTGCTACTGTCACTAGTTCTTTTGAAGAAATTAATTGTAAAAAATATAATGCAAAAATAATAAGTTAACACTCGGTTAATAAAGTTTAGAATCTATACGAAGGATAACGTATCACTACTGTGAATTTTGAAATATTATTATTATTATTATTATTATTATTATTATTATAATGCAGTTATAAAATTATAAAAGTGGTTATAACAAGTAAACATTTTAGGGTTTTCTTTACTTATATACTATTTAACTAGTAATAAAACTCGTGCCTAATAATAATTGGACAACAGTTTTTGTCGAGTGTTTTTTTTGAAACAACAGAAATTTGTTTTGCTCTAACGACCAACTCTTTAACTATCACGATGTAGCTAAAAGTCACAAGAGCAGATAGAAGTATTTATCTACGTCATCAATATAAAACGTTTATGGTTTTTACTTAGCATTTCGAATTAAGTGAATCCCAAGATAATTTAGAAGTATTTTCATGCAATAATGATTTCTATACAGGTTGACTGAAATCGAAATCAAATTCAAGAAAATGCTTGAATATATTATGATAAAAAATGTTTCCTGAAATTAAACGTTTAGTCAAACACAAGAATCATTTTGTGGTTGAGCCTTTAAAACCACAAATACAAACAAACCAAATAATAGAGATATCGAATTCATTGTAGTCGAAAGTCATTATTATTAATTGATTTTTTTACGCCAAAAGTATAAAACTCATTTATATTAATATTTAAGTAAAAGGTTTGTTTTGTTAAATGCAACCATGAAATATTATGTGCAATAAGATTATTCAAGAATTCAATGTAGTTCTTTCAATTTAAATATATATTTGTAAATATTATTAAAAACATTTGTAAAGTTTATAAAGTTCAGCAATTTCACAGTGAAATATATTCGAAATGATGTTTCCAAAATTGACCTGTCGTTGTGGTGCAGTGGATATTGGCCAGTCGAATTTGTTGCATTCACTTATGTGCAAATATCCTTGGGAAAAGTACTAATCCGTCTTCTCTCCCTCCAGCTATGGGTGAAATAGCAGGACAGATTGGATTCTATAACCTTGCTTTGCAACCAGTCTACCGCAGAAAGAAATGGCAACCTACTGCAGGAAAAATCTTCTATCAAGTCAGTCATATCTCTTTCGAGTCATGATTGCATAAAGGTGTATCACGTATGGCACATAACTGACTGGGCGAATTTAGACAAAAGACATACAAACATGTGAGGAAATGCTTCATTTTTCAGTTATTAAGTTTAAAGTATACGGCGGACGCTTTTAAATGTACAATCCAAGATATAATCTCAAAATGTTTTGTAAAATTTGACGACGGGTTCCTGGCACAAAAACATGGTTAAATGCCTATATCAACATTTGTTCAAAAGGCCATCGCTGTACCTCCACAGAGCAATTCATGGCAAATGTTCAAAATGGGTTCTGCTTGCTTCTACACACGTTTGCACCCATCAAATCATAGACTGGCGGACCATTTCAAATAGTCTCACACGGTGTCGAGTGGTTTCGTAGGCCTCTATGACACGTTGATGAAGCGCCTCTGCATTATTAATGCCTGCTGCATAAGCCGATTGTTTCCGGTAGCCCCACAGATAAGAATTCAAAGGATTAAGGTTGGTGGGTGGCGAACCGGTCCTTCCTAGCTATCCACCTTTCATAGTAGATGTCAGCCAGTGCATTGCGAACAATTTGACTAAAATGTGGTGAAGCCCCATCATACATAAACCACCTTCGTTTTCATATTAGCAGGGGTACATCCTCTATCAGTTCTGGAAGTGTGTTTGAAATAGTCCCTGTAGACAGCTCCAGTAATACGTGTTTGGAGAACATATTGTCTTACCAGACAATAACCTATAATTACAGCCGACACAGTAACAATTGACTGATACTGGTGTCTAGCCTGTATTGTACCATAGGGATTCCGACCTGCCCACAATTGTTGGTTGTGTAAATTAGTTATTCTATCTCTTCCAAATGTTACCTCATCCATAAACAAGACTGAAGAAAAAACAACAGATTGGCAGTTTGTGCAATATAAACCATCGTTCTCCTGTGGTAAGTGATCGGAGAGTGAAAGACCCTGAACAAGTGGTAAATGATATGGATACTGGAGCTGCTCTTGAAGTACCCTTCATTCGATACTATGAGGTACGACATGCTAGGGCCACTTGACGTTTGCTAATACTTAGATCGTCTTTGACAGCTTGTAGAATGTGTTTTTCGTGGTCAGGCTTACGATCGGATTTCGGCCTTACTCAATCCATGGACGGTGGTGCCACGGATCCTGTCTCAGCAACGCAAAGATACAGAAGCAAAGGTTAGATGACCTGACTGCCTTTGGTCAGGAAACACATTCTGATACAGTCCTGCAGCCTTGCTTTCATTACCATTCGCACAGCATTGTAGAAAAATACTATCAGCTCGCACTAGGAATATTCTGCAATTGTTAAACGAAACACTTCTCGGTTAACTCACTATTACACACGTTAAACCTTGAGAACAGACTAGCAACAAATGTACACAAAAGAACAAATATGAACTTGTCTATATGGCAGCACAGCGTTATCTACTGCAAACTTTCTTTTAACTTAATAACTTAAAAACGAAGGATGCGCGAACATATTTATATGGATATTTATCCTTGTACTGGTTCACCACTAAAGTTTGCAAATGTACTTTTGATAGGCCTGTAGATGTTTATCTAGAAAATACAAGTATAATACCCTCATTCACAAGCAATGTTTTAAAAGAAATAATGGAATCAGTAATAATAAAAAATGGAAAAGTGACACGCATTAACTATAAACATGGCCACAATGTGCTGGCCGTATTTGGATAATAGAACATTCCTATAACTGCTGACATATACATAAAAACTGATATATTTAGCTGAAAATAAAAAGTGAAAATCTGGATAATGGCTAAAAGAATAACAGAAAATTAATCCTGTATAAAAGAGAGATTGCTACCATAATTCATAATATATACACACGCACAGATAGATAGATAGATAGATAGATAGATAGATAGATAGATAGATATTAATATTCTTATAACAAAAGCATACTGTAACTCATAAGTATCAAGTTTTGGTACTCAATGGCCAGACTTATATCAGAATGTGGTACATCTTCTATTTGTGAGAAGGGTTCTAGTCCCGTAGATTCCACCCCACTATTAATGGAATTAAACAGGTGTGGTCGATGTAATATCGTAATAATCGTCGCCGATATATATATATATATATATATATATATATGTGTGTGTGTGTGTGTGTGTGTGTGTGTGTGTGTGTGTGTGTGTTTATTGTTATAATAATAGCATACTGCCTGATGATGGGGCATTGTGAACCGAAACTTCATAGCTTTTGAGTTGCAGTATGATGTTATCTTAACAATAATAATAAATATCTATCTATATAAATGCTCCACATCTGTATTGAGCACATATTAAAGTGCAAATATTAAAACTGCAGAATATATATCCATTATTTTAAATCACTTATATATAGAAAGAAAGAAACAAAAATCAAAGAAACAAAGACACAAAGCAAGAGAAAGAGAGAGCAAGAAAAATACGTGTCTCTTTTTGTACACACTTCTGTCCGTTTATTAATCTCTATGTATTTCATTAGATGAATGCAAATGCACGCACACATAAACTCAGTCATTCAAACACTCGCATCGGTCGATATGTGTTGGGGTAAATAAACAGAAATCAATAGATAAATACGAACAGACTTAGGCAGTCAAACAACAAAGTAGTTATGCCAACAACGTAGTTTGATCTTAATTTCATAGCTTTTTGCCTGATACAAATCAAAGGCTCGTCATTGATTTGATAGGAAATCAGTGCCGCTTAAATTTTGAGATGAAGCCTTTATGCCATTAACTATTTGAACTATTACCGTCATCATTGTCGTCTTTGTCGTGGCGTTGTGACAGCTCAATTTTGTGACTTTCTTAGCTGTAATTGGCATTCGATAAGCTTCGAAGAGAATTCTATATCTCACTGAAAAATGAAAAATGATCTTTCGCTTTTATTCCTCATCTGTAAATTATATCACGTCGTGTGGCGATGACAACAAAAATGATTTTGATTATGAAAAGCGAAAAAACACACCTGATGAAGACTAAATAATTAAATATAACAGTACAAACCATTTAAAATGTTGTTATTCGTACCTGTAGACGAAGAAGTTTTGCGTGAAATAT
Organism: Ascarosepion bandense; assembly: GCA_037127315.1. Taxonomy (NCBI): domain Eukaryota; kingdom Metazoa; phylum Mollusca; class Cephalopoda; order Sepiida; family Sepiidae; genus Ascarosepion; species Ascarosepion bandense. The sequence continues at coordinate 35,505 of JBBBDQ010000242.1, forward strand.
GTTTTAGACAAACAAAAGCACCTGACTCTTTGACTAGATCACAGCTAATGTCAATTTACATGTAGTAGAACTGGCCTCTTTCTTTAAAGTGAAAGTGAAAATGAAATGGCCTTTTTTATTTCGTCTTCTGAGGTAGGACCTTTCCTTATTGCAGTGGTTAATGCCATTTTTTTATTGTACGTGATTTTGCACAGTTTTCTTTCTAAACAGAAATAGGCTGGTTCGAAGATGTTTAGCTTATTTGTCTTCAGGACGTGGGTGATCTTGGCTCTCCACTACCTCTTATCTTCTATAGCTTTGTCTTTTTATTATCCTTCCAGGTTATTGTCCTGTCAACTTACAAAAGCCCGTTAAGTAAGATACTTGAGGTTTCCCTGTCAATATGTCCTTCCAGTTTTAAATTCGCCAAGACTTTACTCCTTGAATCTATGAGAAATGTGTTAACATTCTTTCTGACTCTAAGCACAAGTGACCATTTTGCTCTCATTTTCCTCCTGTGCATACAAGTGTGTGTGTGTGTATGTGCGCGAGTGTATTTGCGTGTGTGTGTGTGTGTGTGTGAGTTAAGGATAGTGGGAGGGTCAGTCAGTTAAGTGCTATACGTGATACACGCTTTTGGCGATCATATCTCGAAAGAGACATGATTGACTTGGCAGAAGATTATCCCACAGTAGGTTACCATTGCTTTCTGTGGTAGACTGGTTGTCAACCAAAGCTACAGAACCCAACCCGTCCTATTACTTAACCCATAACTGAAGGAAAGAAACGAATTAATACCTTTCCCAAGGGTATTTGTGTGTAAATGAATGCAACTGGAATTAGAACTCGGCACCCCGATTTGTCATTCCGAGTCGATATCCACTGCACCACAACGCACATCCAAACTGATAATTAGCAATCTTATAATGTTTTAAATAGAACCTCTCGAGAAGCACTGAGTATTTCATTATTGCGTATGTATAGTCATATAAACTTTAATGTCAGATGCATGAACAGGCTTAATGCCTTATCACCTTGAAACATCGGTTCCGTACGATCACAGAAGTTAAGCAACGTCGAGCCACTTCAGTACCTAAATGGGTGACTGCTTTGGTAATGCTAGGTGCTGTAAACTTGAATGTGAAGGTGGTGTAATGGTTCAGAATTGCTAATCGGGAAGCCGAGTTCCAATTACAGTTGGGGAAGAAGAGTAAATATCATCTTTGACGGTGAGAATCAACCTCTTCTTTTCCCAGTTATAAGATAATTATCAAGACTTGTATCATTAAAACCATTATCATTTCCAAAAAGAAAAATTCTTATTGTGAGAAAAATATTATTTTCTAGCATTAAATAACGTTACGGAATACAAAGGCTAGCGTCAGAATTGTCAACGACTGGCCAGAGTGCTCGTAGGCGGGGCATTCTAACAGTGATGGATTGACGATAAATTATATCCGGCAGAAACGCCTGTGATGGGGAGGTTTTGCGGAACGTGGAATCACATCTCAGTTGCTGCTGTTTCCAGGTCCAACCAGATCTTGGGAGGTATCACCTGTACGGGTCCCAGCTAAAGGTAAATAGTTAGCTCTCAAACTGGGGGCTAATAATATGAAAATATAAAAAAAGATTTTTATAGTAAAAAAATAACAGCAATATATTTTTAAAGAAAAAAATATTATCAACAATACATTAGGGAAAAGTATGAATGCAACTTTTCTCCCATCTATAGGTTAATTAGTAGGACATCAGTAAATCTATAATCTTCAAAAGATTCTTACATTCTAAAAATGTTTCCCGTCTTTAAATGACCTGCAAAAGATTGATAAACAGTAAAAACAAATCAATTAGTAAATACAGCGCATGCCACAGTGATTCTAATAGAAAAATTGGTTAATTCTTTGTGACTGAGTCAGTTAAGTGCCATACGTGATACACTGTTGGGCGATCATGTCTCGAAAGAGACATGACTGACTGAACAGAGTATTTTCTCGGAGTAGGTTGCCATTACTTTCTACGGTAGACTGGTTGCGATATCGATTTTCTGCACTATTGTAAGAACTGCAACCTTGAAACTTCTGAATATCATTTCTTATGCCTCTGTCTATGAGTGTATCAAATTTGATTAAAATCGGATATATATATATATATATAAATCGATACCAGGAAATCAAAATTTGACTTACATCCATTCATTTTTCTTTCAGTCTACGGTTTTGCTTTAACTGTAAACTTTTTAGTCTTTCGTGCCAACGGACAAAGAGTCTGAGCTCCAGGACCATGGATTAGTTTTAAAGCTCTCATTACACCCGAACAACGCCGGGCTATACTGCTAGTATTGATATCAAAATGAAGTTGTCTGTATGTACAAGAGAATATTAGAGTTTCTTTGAAATGTAGTTCTTCCTTCCAACCAAAACTGACATAATTTTCATTTCTTGTCTACATTTTAGGAATGATTCGTCAATTTTATTTAAGGAAAACAATTCTGAATAGAATTGGGAATTATTTTCTTGAAGATTCGAAAAACTCTGGTGAAACCACAACAAAATAATTCGAAGTGCGATTCAATGTGATCAAAAGTAGAATAACTTTGCTTCATTTGACACACGTTTTTTCAAAGCTGAAACCGATAATTTGACAGAAATCGTTGCAATCTTCACGGACCAGTGCAGTCAGAAAGCACGAACACATGACGAAAATACGAAGAAACAATGAAGAAAAGGCAGAATTTTGACGGTCTTTTCTGTTGACCGCTTTCCTTGTTTATTATTGATTTTCAAAGAAATGTTTCCGTCTTGCAAATATTTGCGGACCGTTTTAGGCTAATGGTTTAAAGCAATATTACTTTGGCGGCAATTTAAATCTCTCGCTTCATGAAGTAAATGTGATATTTACCGCCTAAGAAATATTTACTATTTACCGTATTTATAGACGATATTAAACTAGCCGCAAACCGTCTTTGCGATTCTAGGATTCTTTACTACTTGTTTCTGTAAAAGATCATCGTTGGAATGAAATGACTACAAAAAGGAGTCGATCAAGAGCATCGCTGTGGTGTAATGGTAAGAAAACTTAGAAAATCAGCCATCTAGAACAGCGAGTTTTCTTCTAAAATGGAATTGTTTTCTGGCTTGTTTGTTATGAGTCATTTAATTTAATTTTCATGCGAGCATTAGTAATTTTCTTTACAAATATGTACCGCTGGATTTTTTTTTTTAACTTTTAATTTTTTTGAAAAATGTATTACTGGTCAGTCCGTTAGTTAAGTGCCATGGGTGATACACGCTTTGGGCGATCATGTCTCGAAAGAGACATAACTGACTGGACAGAAGATTGCCATTGCGTTCTGCCGTATACTGGTTGCCTGCCAAGGCTAGAGAATCCAATCTGACCTATCATTTAACCAATAACTGGAGGGAAGAGAGGGATTAATACCTTTCTCAAAGGTATTTGTGAGTAAGTGAATGCAATGAATTCAGCTGGAATTCGAACTCAGCACCCCGATTTGTCGTTTCGAGTAGATATCCACTGCACCACAACGCACATCCTGTATTACTGTTATTTTTACTATAAAAATGTATTTTATATACGTTCATAGTGTTTTGACCTTATTTGAAACCCTACTACTATTAGGGGGTTCCACGCTCTGCTCAAAACCTTCCAATCAGAGGCCTTGCTGACGGATGTAATTTATTGTCACAACCAAGACGAATTGATTTCTTTTCTTTTAAATAAAAAAAATAATGGTTAATTTTTTTTTATTTCATGAGGTAAAGATATTAGTATATTGCCTTTCGGTGAACACACACGCACAAACTATTTGGAGTCTTGTTTCACGGCATGTCCTGCGTGGTTGAGTCAGATCTAATGACAGTTTCCTTTAGGGGACGAAATTTCAAATCTTACCGGAGGATGCATATTTTTCTAACAAGATTCCTCGATTATTCAGGCCGGTAGATATAAATAAAGATACTGTTTGATTATAAAGAAAAAAAAATCTATTCAAATACATTAAAAATAATGTTTAAACAAATAAATCCAAAATATGTCGGAGTTAATTCATTTCGTAAAATAAATAAATATATTTTTTAATCAATACACACCAAGCAAGGTGATAAAGTCACTAAAACGCAAGGAGGGGCTACTTGAAGTAAACAAGGAGATACTTTAGAAGAAACTGGGAACCAAGTAATATTCTAAATTTTTAGTTTAGGCGAAATTACAAAGGTTGAAGTAAAGTTAGGGGGATTCGGGAACACAATAAAAAGGAAGCAAGGGATAATCCGCTACTTCTAATTATAAAAGTGAGGAGAAGTGTGAACTGGACGTTGGTGACTATTACTATTGAGGTAAAAAATGAAAAGTGTGAAAAATGAAATATCAAATAAAATACACACACATACAAACACACACACACACACACACAATATATATATATATATATATATATATATATATATATATATATATATGTTCAATGGAGTTGGTAGTATGATGTATTTGTTATTGTTATAAACAATAACAAATACATCATACTACCAACCAACTCCATTGAACAATAATAATCTAAGCAATAACAATATATATATATATTAATAACTGATGTTTTACGTAAAACCAACATTATATATCAATTCAAATGTCCCTTGAGTGAATGTATCTATGACAAAAAAAAACAAATATATATGTTGGATTTACAACAACCACATTAACTAGCTGTCTTACGTTACATTTGTCTGACCATTCATCCATTTGTAGACATCTACAACAACATTCCTACCTACATTCATAATATAAAAAAATAATGATGGATAATACAAGTATCCTACACCAAGAAAACAACAAAAGCAAAGTACAGATTCTCGAGGCAATATTCATTAAAACATTTAAGCCGTCAATTAATAGAATCAGCTATGAATACTGTAGTAATGTTCTAAAATGTTTCTAAAAAGAACAGTTTTTTCATGCTTTACACGTGCATGACCATGACATTACAACATATAAAAAAATTTATTTGAGATAATTTTCACGTTCTAATGAACCCTAGCAAATTGTCAACCGTTATATTTGAAGCAGAAAAAAATGTACAGTAATTTTTTGCAATATAGTTTTCCGGTTACATTTGTTACCATAACTCACACCCCTGAAGATGATCTCGGAAAGAGATTGAAAGTACTTGGATACCTTAAGAAATTAATAGAAATAACATCTGTTAGCGTTACACCTTATTTCTGACATCTTTTAATTGTAATACGCGAAAGATTATCTGTGAGTATGAACGGATTTTATAGTGTTTGCAATTTAATCTGACATGTTCTATATATATATATATATATATATATATATGAATCAAAAGATGCAAGAGAAAACTTAGCTGATGCGTTTTGTCTATTTATTATGCTGCTCGTTTTTATATATAGAGGATGCCATTGGTTTAATAAGGTTTGCAAATTTGATAACGTTCATGAATGTTCACCAGGCGATTAAAAGGTCAGTCAAAACATGAGCAGGGTAAAATGTGTTCTAATTCAAAGTCTGATAAAAAGTAAAGGGGGCGATTAATATTCAATATTTTTCTTTTTTTTTAATATTGTTTGAAGTGTGATTAAGTTTTTATGGTATGCTTGCTTTCCTTGCGGCTACAACCTCCAAGAATTTAAATGCAAAGTCAATACCCATCTTTTATCTACTTAACTCCAGCCCTTTCTACATCACCCCGTGTATCTTGTTCTTTTTCTTTTCTCTTTACCTTCGTAGCTGTCTTCACTCCTGTGTTCACAGCCTTCTCTTGACCTTTCTCTTTCACCCCCTGTAGCTGTTTAGTCTTTGTCTTCACTCTCCTCCTGTCTAAAACTTAAACTCTCTTATGTAGCCCCCTGCCCATCAGTGGTGGTACCGCCTTGCTTGAGGTGAAATGATTAAAAAAAGAGTTTGTGCTGTACATATTCAAAGGATGAATGAAGGAATTTTTTTTTTCTGATTGATATTGCAACATAATTGTTGAAGTGTATGTTGGCTTGGGAGAGTAGTTATATATATATGGGTTTGTGTATAATGATAATGTACACGCTAAAATGTCTGCCTCCTTCTACCGAGCGCCCATAGCTCAGAGTTAGAATCGCCGGCTGACGCTAATTCAGTCGGGTTTCAAACCTGGGTAAAAAGCAATCGGATGTCTGACCGTACTGATGAGTTGTGATACAGCGAAACAGATCTGTCTGCGGATGACTATATATATATATATATGTGTGTGTGTGTGTGTGTGTGCGTGCGTGTGCGTGTGTGTGTGTGAGTTTCATTGAATGTGACCAAGAAAAATTCTATAACCGTTTAATTAACAACGAACCCCTTGAAAATATTTAAGGAATTGGTGGAATGCGTTTGGGTTAATAATTATTAGAAACAGTTTTTACGCTCTCCTTGTGCTTCAAAACGGAAACCTGCAAGAACATTAAAAAATGCTTAATAAAAATAATAATTTTCCTTATAAATTCATATCGTAAATGATCTTCCACACAATAAATACATTTTCTGTAAATCCCTTGTCTTTCAGTTTCACCAGTTCAGATTTGTAGAGCCCCAGATTTGGCATTCTACATCCACGGGGTCGAATCACATTCTTTTCGTATTCCATTTATAAGAATGTAATTCAACTCAGACTGGTTATTCTCAAAAGCCTCATAGAACGAACTCCCACGTGGTTGCTTCCCTAAACACGACAATCTTAACATCTTCGTCTAGAGTCAATCGTTATCTATCATCCATATCCTCATAATCTTCGCTTCCTTTCACTTACATCAATACTTCTTTACTCACTCAGTAAGCACTACCTTAAGTGGGTATCAGCAATGCATTAGTGAATATTAGTATGATATACTAATATTCTATAAATAAACTGTCGTCTAAATCCAACAAACAATGAAAATGGCACTGACATTTCATTTTAATTAGATATATTTACAAAAATTACGCAATATACCTTGAATAACTAAAGAGTAAATTTACTCAATAAAATCGCCATTAGCTTCAACAACGGCCTCCAGATGACTGGATGGTCTCCTTGTTTAAGTTCGTGAATGCTTTCATAATTCTTGCCTTTAGTTCATCTTCGTTGCTAAAAGGAATTTTGTTTGTCTCTCGCTCAACTGTGCCCCACACATAATAATTAAGGGGTTTGCAGTTTGGGGAGTCAGGTGGCCAGATATAATAAGGGATGTAGTCGCAGGAATTGTCTAACATCCATGATTTGGTTCTCCTGAATGTCTAGCATGGCGCAGATTCCTGTTGCCATATATAGAATCTTCCAGCAGTTACATATTACCCAGGTTAGCACTTACCTCATCAAGACACTTGACACTTGATGTCGATAAATTTAAAACGAAGAACAAGCATAAACGAAATTAAAAATATAAACATGGGGACAAATTACTCATCACACTCCATTCCATATATATAGTAGTCGGGTATCCTCAAATATGAGTGGCCACTCATTATATATATATATATATATATATATATATATATATATGTATATATATATTGGTTGTTTTCGACATATGCGGGTCATGTAACTCAGTATTTAGAATCAATACCCAATCTAATCGCAGATATCATTTGATCATAGTGTGTAGAACCAACAAGGTTTTGGAAGATTAGAAAACAGAGATTGTCCATATTATGACACAAGGTCTCCAAAATGTGCGCAGCAGGGTTTGAATTAAGAGTCTTTTTTTAGACCATACGACACCCAAGGCTATAGGTCCCAGTTTGTCTTATTATTTCCCATAAATGAGGGGTGAAATAAATTTATAACTTTCCTAGAGGTATAAGTGGAATGTAGGCCAGATACAGGGAAAAAGAGACAGGGGAAAGCAATGGATAACTTATTTGAAGGACCTAATCAGGTGGATGACAGAATGAGGATTGCATGGTGTAACAGGAGAAAGCGTGCTCAGAGCCACCAGGATAAGGAAACGTGGAAAGCCATGATCGCCTACGTCCCGAAGGGACAGGGCACATAGAAGAAGAAGAAGAAGAAGAAGAAGAAGAAGAAGAAGAAGAAGAAGAATATGTATATTAAGTGCAACGTCAAATGCCATCTTCTGTCTTCTTGATTTCCAACTTTGTCTTGTCCTTTCCTCGACATCCCCGGGAATCTGTTGCTTGTTTTTTTCTTTCTTTCCTTTTCTCTCAATGTAACCCTCTGTGCACCAGAGGCGGAACTGGCTTGCTTGGGGCGAAACGATTATAAGAAAAATAATAATAATAATAACAATAATATACAGGCTGATTGAAAAGTAAATTCTCGTTTAAAATACTTATAACTTACTTATTAACTATAATTTTCACAAGAAATGTATTTGAGAGGAAAGCATTTAACTAAAGTTTTTATTCAAAATTTGATACGGGCAACAGATTTCGCTAGACAGCTTCTCAACCGCTCAGGGATGGCGTCAAAAAATTAAGGAACTCTTGTGGTACGGAAGACATAATTTGCCCTTCAAGTTCTTCGAAATTCTTGATTTGGATTAGTAGACTAGCTCAGTAAAGTCATAGGGTGTTAATTTAGGTCTCCTGGTGTGATAGCATTATTGTGATGTCTTCACTCTTCAGGGGAGTTTTTTCACCGCTAAAAAAAAACAAAAAAACATAAGAGTGAAGATATCACAAGAATTCATTAACGAATTTGGCATGATTGAAAATGACGGATCAGTTTATTGACAAACTTCCCCACATTAATTCATTTAACGCTCTATCTCTGTCCTGATATCGAGAACTTTATGACCAACAATTGCCTAAAATAACATTTTTTGGCATAGCATCCATATATATATATATATATATATATATATATATATATATATATATATATATATACAGTCTTTGAGATTTCACTCGCCCGATCGACTCAGTCGATTATAAACTTAAATGGGCGATTAAAGTTTATTGCTTTACTGACCCGCAGTCAATTCAAAATCTCGCAGTGAAACGTGTCCCTTCAAATATAGAAAAAGTAAATTTAATTCCTTTTACAACCCAAAAGTATGTCACTGGAGATTCACAAGTTACTTTGAATGACCTACAATGACATTACTGAACTCTTTGGTCTTATACATGGCGCCTGATTTATGTCAAAAAGTGTGGTTAAACAAAAGACAGTGACATCACGCAATCATCAAAGCATGATATGACAAATGGAATTTAGATTGACAAGCTCGCTTTTATCTTCCCGGTCAGTGAAAACATTCGTTTAATTAACGCTTCCAGAGTGGAGACAAAATGTCTCTGTCGCTCAGATTAAAGACACTCACAGATTTTTAGAAACTCATTTGGAAAAATATTATCCTTGACTCGACATCCATATTTCCTCCCCGCTTAAGAAAAGTAAAAACGAACATTTGGAAGAAAGAAATTGTATAAGTAAGTAAATTTTTTATAGAAAATCGTTGAGAAAATCAGATTTGTTATTTTTTTATCATCTATGATATGGAGGTTGTAGTCAAATAGAAGAAAGAAACTACGAATTTAGTTACCTCCACTCAATTGCCAAAATAAAAAAGCACATCATGATATTAAAACTTAATAAAACAAAGTTTTATCATCAAAATGTTTCTGCTATTATTAAGAGGAAAAATCAAATTGTGTTATTATTTTTTTTTAAATTTAGAAACTTTCTAACACGTTCGAAATTTTAATTAAAATTTCATTTTTTGTTTTCCGTCAGCGATTCGTGCTATGTTTACGAAAGGCGACCATTAAGAAAATGGAGTCGGTCGAGTAAAATGATTTTAGGGCGAGTAAAAGTTTCCTTCGCTCTCGACCACCGGTCGAATGATTTCTTTTTCAAATCTCAAAAGCTATATACATATATAGAGTCATCTGTAGACAGATCTGTTTCGCTGTATCACAGCTCATCAGTACGTTTAGACAGCCGATTGCTTTTTACCCAGGATTGAAACCCGACTGAATTGGTGTCAGTCGGCGATTCTACCTCTGAGCTACGGGCGCTCGGTAGAAGGTGGCAGACTTTTTAGCGTGTATATTATCATTATACACACGCCCATATGTATATATATATATATATATAACTACTCTCCCAAGCCAACATACACTTCAACAAATATGTTGAAATATCAATCAGACGAATTATACACGCTCAATAGCTGAGAGTGTTCTAATTCATTGCAGAATGAACGATGCGTAGATGCTAGAGTAGCTACTGTTTTTCAAAGTCTACAATTCTTCCAGAGTGCTCAATCAGGGTGTGAGAGCGTAATATATATATGTCTGTGTATGTATGCAAATAATGATGATTTTGATATATTGTAATCTTACTGAAATAAGTCACTGTTGAACAAATATATTTTTTTTATCTGAAGATAACTAAGGAATGTCTCTGCCTTGCTGTCTTTCTTTTGCCTCTTTGCCATTTGCTCTTACTTTTGTGTCTGGATCATAAATCAACATCTCTTTGTCTTTATCCTCCTCTCGATATTTCGCAGCTCTCTTCACTTACCTTTTTGAATCACCTCAACAACTGTATAACGTCTGTGCAGACGGCTCAGTTTACTATTACCCAGTTTTTAGTACATACTTGCGCTGTCAATAAGCTGAAATTTACCTATTTTATGACGTCTGGGTGGCTGATTTCACACTGATAAAATATATATGATGACTGTTCTTGCGTTAGGTGAAAGTTAACTTCTTGTTTCTTTGTAGTGACAATAAAAAGTTCTCTTTTACAGAAAAGCCCATGATTATTCTGTGGAATCAATATCTTTGATGTCTGTGTCTTTGTGTTTTCATTAGAAAAGCGTTTATATAGAGATATATGTTTGTGTAGCTGCGTCTGTGTGCGCGTATATCTATTGATCGAATCCATTCACAAACATATAGATATTAATTAAACTTATCTAAATCTGGCAAAAAGACACATTTTAAAAACTTTCATAAATAGAAAGGAACTCAGTCAATCAGTTAAGTGCCAATTTATACTGGTTGAGCATGTCTCTTTTCAGACATGACTAACTAGACAGAAGCTTTTCTCGTAATAGGTTGCCATTTCGTTCTGCGGTAGACTGAGTTTTATCCAAGTCTATATAACCAAATATGTCCTGCTATTCAAGCCATGGATATGCGTTGTGGTGCAGTGGATATCGGCTCGGAACGACAAATCGGGGAGCCGAGTTCGAATTCCAGTTGAATTTCTTGCATTCACTTACGCACAAATACCCCTGAGAAAGGTATTAATTCGTCTGTTCCCTCCAGTTATGGGTTACATAACAAGACAGATTGGGTTCTATAACCTTTGCTGGCATTCAGTCCACCGCAGAAAGCAATGGCAACCTACTGTGGATAATCTTCTACCCAGTCAGTCATGTTTCGAAAGAGACATGATCACCCAAAGCGTGTATCACCTATGACGCTCAACCGACTGATTCAAGCAATAACTGGAGGGAGAAAAGATGGTTTAATACCTTTCCCAAGGGTCTCTGCGCGTAAGTGAATGCAACGAATTAAACTGGAATTCGAACTCGGCGCTCCAATTTCTCGTTCCGATTTGATATCCATTGCACCACAACGCGCATACTGATGCTTGCAACTCAATATTTATATTCCTGAAATTTACCTGTACACTAATTCCGATAAAATCTTCATTAGAAAAATCAACGTACAGGCCCTGAATTTCCGACTCACAATAAGCGGATGTTCTCTAAATAAGGCCCCCTGTCTTGAAAGCTTATTTGACTCACCCCATATATCAAGTGGAACTCGAATCCATCGATCAAGTTGCTGAAATACGGTTGGTTTCCCTGTACTGTACCTATGCTCTATCTCTACAACAGCCAGATGCGGCATAAAACAGAGTTACCCAGCATTCCCTTTAATGACTTGATAAGGGTAAAAAGCATTTTTCGACCTTAAAACCTCTATTCCCACAAGCGAAACTTTGCATACCTCTCTCTATTCTATCGCTATTTCCATGGAAAATATTCATTCCTTCGTTTCACAACTATAATCCTCCGAGTTAAAACACGCTACGCCGGGTATATTGAACCATTCTTTTTAAAAGTTGTTGCTTTGTGGATCTTAATCACAGGAGGATGCTTTCCTGTCCACTGGTCCTGGGTATGACGGTAAACTGCGTCCGGCAGCAAGACCACTGATTGGGAGGTTGTGAGAAGCATCGAACCACCTCTTAATTGTTGTTGTTCCCAGGCCCACCCTGACTCAGAGTGGTAACACCTGTTAGGGTCCCAGCTATGGGAAAATAGTTAACCCCCAAACTGGAGTCAAAACACTATGAAAGTATAAAGTAGACTTTTATAGAAAAATATACATTTTTGAAGAAAAACTATAACCATTTTTAATACAAAACTAGAAGACATCTTCCGTTTTCTAAAATTAAAAAAATTACAAAAAACCCCCCAAACTTTTCACCAAACTCTGACTAAATCAACCTTCTCACTATAACGGAACATTTAAAAAATACCTTAAAACCCTAACTTTTTGGCATTAAATAACCCACAGTTGTTGATATGACGTTAAGCAAAACTCAAACTCAAACTCAAACACCTGACCACTACAATCTTAAAGATCTCTCCAAGTCTAACATTAACCCTTATATCCATTTTTACATACCATCATAAATTGCTCCCCTTATTCTTATCGTTCACGCAACGACAGCTTTCAGTAACACTCTACATTGATAGACCCTTAGAACTTGCACGAGATGAACATTAAATAAACAGTTATATCTATCTATCTATCTATCTATCTATCTATCTATATATATATATATATATATATATATATATATATAATATTATTTATTCATAAATTATAACATGGATATGTTACAATATCACTACAAAAGTATCCATTTTGTTTCAACAATTTTGTGTCTTTTCAAGTGATGTGATGGTTAAGAAGTTATTAGCTCTACTTTTGTATTGAGCACTTACTTAAAAATAGTGTTTCTTTTGACAAGGAATATTATTCCAACAATACTTGTATATATATATATATATATATATATATATATATATATATACCGTTTAATAATAAAAACAGAGCATCTACTCAAATATGAGCATCCATTTAAAATAATTTTTAAAGAAATAAATTAAAAATAAATACACACACACACACACACATATATATATATATATATATATATATATATATATAAGTGAATAAGAATGAAGGAAACAATTGCGACCTTCAAACATTAATTTAAAACAGTACTCAATATAAAAATAGAGTAAGGAATATTTATTATTAATTATTACATTAGGACATATGCAAACTACAAACTACTACAAAATTGTAGATTTTGTTTTGACATTAGAGACTTAAGTAGCCTCTGTTTTGTTGCACTGCTTCCAGTCGCTTTTTATAGTTGGTCACAAGTTTTATACACTGACCCACCGTTTCATTACCCCATTCTTCCTTGCATAATTCCTCTAATTGCTTGATATTTTGTGGATTCCGATTATCAACTTTAACCTTCAAAGTATTCCACAAATTCTCAATTGGATTCAAGTCAGGAGACTGACTTGGCCAATTGAGAGTACTAATACCATTATTTTCAAACCATTCCTTTGTAAGTTTTGCGGTATGTTTGGGATCATTGTCGTGTTGAAGCACGAAATTCCCACCATGTCCTAAAGAAGTTGCAGATTTCTGAAGGTTCTTCTCTAGAATCTCCTTGTACATGCTACCATTCATTCTACCATGGATAACTTGTAACTCCCCAGTAACCTTAGATGAAAAGCATCTCCATATCATAATGGAACTACCCCCAAACTTAACTGTGGGGATGGTATTGTGCTTGTTGAAGGCAGTGCCATTTTTTCGCCAAACACTTGTCGCTGTGTTCCTTCTGAATAGTTCAACTTTCATTTCATCCGACCAGATTACCTTTTCCCAAAACTGCATACCTTTCTTTTCATAAGTTTCGACAAACTTTAATCGGTCTTTGACATGTTTGGTTTTCAGTAAAGGCACTTTTCTTGGAGATCTTAAATAAAAGCCTGTACGATATAGAGCTCTGCTAATGGTATCCTTACTTACCTTAATTCCAGCACCCTTAAGAACAGTTTTAATTTCAGAACAAATAATGAAGTTTTTTTTTGTTTTGTTTTTTTTTGGGGGGGGGTTGCACATTTTTGCTGATCCATCTTGAAGTCTTCTCATTTATTTTTCTCGTTCTTCCATTTCTTGGAAGGTTTGCTGTACCGTCGCCATACTTCTTATATTTTCTGATGATATTTCCTACTGTACTTAGTGCTAGATTCATTTCTTTGCTAATTTTTTCGGTAACCTTGTCCTCCTTTGTGACGTTCAATGATTCTATCTCGCATATCTCTGGATAATTTTTTAGTTTTTGCAGTTTTTAATCCTTGAATTGCAGAATGCACATAAAAGAGTCAGATGATTAGTAGCACTGTCTTGTAAGCAATTGTGTGCTTTCTGATTGGTCAGAGAAAACATTCCAATACTATCGAAAATTTGAATATTTAAAGTCTTTCAAAATACAAAGTTTCGATTGGAAATTTGAAAAAGTGTCATGTACTTTTGCATAGGGTAATTTTGAACTTTGATACAAAATTGATTCAACCAGGAGTTTTTAATTTTCCTTCCACATACAACTCAAACAGCTTTACGAGATATTACTTACCAAATATCAGGCAAAATGGCGAACATAAACTAAAGTTATAACAGATAACAACATGTATCCAATACTTATACGTGTCACTATATATATATATATATATATATATATATATTTATTTTATCGATACTCTATTTAAGTAGATATTCTGTTTTTAATTAAAAAGTATTACATGTTTATATCTACTGGCCTGATTATTTATGAAAATGTGTGTCATTCGGCAGGATTCGAACTTGCGACCCCTATCCACATAGGGGAAGCTACCACGTAATCTGGCACGTCTTAGACCTCTAGACCACGAATGGCCATTAGTCCAAACGATATAAATAATATATGTTATATATATGTATAATTTGTTACTCAGCAGATTGATTCATATTCATCAACTCAACTACAAAGTTTTGAAGACAAAGGTTATTTTAATGGCTTAGTAAACTGATCAGGAGGTTTCGGTATTAATAATCTGGAAAATTTAATAATAATTATAATTATGCCATAATTTAAAAATTGGTACATACATAAACACGAACGCCATAAAATATGCTCATAATGTCTCGGAAACACTGAAAACAAGAAAACATCGAATTTACAAATTTGGCACATAATTCAAAATTATTTCTGTTTCATAAATTTTTAGTGAAGTTAAATAAATAGCAAAAAGTGAAATTTATAAATAATTTCCTACTTGTTTCTAAATTAGTCGGATTTAATCCATTTCAACTTATAATGTGTGCATGAGCATAGACATCAACACTGAATGGTGACTGCCCTAAGCAATCAAAAGACCTTGTGTTTTTCCTCTTTGCATAGATTCAATAAATAGGCAACTAGAGAGCTGGGTTATAAAAGAAAGAAAGAAGACGATTTCAAGTCGATTTTTTTGTTTTTTGTTTTAGCTTTTGGCCGACATTTTATATTACTTACAGTCCTGTCCTTGAGATTGTTGATTTTATTTCTTCCATTTTATGTATTTGTTTATTTATTTACATTTATTTTTCCTTAATCTTATTATTTATTTATTATTGTACATTATTTATTTCTATGGATGCTTACATCGGCGCTAATGTTTAGTATCTGAAATAAAATTTATTGGTTTTAGGTTGGGGGTTATTCGTCGTTTAGTCTAGTAACCTGTAATCTAAAACTAATAAACTTAATTTCAAATACTAAACTTGCCAAACGGCTGCAAGATATATATATATATATATATATATATATATATATATATATATATATATATATAAAACCAGTGATTTTGGATTACATCCAATAATTTTGACTGCTTCTTCAATTTGGGGTAAATATTGTTGTGGGACTGGTGCCATGTAAGGCATTTCTTCGCTTCAAGCACAGTTACAATTGTTCATCACGAGTGGATCAATGAGCTTAAACTCAGTAGCTGGTTATGGTTAAAGGAAAAGGTAGTCAAGCTTAATGAACGTTAAAAGTGGGAAAGAATGTGGGTACTTAACTGGAAACATTCATTTTATGCATTTCGGAAACCGCGGATGTAATACGTTGTCTGCCAGAGGTCAGTTGAAATCGGTATTCAAAGGTCAAAGTAAAGCAATCTTTTTTTTTTTTAATGCGTTATGTTATATATTCAATAATTCAGGTATAAGTGATTTGCGTGAAAAACAACAACTATACTTGAAATAAAAAAGTAATCACACACACACACACACACACACACACACACACACACACACACACACACACACATATATATATATATATATATATATATATACATGAGTAGACGTTTATTAAAGTTCACCGTATACAAGGCCCAAGAGCCACTCAAGGTAGGGTGTTTCGGAAGGAGTCAGTCCCCTTTTTTCTTTTTTACTACTCTTGTGGAACTTATGTTTACACCCGCTTACTTATTTTTGATTAAAATTTCTTTTTAATCGAGTTCCACCTTCCCTTCTATAACGTCAAATTAATGTGTCCTGATTATTATTTTAAAATAACGTTCACTTTTGATAATGTATTGGCTGAAAAGGTCCTAAAGTGTTCGTTATATTATGATGTCCCTTTCTGTTTAAATCAATATATATCGCTCATTCACTAATGAATTAGAGCACTCTGGCTATTGGGCGTGTATAATGACAATATACATGCTAAAAAGTCTGCCTTCTTCTACCGTGCGCCCATGGCCCCGATGTAGAACTGCCGACTGACGCCACTTCGGTCGGGTTTCAATCCTGGGTTAAAAGCTAATCGGAGTCTAACCGTACTGATGAGCTGTGATACAGCGAAACAGATCTGTCAGCGGATGAATATATATACATATATATATATATATATATATATATATATGAATGGATGTTATTAAAAATAAGCAGACACAATGTTTGCAATTTATTTAATCTTACATATCTAAAGAAAATTTGGTGCCTAAATACACAAATTTTATATATATATATATATATATATATATACTCACGGATAATCTTTTGCGTATTATAACTGAAAGATGTCAGAAATGAGCTAAGTTATAACTCACACCCCTGAAGAAGATCTCGGAAAAAGATTGAAAGTACTTGGGTGTCTTGAGAAATGAATGATAATAACATCTGTCAACGTTACAAATCATTTCTGAAATCTTTCAATTATAATACGCGAAAAATTATCCGTGAGTATGAACGGAATTTATTAAATATATGTGTGTGTCTGTGTGCGTGCGTGTGTACTTGGACTTAAATTGTTTTTGTAATACGTTGTCCGCCAGAGGTCAGTTGAAATCGGTATTCAAACGTCAAAGTAAAGCAATCTTTTTTTTCTAATGCGTTATGTTATATATTCAATAATTCAGGTATAAGTGATTTGCGTTAAAAACAACAACAAAAAAAAAAGCTCGTGCTTGTAGCTTTGATGGCAAGACAACAAAAACGAGATAACTTGCGGTCGGCATCAGAATATAAACAGCCAGACACGAGTTATCGATGACTACAGTCATCAAGATCTTCAATTCTGGAGTTAACCAGTTATCTTTCTCATTATCTATGTTCATAAAATGCGCCTCTTACTTTTTACTCGTTGTGGTGCAGTGGATATCGAATCGAAACGAGAGGTCATAGTGCCGAGTTCAAATTCCAGTTGAATTCATTTACGTACAAATATCTTTGGGAAAGATATTAATCCGTCTCTCCCGTCCAGTTTTGTGTTAAATAGCAGGACAGACTGAGTTCTATAGCCTTGGCTGGCATCCAGTCTACCGCAGAAAGCAATGGCAACCTACTGCGGAATAATATTCTGCCCAGTCAGTCATGTCTCTTTCGAGACATGATTGTCCAAAGCGTGTATCACATATGGCACTTAACGGACTGACTGCTTTTTTACTGACCCTCCAAAAAATGTAAAGAGCGAAAGAAGTGCCCCGTTTGTCTGCACAAACTGGGGCGGTGTATTTTTAAGTACACAGCCTCAAGAACAGGTAGATGATATGATGATCTAGCACTGATCAGAATAAAGAACCATGTGCCTTCATACAGTTTGGCACAGTCATAATTGTCGAGCAGATATTGTCCAATGGCAGGGTCATGAGCAACATCTATATATATATATATATATATATATATATATATATATATATATGTATATATATATATATATATATATATATATCAACCTAAATCTAAAAGTGAGCCAAAAGTCGACCGCGGTTTCATTCGCCGGATCGTCAGGACTCAGCCAAGTCCTGACGATCCGGCGAGTGAAACCGCGGTCGACTTTTGGCTCACTTTTAGATTTAGTTTGTAGTTTTTGCTCTACTTTCGTACTTTCGTATTGAGCTCTTTATTGTTAAGGTTTTCGTCTTGGGGTTCTTTTCCTTCGAACACGGCTTATGCTTTGTTTGTTTATTTTTTTTCCCCCTTTACCCATTTGTTAGTACCTTTTGGGTTTGACGACGTACTTTCCCGATTTGTTAGCAGTAGGTTTTTCTGATTTCAGTTGTGATTAGTGCTACTGTTTTATTGGTACGTTTTACAATATATATATATATATATATATATATATATATTAAATCTAAACGTTATTATATAGCGGATATTCGAGTCTGAAATAGTCGCTTTTAATTTTATGTTAAACAGAGTGCATTGCATCTATCGCGTGTGCACATTCAAGAAAATATGCTCTCCCGCAGAGATCGAACCTGAGTTTCCATTTATAGGTGAAACTACCGCTTAATCTGGCATGATTTTCCGCTCTGCTACAGAAAATCTTACACTCCGGAGAGGGTCTATTTTCCCTTTTTAAGGACGCAGGTTCGATCCCTCCAGAAGAGCACATAATTTATTAGGGTTTCTCGAACGACAGAAGGCTGATAGACGTGATAAACACTGTGTGAAAAAAAAGGACCGTTTTTTAAATAAGAGTATCTATTATAATAAATGTCGAATTAAAGATAAATTCATTAAAGTTTATATATATATATATATATATATATATATATATATATATATATACATACACATATATATATCGGTAAAATCGGAAAGCCGAGTTCGAATTCCAGCGGAATTCGTTGCATTCACTTACGCGCAATTACCTGTAGGAAAGGTCCGTCTCTTTCCCCTCCAGCTATGGGTTACATAGCAGGATAGATTGTGTTCTTTAGCCTTGGTTGGCAACGAGAAAGTAATGGCAACTTACTGCTGAAAAAATCTTCTGCTCAGTCAGTCATGTCTCTTTTAAGTCATGTTCGCTCATGCGTGTATCACGTATGGCACTTAATTGACTAATGTATACGAGTGTGTGTGTTTATATATATATATATATATATATATATATATTACTTTTTTATTTTTGCTCAAAAGCTCTTAGCAATCGAATTTGTAAAAGTATGAACAGTTAAAAGTCGTAATTTCAATGCTGCCTGAATAATTGTATGTAATTTTTCTATGCTAGTAAAATGAAAGAAATGTTCGCTTCAACTCAGTGAGTTTATTAACTGTTTATACGAATATCTTCTTTTTTGTGCATGAAATGTTTCATTGGCTTTCATTTTCGAGTTACAACTATTTTTCTTTTTAACGATAAATGTCGTTGTGAATTTGTTCTGCTTTGTAGTTTGAAAAGCATGAGATGAATGTGGGCTATAACAACAATTTTTATTGTGTACTATTTATGAAATCAAAATCATTCAACAGAAAATCAAGTCACCGTAGATCAAAGGTTTGAATTACTTCCTTTCTTGTCAAAAGCTCCCGGATGTATGGCAAGCAAATCATTTCCAAGACGAAGATCCATGAATTCAAATGATAATTGTGATGGTAATAATAGACGCGTTCTTATATGGAAACATTTGGTATTCACTGGTCGAGTAGTGCCGGTTTAAATTTATAAAAAAATTCTATTAAAACAATTATTCGGAAAAATAGCTTTTTTAACTTAAGTAACTTGTTTCGTGTTTTCCAGTTCTGATAGGGGTTTCCTTTCTAACTTTCGTTTAGAGAAGCATTTTGGTTGTTAATATTTTCTCTTCAAAATATATGTGCTATCCATTTTAGTTGTTGCCGCTGCTGAAAGTAATCAAGTGCTATGGTATCTGTTATTTCGTACAGTTCTTCGTAATTTCGTAGTGCCAGTCCACAAGGTTCGAAAAATGATGGCCCTCACCAAGTCCTACTGGCTCCATTCATTCGAGGTCAATTTTAACACTTGATATGACAAAATAGGACAGATGGTGTTCAAACTTAAACGTGTTTATATTCTTTTATTTTTTTATTGATGATATAATGTTGAATTCCTTGCATTCACTTACGCGCAAATACCCTTGGGAAAGGGGTTACTCCCTCTCTTCCCCAAAGTTATGGGTTAAATAACAGAACAGATTGATTCGATAAACTTGGTCGGCAACCAGTCTACCGCAAAAAGAAATGACAACCTACTGCGGGATAATCTCCTGCCCAGTCAGTCATGTCTCTTTCGAGACATGATCGCCTAAGCGTGTATCATGTATGGCACTTAACTGACTGACTGAATATAATAGTTGGAATCATGATTACGGTTTCTACTGGGCATAAAGTGGGGGATAGGTTTTCTATTTTTATGAAGTAATAAACTGATCCCCCACTAATTACTACGTAAAAATATAATACATCTCTTTCCCCTTTAGCTATGAGTCAAATAACAGGACAGATTGGGTTCTATAGCCTTGGCTGGCAACCAGTCTACTGCAAAACGTAATGACAACCTAATGCGGGATAATCTCCTGCCCAGTCAGTCATGTCTCCTTCGAGACATGATCGCCCAAGCGTGTATCATGTATGGCACTTAACTGACTGACTGAATGTTGATATGCCATTCTGTGTCTTTACGTTTCAGAGATATCGATGTGAATATATTTTGATGATCCAACACATGTTTTATTAAGGTATACGCTTTGGATTGCCTTAAATTATCTGCATAAACATGATCCCATAAAATTGTGTGTAGATAGGTATGTCAGACAGTTTAGGTGCCATACGTGATACACGCTTGGGCGATCATGTCTCGAAAGAGACATGACCGACTGGGCAGAAGATTATCCCGCAGTAGGTTGCCATTGCTTTCTGCGGTAGACTGGTTGCCGACCAAGGTTATAGAACCCAATCTGTCCTGCTATTTAATCCATAACTGGAAGGAAGAGATGGATTAATACCTTTCCCAAGGGTATTTGCGCGTAAGTGAATACAATGGATTCAGCTGGAATTCGAACTCGGCTCCCCGGTTTCTCATTCCGAGCCGATATCCACTGTACCACAACGCACATCCTCAGATAGGTATGTACGTAGGTTATTTAAGAATAACTGATATACATAGCTAAATCAATAATCCGCACGTTAATGATAAAAAAAAAATTACATTTACAGAAAATACGGTGAGTCCATAAAATTCGGGTGCACTTTTTAAAAATTTTTAACTTTATTTGTATTTGCGATAGAAATAATTTGCACATGGACTTTATGGACACCATGTATTTAATTTTCAATGCAACCTCCTTGATGAACTGGCTTGTCCGTAAAGTTTATGTCCCTTTTTAGTCATTTATGTTCTAACATGTCAAAACACGTCAATTCTTTTGATAGATATAATATGCTTACATCTTCGATTAGAACACGCTTCAAACTATCTTTTGAGGTAACATTACTTATCAATTTCCTATTCCGATGAAAATTGAATATTATAAGGCCCTTGATGCATTTTATTAACGGAAAATTCAAAATGCCTCTCAAGCAACATACAAGATATGTTCTGTATGTATGGTGATGGTGCTTTAGCTGACAGAACTGTACGGAAGTGGTTCGTTAAGTTGGTGATTGTAGCTTCAATGATAAAGAACGCTCAAATGACTACTAAATTAATACATTGACTGAAAAATAACCCGCATTATGCAACGTGGAAACTGGCAGAAACACTAAATTTATCAAAATCGACAATTCATGAGCATTTAGTGAAGCTTGGATACTCAAATCACTACGATATTTGGGTACCACATTATGAAAAGAATCTCTTGGGTCACATTTCTATTAAATGCAATGGAAATGCGCCTTTTTTAATCAAATTTTAACGGGTGATGACAAATGGATCGTTTACAAAAATGTTCAGCGAAGATTTAGGATTAAGCGACATCAGCCAACTTTAGCCACCCCAAAAGCAGGTCTTCATAATAAGAAAGTCATGCAGTTCAACTGATGGGATCGAAAAAGAATCCTGGACTATGAGCTTCTGCCAAATACCCAGTCAATTGATACTGAAAACTACTGTTCGGAACTGGGTAAATTAAAGGCAGTAGTTTAAGAAAAACGCCCAGATTTTTTTATCAGGATAATGCCTAACCTGACTTCTTTTTTTTGGGGGGGGGGGCAACAAAAATGTTGCATACAGAGAGAGAGAGAGAGAGAGAGAGAGAGAGAGAGAGAGAGAAAAACAGAGACAGAGAGAGAGAGATGGAAATCATTCGGCCCAAGAAACAAACTGGTCTTCGGCTATTCTGTCTGATTTTGTAAAATGGGTAAATTGAGAATATTAACTGAGTGTCTGTTTAAGAATGAAAAAACGTTCAAAAATGTTACCAAAATTAACCCATTAATTAGTTGATGAAAAGCGTCTATTAAAACATATTTTGTACATTGTACGTTTTGACGATCGAGTTAGAAAGATAAATTTACTACACTTTACTGAAATAAGAGAATAGTCTAGAAAGTAAAAATTGATGCGAAATACCTTTTGTAAGTAGAAAAAGTAGCATGAGAGCAATCTAACCTCATGGACTGAATAAAGTGTTTGGTTTAAGATTCTACAAAGGATACCGAGTAGGACATACCCCTGAAGAAGGTTAATGGTTTCGAGAGTACCATAATCAAACAGCGTATACGAGTTCAGTTTAAAGTCTTAATGATAAATGTTTTTGATACATATGTCATGAATCTAGATGATAATTTAACTTGGGATTATTATTTTTATTTATTTAATATGTTTTTGGTTTAGGATTTTTTTTTTCGGAGTGTCCAAATTTAGAGCATAACAACAGTAGAGCTTGTTATTGGTTTGAATTATCCATGGAATATAAAAAAATATACAATATAGTGTAGAAATCTCTCTTTCTCTCTCTTTCTTCCCTTCTCCATATATCATCCGAAATTATGCAACAGCGACTAACGTAAACAAGAAAATTAAATTATCTACTACAAAAAATTCAAAACTGCCGATCTCATCGTCAATAATAATAATTCACCTGCAAATTGTAAACTACCTTACCCATTTTTAACGCTCTCTCTCTTTCTTTCTCTCTTTCTCTCTCTCTCTCTCTCTCTCTCTCTCTCTCTCTCTCTCTCACCTAACCCACTTTCTTTACGTTTCAAATCTACGGTTAGCTCTCTAACTGACATGTTGAATGTATCTTTAGATTTTAGTTGACATCCGCTCTTGCGCGTACTCTTTGATTATATGTTGCGTATATATATGCTTATGTATAAATATGTATGTGTATTCGCCGAACTGGTGTAATGATGTATTTTTTCTTAAATTTTCTCTTTTAACGGAGCTACCTTTATTTTTATTCGGGTTTTTGAGGTCTTTGTGAATTTCATTCGTGTAAAATATTTTGTACAATAAAGACGGAAGCTGATGATGGTTCACCTGAAACAGGCCTAAACTTCCGATTTATCCTGAAATAACGTGTCTGCCTTAATTTTGTCTTATATTTTCTCTATATGTATTTATATACATATATATTTAGAGCTCTCTGAGAGAGTTATCCTACCACTGTATGTACAGGATACTCGTTTGGATTCTTCTATATCTACACCGCATGCTGGTATGTATATATATATATATATAACACTATATTCTTGGATTCTTCTATATCTACACCGCATGCTGATATGTATATATATATATATATATATATATATATCATTTAGAAATCTTTTTTAGATATACTACAATTTCATGGGTAACACATATTTCACCGTAAAATGGGTCTGACGAGCCGCAAAAAGGTCATTATTGTGCGGTAAAATATGTATTATCCATGAAAATGTAGTATATGTAATAAAATTTCAAAATTATATTACTCTGTTAAATTAAATAAATGAATTTAACATTGAGTTCCTTTGAGTTTGTCTCTGTCGGAATTTACCTGAATAACATACCAACTGTTCTACGTGATATATATATATATATATATATATATATATATATATATATATATAATCAAGGAAGCTCTGTTCTACACATTGATGACTTTCAGTACTAGGTTTTGAGTTCTTTTTGTAACTCGCGCGCACACACACACACACACACACACACACACACACACACACACACACACATACATATAGTGTTAGATTGTATTATGCTTAGTGCCGGAATCGCTGCTTTTTTTTTTCGGAACGAGAAATCGGGGAGCCGAGTTCGAAATTCAAATTGAATTCCTTGCATTCACTTACGCACTATTACCTTTGAAAAAAGTATTAATCTGTCTCTTCCCTCCAGTTATGGGTTAAATAACAGGACGGATCGGGTTCTATAACCTTGGCTGCCAACTAGTCTACAGCAGAAAGTAATGGCAACCTACTGCGGGATAATCATCTGCTTAGTCACTCGTGTCTCTTTTAAGACATGATCGCCCAAAGCGTGTATCATGTATAGCCCTTAACTGACTGACTGGTAGAATGGCGTTTAAAGCAAGTTTCTTATCATAAAGTGCTCGATATCAAGATAAGGATATATATATATATATATCTCGTTCACTGGTTTATATTATTTTTTGCAGTTGACTATATATATATATATATATATATATATAGTCATCCGCAGACTGACCTGTTTAGTTGCCTCACAGCACATCAGTATGGTTAGACACCAGATTGCTTCTGACAAGGTTTCAAGCCCGACCGAATTGACATCAGTCGGCGTTTATACCTCTAAGCTATGGGCACTCGATTTAGCCTGTTATATAAACAATGTGAACAGACGCCAGTAGCCAAGAATGTTCAAATTTATTACTGAATGAACGATGCGTAAATAGCGAATGAGTAGCTACTGGTTTTTAGTTTCTCTATAGTGTTCAATCGGCGGGCGAGAACGTAATGCAACGGTCTTAATTATGACATATATATATATATATATATATATATATATATATATATATATATATATATATATATAAAACATTGTTAAAGAGCGAACACGCGGCAAAACCTTTCATAATTAGCATCGAAGTTTAATAACTGGTAGTAAAGAGAATGAACTGAGCCGACGCTGTCTCGCGATTGTCTTTCTAATAAACTGAACCAACGCTTAATAACTAATCTCTAATTTTTAAAATTTTTCGGGTATTTGAAAATTCAAGACACGCGTTTGTAAAATAAATCCCTTATCATAAGATAGAAGATGATATTTTTATCTGTATTATCTTAAATTTTTGTTTTCTGTACCGGAGTTATCTCCCTTGAATTAGGTACCTTAAGTAGCAGTGTATTTGCTATCACAATGACGTATAGTTCAGACATATTTACGAAAAGGAAAGTTTAGAAGACTAATAACATAAAAAACAGAGTGCAAAGGTAATAATTAAATAAAAAACAACAGCTGTAATTAGAAACTCACATCTGAAAACTAATACTACTAATAATTAGGATTTAAGAAAATATCAACGTTTTATCTTCTTCATTTTCTATGTGCCGTGTCCCTTCAGGACGTAGGCGACCCTGGCTTTACACCCCCATCTCTTAACGCATTTTCTCTTGGTATTTATCCCAAACCCTGCTTTGCTATCCACTTGCTCAAACCCATCAAGTATGTCACGCGTTGCTGTCTCTCTTCTCCTCTATCTGTCCTGTGAGTATCAGATTCTCCAAGCTCACCTTCCTCATTATATGTCACGTAAGCTTCAGCTGTCTCTTCCTGATGTTAATAAAAGTTTCTTTTTCATTTCCATGATCTCCAAAACCTCGTCGTTGCTCACATGTTCAGTCCATGGTATCCTCAGCAACCTTCTGTAGAACAACATTTCGGTTGCTTCCAGTTTTTCCTTCATCTCTGATGAGATTTTCCGGCATTCAGTGTAATATTGAAGAACAGACATCACATAACAGTTCAGTACTATTTTCTTTGTTTCCAACGAATTATTCCTGTCTCTCAATACTCTGCTTAGCTTTAAGCATGCGTCCTTGGCCATGCATATTCGCAGTCGGATCTCAGTGTCGCACATTCAGTCCTTTGTTAGAACACTTCCCAGGTATGTAAATTTCTGCATCTTCTTGATTTTAGTATCCCTGACCTGTAGTTGGCGTCTTTTGGGCTCCCCTTTTTTGCGCTGATGACCAGGAATTCATTTTTCTTGTAGTTCATGTTTGGTCCTTTCTTTTCGTTTTTTCTTTCTCCCTTCTGTAGGAGGTCTTGTAGTTTACTTTCTCTGTCTGCTATCAGCACTGTATCATCTGTGTATCTTATATTGTTAAGATTGTGGCCGCCTATATCAAATCATGACAGGACTTTTAGTTCTCTTAGTACTCCATGTACCAGAGTTATCTCCCTTAGTTATCTGTTAGTACTCCATCTTATTTGGTGGCAGACGTGAATGAATATATCAATAATGGCAAATATTAATCATGAAAAAAGAATTATAATATAAAATAATAATAATAACAATAACATTGTAACAAATTAATAACATTATATTGTTTAAAAACAACTAATGATAAATGGATTAATAAAATCATAATGTCATTTTATAAAAAGTTAAAAATAAGCAAAATACGCCCGACTTCTCCCCGCCCTGATACTTTGCCGATAAATTCTTTGACACATGTAATGAACCAATCAAGCTTGTTAGCTATACACATCGGGTGAAAATGATTCGATTTGGATTAATCAATAATGTGTGTGATCGAACCAGTCCAGAAGGACAAGCATATCTGTGCTAATCTTTTCCTTCAACAACTCTCTGCGATTCATCTCTCGTTCAGTACGTCTGCACAGCCTGCGAGATCATGCACCCTGCTCAATTTCACAATCACAAAAACCGGCGACTGGGTGTGTCTCCGTTATTGTTTTTATTAAATTTTTACAAGGTAACTGATATTGCCCGGAACGATGTGTTTTCCAATTCCTTGGATTAATCAGCTTCGTTCTCTAAAATCACATGGGCATTTGGAAAAGGAAGAGAAGGTAGAGATGAAAATGAAATATGCGAGTAAAATCCTAGCTCATCACGTTTTAGAATTTTAACAAATCAATGTAAATATTTATATAGAAGAATATAAAAGAAAAGCAACATACTCAAACCTGTCATTATATATATATATTATATTAATTTAAAACAGTGCTCAATATAAAAATAGAGCAAAGAATATTTATTATTAGTTATTACGTTAGAACATTTGAAAAATTACTACAAAATTGTAGATCTTGTTTCGACATTGAAAGTACAATTTCTCATCAGCTAATTACAATGATGGTAATAAATGTTTTTCATTTAATTTGGGGGGAGGGGGCTTATGAAAGCAACATTTCCCTTTATTTTTGGAAAAAAAATTCCGTACAAGGTAAAAGGATTTAATATATATATATATATATATATATATATATATATATATACTACAGTCATCCGCAGACAGATCTGTTTCGCTGTTATATATATATATATATATATATATATGTCTGTGTGTGTATGTGTATCCAAATGAAGAAGAACAAAGAATACGATTGCAACGTTCAAAATATTAATTTAAAACAGTGCACAATATAAAAATAGAGCAAAGAATATTTATTATTAGTTATTACGTTAGAACATTTGAAAATTACTACAAAAATAAGTGAGAAATAGAGAGAGGGAAGAGCCAATGAAAGCAGCTAAAGAGGAGACTTTAAAATTAGAACGGAAATGGGTTTTCGACAGACATTAAAACATAGTTACAATGTTGCAACACAGATCTTTTGGCATTTAAAAAAAAGAATGATGAAATCCCATACACAAACACAAATATTATTCACAGAATGTAAAATAAAAGATATTTAAAAAAAAGCAAGTTGGAAATTCATTAGAGTAATATTATAAATAAGAATAAAAATAAAAATACAATAGAAAAGTAACATTAAAACGAAACAATGAAGTAATAATTTATTTTTATTTTTTTATTATTATTACTATTATTTTATTTTTATTTTTAGTAAAGGAAAAAAGCAATTACTATAAATAATTGTGAAATACGCCCCTTTGATTTCATTTCCCTGTATTTTAATAATTTTAAATTTAAGTTTAAATTTTTTTTTCTATATGTAATCTTAGCATATTTAAATTTTTAATTTGTTTTTAAAAAAATTAGTAGCCTAAATTTATAAGATTTAACTCCAATGAATATCAAGTAAACTTTAATTAAAATCTATTAAACTGTCAGTTTGAAAAATACACCTGAGAATTGTATAACGCTTGAAACTCCGAGTCATGTCATCGACCGTATATATATATATATATATACTTATTTATTTAGCTAGTTTTGGGTCATAGTTAAATTAGACCAGTACACAGTTGTATTAAAAAGTCTTCAATACAACGATATTGTAGAACTTTGCAACCCAGATTTCTACCTTTCTCTGGTTTCAGGCGAGTCACAGTTATTGTAACTCGCCTGAAGACACCTAAATGTAGAATGACTATATATATATATATATATATATATATATATTATAAATTATATTTTAGAACATGTAAATAATTATTCTATATATATATCCGCTATAAAGGTACGTTTGTTTCGACATTGAAACTTCAATGTCTCATCAGTAATGGAAAATCCTCTTTCCTTATATTTATTTAGTTTTGTTAGAGGTGTTGGCGGGGGTTAGTGATAGGGGAATAAGTCTCTGATCGTTGGAATTTTTGGGAGGGAGTGTTTTTTAAGTGGCTGATTAATGAGAGTCTTTGATTTATAGACAGATTTAACCTTGTAAGATTTTATTATCTAGTGATCAGCCTATATCACAGCTCTATATATTATATATCGAGCACTGTTTGAAATTAATGTTTTGGACGTTGTAAGAATTCTTTCTTCGTTCTGTATTCACTCGGATATATATATATATATATATATATATATATATATAGATAGATAGATAGATAGATAGATAGATAGATAGATAACACCTAATGAGCCAGACGAACTTATCTAGGTTTCACCTAAACGGACTTTCTGGGGAAGCTGGCTCTATTTCGCTCTACCTCTGTATTGAAAGCTTTCTGTTAGATGATTACTCGTATCGTTATTTTTTTCTTTGGGCTTCGTGCAGTTCTCGGGCCGAACACTTTTGACTGACGTTCATGTACTAAGCTCTTTTTTTTTTAAACCATTTTTTTCCTTCCGCCGAAAGCATTCGAGGAAGGCTTTCGACACAAGTATAATTATAATCTCGTATATATATATATATATATATATATATATATATATATATATATATATATATATATATATATACTTAAACAAGAAAATAACAAACAGAAACTAAAAATCCTCAAAGCACTCTACATTAAACAATTTAAACCTGGTTTGAATACAATCAATTTCGATATTTCCAACAACGTACTCAAATGTTTGTAATCAGACCATGGAACACAACACCACTATTTTGTCACTGTCTTCGGCCATCCGCCACGGTAGGGATGGACGTATATTTTCAATTCAATTCTCTTCATTGTTAATAACTTAAATGTTCTATGTTTACTGTGTGTTAATATTTACTCTTTGATAATGGCCTATGTGAGCCGAAAGCTTAGACCCGATAAAAAATTCAACAAATACTGTGATTTTTTGTTTTCTTTCAACGACATCACCATCAAGTATATCAGACGGTATGAACGGATCCTACACAAAATTAATAGACAAAACTTGTCTACATTATTCAATGAAACCTGCATTAATATATATATATATATATGTGTGTGTGTGTGTGTGTGTGTGTGTGTGTGTGTGTGTGTGTGTGTGTGTGAGAGAGAGAGAGAGAGAGAGAGAGAGAGAGTCCATAAAAGTTTTAGATAGAGTATATCTGTAAAAAGACAATGCGAAGAAAGATAAATTTTACTAACACATTTGTCCTCTGAGGGACTTTATGAAGACAAATGTAAGGATTTTATTTTGAAACACCTATTTATATACTAGGGCAAAAATCTTATTTATTTCAATATTTGTAGGTATAGGAGTGCATATGAATATTCATGGGGTTAACCTCATGTCCATGGATATGAGGTGATTCAATTTAATGTGAAAAGTAAGTGATATATATATATATATTAGTGAATAAAGAACGAAGAAAAAAAAATTTTTTGCACCGTCCAAAACATTAATTTAAAACAGTGCTCGATATATAATATATAGAACTGTAAACATGTACAAAAACATTGTAGTTTCAATGTCGAAACAAATGTACGATTTGTAGTGGATATATATATATATATAAATTTTGTACATGTTCTAAAATATAATATATATATATATATATATATATATATAAAACTGCATAATTTATATATATATATATATATATATATGATTAATATAAGTTTTCCTTTTGTCTTAAATAAGTTTTTTTTTGTTTTTATTTCTATATATATAATGTTGGGTTGTGAGTAGCGGCAAGGTTGTTGATTTTTCAATGTTCTTTTTTTTGTGTGTTTATTTTTTTTTTAATAAAATGTATTTTGTCAATCGCGTATTTTATTGAGGTAGATATAGAGTGTTGATATGCTCAAAGACTTTATCACTTTGAGTTAACTTTAACGTGACAAACTCATTTTGCTTATATATATATATATATATATATATATATATATATATATATATTTCTACAGTGTTTATTCCTCTGCAGGAGTGTAAAGACTAAAGTTTGAATGAGAAATGCAATGTTTGAGTACGTCTATCCCCACAATGAATTTACAGTCCATTCTTCGAGAAACAATAGCTGAAACCCTGTGGCTGAAAATAAATCAATCGCAGACACATTTGAGATAGGAGTTGAAATCAATTGAAAATATAGAGGAGGAAAAAGCACGTTGAAGAGAGAAAGGGCAAAAGAGAGACAAGATAATCTGAAAGAGAAAAGAGAGAAACTAAGAAAGAAATATTTTGAGAGAGAGAGAGAGAGAGAGAGAGAAGAAAATAAAATAAGAAAGAAAAAAGAGAAAGAGAGAATGTGGTACACAGACAAAATAGGAATCGAAATATTAAAATGAAATACAAAATATAAGAAGGAGAAGAGTATAATAAAAAATATTGAGAGAAACAGTATGGATTTGAGGATCGGATTTGTGTCAGGAGACCTTGAGTCACGCATGTGCAATGGCCAAGCGCTTAGCATGAGAACGTTTCTCCTGCATTTCATGAACTTATCCACTTTCTCTTTCTTTCAATATTCTCAACCAGTTTTCGACTCTACGCTCTGTTTTATGTAATATAAGTTCTGGCAGATATTTCTGCCGCTGTCTGGAGATTTTCTGGATAGCCGCGCCCACCGGGCTAACGTGCCTAGACACTGGACTAGAAATTTCGGTGACGCCATCTTGCCTGTTTGCTGTCTCTGATTCTCTGAAAAACAAAAAATGATTAACAAACTACGGCTTAAGCGAAGTTGTTTGGCTTCATATTTAGAGATGGTATTACAACCTGCATAATTACACTAAACAACAATTAGCAAATGACTTTACAACTTACGAATAGGATTCCGGGTTCCACAAGAGGTTCAGAAAAAGCTGCTAACAATTGCTATGTAGATTGTGATGCTTATCTTGACATATTCCTGAAAAAAAAAAACGTCTGAAGCAAAAACAAAAACGATTTCCAATCATTAGAAAGCAATTTTCTAAAATCTATAAAATAATACGGATTCAATTCCAATATAATTTTTAATCCTTAAGTTTGATTTCACTTTCTTCCTTTTTCCTCGACTGGTGTTTGCTAGGCAGCAATAGATTCGAAAGAGTCCAGTTTTATAAGCCATAACATGTAGGATCGTTTCTCACAGAGTGCATTAAAACGGTAGATCAATAATATAAACAAGCAAATAATCGATTGATTTTTTTCGTTTTTTACGGTTTATCCCTTTATCCCTTGTGGAATATGTAAAGATTAAACATATTTTAACTGAAAAGAACAATTATTCTTTGTGAGTGTGAATATAGTATTAATAATTTTTTGAGGATAACAATAATTTTCCAGATACACTTTCTACAATTTAATGCATATCTGAGCGTCGGGAGGTTCATTCTAGAGTATTTGCGCTGAGTAAAGGTAATAACAACAATCTGAATTCGATTTACATAACATCATTAAAATCTATTTATTATTGGCAAAATAATTTACGAATAAAAATTAAATAGATCCAATTGAGCATAGAATAGTGTTACGAGGATGCATTTATGTATAAAATATATTAATAAAGTCAACAAAAAGGGTAAAATTTATAGTAAGGGATTCTACTGAGTCCTACTTATTAATACAAAAAGTTTTAACTAATGAAGTAGTTGTAAAATAGAGAAATTAGAAATAGAACGTTTGGAAGATTCTAGATCATTCCAAAATATTCGCGAAAGATCTCGATGATTCGAGATTATTCGAGAAATATGCTAATTAGGTGTTAGCTCCTATAAAAATAGGTTTTGGGAAGTGAGTAGTCAGTTGTAAAAATGAATTACTGACATTATCAACTCCGGCCTGATTTGAGTATTATTATATCCAGCCGAGAGAATCTCTACGAAAAGTTGTCGACCAACAAAAACCCAAAAAAAGAACCTCATAGAACAAATCTGGTAAATAAATTTTTGACTCTTTCATTGACCAAACTAAAAAGTATTCTTTATATACACATTTGATTTCCAAAAAAATAGCACTTAGATTACCCGGTAGCTTAACGTGTTAAAAACACACTACCCACACCTTAACTCTCCCTTCGTAACATTTGCCAGTAGTAAACTCAAATTTTCTGTTTTGAATGAACAAATTGTATATTTTGTACATATTTTATTTTGTATTTTTTTGTAAATTAAATATCTGTTAGTGATTTAGCTCTGTTTTTGGTAAATTCTTTTCTTTTCTTTTTTTTACAACTTATAACACGTAACAATAGGAAAATAGTACTCACAAATTTCCTAAAAGATTGACGAAGGGAATGAAATGCTACTTCTGTTCGCACAGAGCTAGATGCATTTTAATGTGGACTCAAGCAGACGTAAATGATGAGCGAACCGGGTTCTGTGCAAAGCAGTTAAAGAATTGTTCTCAGATCTACTCACATAGTTCAATTTGTCAGGCAAGTGGTATCCAATGGCCGAATTATGCACAGAGTTACTCTTAATGAGTAACTCAAACTAACCAGTCTTATACTGGTATGAACATGCTGGGTAATTCAAGTTATCAGTCGCTGATTGATTCGCCCAACGTGTTCAGCTTCACACTGATTTTTAAATTTGTACACGATTAAACCACTTTCAAAATAGAACAAACCATCTTTGACAGATGATGAAATACTGAATTAATACCCAAAACAGCACTGACAATGGAAAAACCTAATGTGACACAAGCCGACATTCTGTCAGAGGCTGGGACCAAAGACTACCGGTTCTTTAATGTGTTTAATCTTATGCTCAACAGCGCGGTTAATGACATTCGCGAGGATATCCATTGTCACAAAAATTAGATGAATGTTTTCATCGAGTCTACAAGGAGAAGAAATCCTCAATACGCGATGTACCAAAGCAGAAATCAGATTTATCTTACGAGACTTCCGGGACAAAAGAATTCCAGTTGGTGAATAAACCTGTGAATATAGACTATACACCGATAAACACTAACAAATAAAACATCTTTACGTTCAACAAATACGTCCAAAAAAAGACAAAGTACAACTGTTTCCACTTCTATAGTAAATTGAAGGGATGGATGAAGGGAATTGAGTTGGGTATGAAAAGCCACAGCATCATTGATGGAATCTAAAATAGAAAACGTAGCATTAACATGATGTAGATATACGTGGGATTACATGTCAGTCATATAGCACACTTATAACTTTAAATGCAATATCAATCGCTATCTGATGCCCTGTTGATTATTATTTCTTTGTTTCCGCTCCTTAGAAATGCTTTTATTTTCTCATTTTTTTTCCACATCAGTAACGCCCTTGTGTCTTGGTAACGTTACTGTCTTACTTGGGACAAAAAAATAAATAAAATTTAAAATTTCAGTATATACATTTTATTTTTATTTTATTTTTCAGTCTTTCTCTGGTCTCTTCATACTATCAAAAAGTTCAAATTTGGATTATTCTGCCAACAATATATTTTGCTAAATTTTGTTTGAGAATCATTATTCTTTGTTTTCCTTTTAATCCATCGACAGAAGCTTTGAGATTACCAAAATTTTCAACTAAGTTCAATATAATTACAGGTTATAATGCTACCTCAAGACTGGTTAATATTATAAATAAACATTTTTAGTTGTCTCTGTTTGAAGAAAAAGACAGACTGTGCTATTACGACAATATTTTCATAGTTTTTTTTAAAGTAATTTGAACATAATGACAAAATGCATTGACGTGAGACTTAAAATTGAAATGTTATTCAAAGAAGGCTACTCTCAAACACAGATTGCCAAGAAATTGAGGATTTCTAGACATGCGATGAAATATTCGATGCAAAAGCAGTTAGAAACTGGCTTAAATGTTGACAAAAAAGAGCTGAAGCAACAAAAGTGACTATTGCTGTTAAAGATAAACATTTGATTATTGAGAGCAGACCAAATAGCGAAATACTGCTGCAGAGTTGAACTTAATTCCTCTCGACAGCAACCAAAGTCGCTCTCAACTGAGAAAAATAGGACTTAGATTGCTGCGCCTCATGATGTGCATGGGCACCAAGAAATCCTTGTTACCTAAAGTTGAATAACCAGAAAATAGCGTGTGGCGAAAAAAAACATAACAATCGGACATGGAAATAACAGTTAAATCTACTGTGGACAGATGAGTTCAAATTCAAAAATGTTCATTGTAAGAGTAAAGTGTATGTGAGAAGAAATCCAGTGAAAAATAAGGAATGAGTGGTACCAACAGTTAAGCATGGTGGTGAGTCTGTTACGGTGTGGGGGACTTTCGAGGGAGAGATACTGGAGATTTAATTCAGGTCAAGGGAATCATAAAAAAGAATAATACTATTCGATTTTGTGAATACATGCTATATCATGTGGTTTGTATATAATTGGAAAAATCACCTTTTAATAAAACAATGACTCAAATTATGTAAAAATTATCTACAATCAAAAAGGAAAAACTCAATATAAGATGGACTGGATAGAAGAGTTTGAAGAGAATACCCAAAGAGAGAGAGTGAGCATTTTAGTGCTTGGAAAGGTGTACCGTCTATTTTTTCTTTTCAAAACATGTTGTAAAGAAAGCCTAATATTTGTAAAGTAGTAATTATGCAATGGTGGTTTGAGTGAAGAAAACAAAATATGTGATGTATTGTTTTCATAATTAAATGCTTATTTTTGTTAGAATAAATTCCAAATATAGTGTAGCTACTGAAATTTTGTCTCTTACTTAAAAAAAAAACACAAAAAACATTTCATTCTACGGTGTTTATTAAAAAATATAGTGTGTATATACAGGGTATATCAAAAATACTTTTGCTAACTTTGATGGGTTCCTAACATAAAAACAAGGTAAAATGTCTATCTGAACATATGTCCAAAATTCTCTCGTTGTATCTCAACACAAAAACTTATACCGAATGTTTAAAATGTCTCGCTTGATTCTAAAGACGCGTGTATCCGTCAGTTCATTGACTGGCAGACCCTTTCAATACCCCTACACGTTGTCGAATGGTTTCGTAATCCTCCATGACACATCGAAAACACATCTCTGCATTATTGATGTCTGCTGCAAAAAATAATTATTTTAAGTTACCCCCCCCACCACCACCACCAGATAAAAATTCAAAGGATTGAGTGCGGGAAGAACGTGTAGGCCATGGAACCGGTCCTCTCCAATTTATCCATCTTTTATGGTAGATGTCACCCAGTGCATCGCGAACAATGTGACTAAAATGTGCTAGTGTCCTATCATGCCTGAAACCACGCACGTCTTCGCTTTAGCAGGAGTACATCCTCTAGCAAGTCTGGAAGTGTGATCGAAATAAAGTCCCTGTACACAACTTCTGTAAAACGTGCTGGGAGAACATCTGAACCTACCAGACAGTTACCTAAAATTTCAGCCGACACATTAATCGTAAACTGATATTGTTTTTTGGCTGTATTGTACCATAAAGATCCTGATTCGCCGACAAATGTTAGTTGTGTAAATTTGTTATTTCTTCTATTTCAAATGTTGCTACATTCGTAAACGAGACTGAAGAGACAAACAATATATCGGAGGTTTGTGCAATAAACCAGCGGCAAAAGTTGTCTTGTTGTGAGTAATCAGAGGACGAAAGACCCTGCACATGTTGTAAATGATACGGTTAAAAGAGTCGCTCTTGAAGCACATTTCATATGGTGCTATGAGATATGTGAAATGCTTGGGCCTCTTGACGTATGCTGATACCTGGATCGTTCTGACAGCTTGCAGAATGCGTTTTTTTGTTCCTTTTTTTTTTGTGATCAGGCATACTAGCGGATCTTGGTCATCCTCGATCCATAGTTTGTGGTGCCATGGATCTTGTCTCAGCAACGCGATGATAAGTCACAGCAAAGGTTGGATAAATTGGCTGCCTTCGTTCTGGAAACACAATCAGATGCAACCGTGTATGCTTGATTTCATTTCCATTCGCGCGGCCGTATCTAAAAACCATATCTGCCTGCTCACGATATGAATATACTGCCATTGTTAAGTAGTACACGTCTTCGTTAACTCACTACCACACTCATTAAATGTTGTAAGCAAACCTTCCAAAAAATGTACACGACTGAAAAATGTAACCAAGACTAAATAAAAGCACAGCTCAATCAACTTATTTTTAAAATAATAACGCAAAAACAAAAGATTTTCGGACATATTTTTTTTTATAGACTTTTGACCTTCTGGTGTGATGAACCCGCCCCCAAAGATTGTAAATGTATTTTTGAAAGACCCTGTGTATATATAATATATATATATATATATATGTGTGTGTGTGTGTGTGTGTGTGTGTGTGTGTGTGTGTGTAGAAATTGAAGTTTACACCGT
Organism: Ascarosepion bandense; assembly: GCA_037127315.1. NCBI lineage: Eukaryota > Metazoa > Mollusca > Cephalopoda > Sepiida > Sepiidae > Ascarosepion > Ascarosepion bandense. The sequence continues at coordinate 72,859 of JBBBDQ010000242.1, forward strand.
GAAGCTGGAGTCTGTTTATGCGTGAACGCAATCTTCAGACCTGAAGATTATGCTCAAGCATTACACAGACGCCAGTGTCTACTTTTATATTTATATTTACATACGCCCATCCCTAACATTGAACACATTTAACTATATATGTAACATATCTTAAAATTATATTTAACACACACACACACACACACACACACACACACACATACATATATATATATATTTTAGCATGGACATTTTAGCGTGTTTTTTAGCATGGACATTTTAGCGTGTTGCATATTAGCGGGGTATACACACACCAGTCACCATATATATATATATATATATATATATATATATATATATATATTTAGGTGACTGGTGTGTGCATACACTGTTGCATCTGATTGTGTTTCCAGAACGAAGGCAGCCAATTTATCCAACCTTTGCTGTGACTTATCATCGCGTTGCTGAGACAAGATCCATGGCACCACAAACTATGGATCGAGGATGACCAAGATCCGCTAGTATGCCTGATCACAAAAAAAAAAAATATATATATATATTTAGGTGACGGGTGTGTGTATACCCCGCTAATATGCAACACGCTAAAATGTCCCTTCTGTGATTCCATACGCCTATGGTTTAAAGGTTAGCAACTCTGAATGACACCGAAGTTGGTCGAGTTTCGATCCCGGCCGGAAGTAAATGGATGTCTAGCCACACTTTTGAGCTCTGATACAGCGAAACAGGCTTATATGTGGATGACAAACATATTATGTTCTCATTACGATTGGGCTCGCTAGAGAGGAAAAGTAAAAAAAAAAAATAAACAGTTACCACTTCCGCAATTTAGCACTACTTTTCAGCAATGAATTGAGTTCTTTCGGTGACTGGCGTGTGCATACCCCGCTTATATACATCACGCTAAAATTTCCCTTCTCGTATTCTATACGCATATGGCTTAGGGGTAGGCGACGACTCCGACTGACAGAAAATTGGTCGAGTTTCGATCGCGACCAGAAGAAAGTGGATGTCTAGCTACACTGATGAGCTGTGATACAGAGAAACAGGCTTGTATGTGGACGACGAATATATATACTAGCAAAACAGTTACTGGTTGAACCAGCAGTCGGTACATCAAAAGAGTGCACAATGCATATTTAAAACAAATGAACTAAATATTCAGAGCTACCAATATGTCAAAGAACCGAACACACACCACTTACTTGCTAACTAGATTTCGACCACGTCGGTCTAGTCTTCTTTTCTACAAAGTAGTATATTTTGCCTGAAGAGAACAGCGTGGTCGAAACCTTGATACAAGTAAGTGTGTGTGTTCGGTTCTTTGGTATATATATATATATATATATATATATATATATATATATATATATATAATGCTATCATTGTTATACTTAGTTATACTTATATTTTTAAATTATTATTATTGAAGCTGTCTAGAAGGACTAGAATATGACACTCTATAAAAGACAACATTGGTTTTGATCATGTTGAATACTTGCAATTATGAGATCCAGGTTGGAACAATATCATTTTGGTTTTAGTTGATAAACTTCTTCATATTATTGGAGTCGATCCCCGGAGTGATGTACACTTGAGAATTATCTACTACTAGAACAATCCTTGTGGATTAAACTGGGTAGTCATTGCTGATGTCATGATCAAGGGTTCTAACGAACTGGCTTTGCTTGACTACTGACTATGCCTGATTGTCACTTACAGGAGAAGAGTTCCGCTCAATACAGTGGCAGTATAAAACACAGATCAGCTTTGTGAGTATTGAAGAAACACGATTATCTATATCAGGGAATAGATAGCCACCTATCAAAGTGTAACGCTGAAATATATAGAGATGCTGGATTCATTTTTTTTTTATTTGTACGGTTTGGAAATGACATGTATTTGATTCATGTGAAATGAATTTCTATTATAATAATAATGTTAATGAAATATGTTGATTGACACACCCCCTACCCGTGCCAGTTCTTTCACATTTTTCCCTGACCATGGTAAGAAATCTATCAAGAATTAAGCACTTATACATTAAAAACTATTTCTAGCTTATACTAGAAAAATAAAAACACATTATTAATTTGACAGAACTTTATAAAATCCTAAATTCCTTGCCAAAATATTCCTCTCTTTCTGCCTAGCTGTTTATCTGAGCAAGAGATGATGGATTTTCTTCATGCGATAATCTGCAATAAGACTAAATATAGACTGCGTTAAATATTTTCTGAAGCTTTCCAAATTGTGAATGTATATATTTACATTGAAGGTAATATAACCTTTCGAAAATTATTTACAAATTTGCTGTTTGCTTGATATCTTCTTTGTTTATGGCTATCAGAACCTTGATTTTCTTATGGATTCAGTGGTCAATCTAGTTTTACCAAACTATATCGCTTTGTTTCATTTTTAGGAATTTTTCTAGTTAGTACTGTCATTGTCATCATAATTCAACCCAAAATCATTTGCATAATTCACAGAGCATTTCTATCCCTATCTTGTACCAATTCTTGTATTTCTGATAAACCCTTTGGTTGCATTTAATTGTGAATTGGATTAATGGTACAAATTTTTCATACGAAAGTGGCATTTATTCAGGGCTTTGTTTGTTTCGGGTTAAACAATTTCTTTATTTGTATTTACTTTTGCTAAGTTTACCAATCTATGTTCAAATCAACAATTTAAATCTTTTCTCAAAGTTAGCTATACATTTCAATATTGTTTTATTAATTTTAAAATTCTTTAGATATTTAAGGATTCGGTACATTTTAATGGAATCAATGAATGTTTCGTCGTTATTTGACATTCTGCAGATTCATTTAATCGAATTAAAGTAGTTCCTTTGTTTACGGGATTACTCTCTCATAACGTTTTTCCCTTTTTATTGATTGTCATTTTCTGTTTTTTGTAGTAAAAGATTGGAACTATAGCTGCTGACCTGGGTCTCGATATCAGGGCTTTTGAATTAAGTTTAGTAAACATCGTTTTTTTTATGATGTTAGATCAGCTTTTCTTAAATTTCTCTACTTATAATGTAGATCTGAAATTTCAGAGCCTGACTGCCACAATTTGTTATAAATGTCTTGAACCAAAATCAATGTCTTCAAACTCTTAACGATAACCAGACATTGAGTTGCTCAAACTATAAAATCTACTCTCCTTTTGCCCGTTGATTTGGAACCATTTTAATCGTCACTTAGACTGATCCTCGTTCTTTAGTGATCATATATACGACATCTAAGTTCATGTCTTCAATTATTTCATCTATCATTGTATTTATCTGTTTTCCCTCTCCAATTTAAGTTAATCCAATGATCCGCAAGAAAAAACGTTTATTGATTTTCATTTTGTTACGGCTTTTCATTGTGTTAATACTTGCTCTAGCTTCTTCTTCATTATTATTATTATTATTATTATTATTATTATTATTATTATTGACAGTTTACTAATACATACAATGTTTGACTAAAGATCGGCGTAACTTCAACGTAAATCTGAATAACGCACAATAAATGAAGATTAATTTCTTACCTCTGCAATATTCCCTGAAATAATAAACATGTCGTATATATCTGGACTTTTATCAAAAATTTATTCTTCATCACCAAACATTTAATTTCATCTTAATTTGCCAACAAGATACATGTTTACATTTGTAAATGATTGCATCAAATGCGAAGCGATTTTCTAAGAGATCTGAGGTTGCGTTATTATGTTTATAAGAATTCCTAGAAAATATTAGCTGTTCTAGTAAAGAATTCAAATTCAAAACTTGTAGGTCGGTCTACACGGATCTTAATTCTCTCTGCTTCCTTGCTCTATGATTTGAATTAAAGCTGATCCATTAGCTTCTATCTTTTCCTGATTTCACTGATCAAATCTTTTGCAGGAAATCGTGTAATCACAAATACAATTTCTGCGCGGAAAGAAAAAATATCGATTCTAATGTTATATACACCTCTCGTCAAGTATATATTTCTTTGACGAGGAACCAATCATGACGACGACGAATGTTACTGCAAAAACTCTACCCACCTCTAACGAACAGGTGAAGAGGCTCATCCCTTGTTCCCTGTTTAGGATGTGGTTTCCGGCTTTCTCTTTTACAATCTTTTCACTCTTTTCTTTTTTTTTTTTTCAATTGGAGTAGATAAACTAAATTATCGCCCGGTTCACACTCCACCCACGTCTATTGAACAGATGAAGAGACTCATCCCTTGTTCCCTGTTTAGGATGTGGCTTCCGGCTTTCTCTTTTCCAATCTTTTCACTCTTACGTAGCCCCCTGCACATCAGTGGCGTTACCGCCTTGCTCGGGGTGATATGATTAAAAAACAAATCGGGGCCAAAGATGCTGGAACAAATGATGCTAATAAAACGGCAAAGACGAAAACAACGAGGACGACGACGGTAATTAACTCTTCTGCAAATTCGAATTTCTTTCACTATGTCTGAATTGCTACCCAGTCGGGGTTTCTCACAATGACTACGTCAGCGATGATAATTAAAACTTCTAAACTCAAATTTCACTTTGTTGGAGACAACTCGACTTCTACATAACTCAATTTCACAAAAAATTTTTCTCCGTTCTCTTCAAATACACAACTTCAAGTATTTTCGTCGGGCAACAACTTCAACCCGACTTTCACGGAGACCAAATAACACATTCTTTTTCTCCGTCTTTTTTGTCGTCCCCGTCAGCATAAACAGTAAACTGCTACAGTTACTAATATTTATAAATAAATTACAAATCTTTATAAATTTCTAAATTTTTTAGCTTAATGTCATTTCCGCTCCACTGACAGCTGTCTTCCGGTTCAGTTTTCTTTTTTCTATAAGAGTTGGCCTCTGACCTAGGCCAGTTAAAATAAAAATTCTGAATCCAACATGTTTTCTTTTTTGTACTTGCTTGACATTTTCAACAAAACCCATTCTTTCATATCTCAAAATATCTGCGGCACCCATCACAAATACACTTCACGTCTAAACTCTATACTCCCCAAGAATATTGCTGTAACGAATAGACAACACTAAACTCGGAAAAAAACTTTGTAAAGTCTAGCAATAACATTTATTTCAAGAATTATGCTAAAACCGATACAGAATCAAGTAGATGGAAGTGTGCGCATATTCTTTGCAAATAGGGAGGATTTCCATAACTTGAAAATCAGTTTCCGAATTTCTTTTTACTTAGTTTAATTCATAATACTTCTTTTTTCTTCAGGACGTAGGTGATCATGACCCCCACTTCTTATTGTCTCTCATTGATCTTAATTTTTTCTTTTTGTTATTTCTCCCAAACCCTGCCCTCGCATCCATTTGCTCAAGCTCATCAAGTATGTTACTCGCCGCTTTCCTATGTCCCTCTTGACCTCAGTCTGTCTTGTTAGTTTCAGGTTTCCCAAGCCCTCCTTCCTCATTACGGGCCCCAGAAATTTTACCTGGCTGTTCTTAATGTTAAGTATGAGTTTTTTTAATCATATCGCCCCAAGCAAGGCATTTTACTGCCACTGTTTTGCAGGAGGTTACATAGGAGGAAAGTTATGAGAAATAGTGACAGGTTATAGGGGATGTCAGGAAGTGGGTAAGAGAAGGATGACTGTGTTCGTAAAGTGAGGGATCAATAAATATATTGATTGTAATATAAAATTGATCCCCTACTTTATATTTACATAATAATGTCTTGTCTGTTGATAAGACATAGAAAAGGAATCAATCAGTCAATGAAATACTGATTAACATCGCATGCATGTCTTTTAGATTTATTTACATTCTCTGGAATATAAATGTACAGAATTTTTTTTCATATAGTCCCAAGCAAGGCATTTTACTGCCACTGTTTTGCAGGGGGTTACATAGGAGGAAAGTTATGAAAACAAGTGACAGGTTATAGGGGGTGTCAGGAAGTGGGTAAGAGAAGCATGAGAATATTGAAAGGAGCATGAGAGAAAGGATTCAGGTTAATGAGATAGGAGATGACTATTGATTTACATTTAAATTCTTGGAGATTGTAGTTGTCGGGGAAGCAAGTAAACGGAAGGGAGTTCCACAGGCGGAAAATGCGAGAAAAGAGTAACGTTTTTGTTTCTATTATTTCCAAAACTTTTCTCTGGCTTCCATGTTCGATCCATGATATCCTCAACATCCTTCAGTAGAACAACATTTCTGTTGCTTCAAGTCTCTTCCTCTTCTTTGAAGAGATTGTCCAGTAATCGTGGCTATACAAAAGGACAGATAACACGTAAGAGATCAGTACTGCTTGGATGTGCGTTGTGGTGCAGTGGATATCGGCTCAGAACGAGAAATCGGAGAGCCGAGTTCAAATTCCAGTTGAATTCATTGCATTCACTTACGAGCAAATACCCTTGGAAAATGTATTAATCCGTCTCTTCCTTCCAGTTATGGTTTAAATAACAGGACAGATTGGGTTCTATAGCCTTGGGTGGCAACCAGTCTACCGCAGAAAGCAATGGCAACCTACTGCGGGATAATCTTCTGCCAAGTCAGTGATGTCTCTTTCGAGATATGATCGCCCAAGCGTGTTTCACGTATGGCACTTAACTGACTAACTGTTTTCTTTGTTTTCTTTCCGTGTCTGCTATCAGCACTGTGCCATCTGCACAGCTTATATGAATTTAATCTGAAAAATAACTTAGAAAATTTTAAAACTTTTCATTTCAACTAAGAAATGTAAAACTTGTTTAAAAGTCACTATTTTTCATTCTTTCGGTTTTTGGGTTCTCCCTTTTCATAAAGATAGAACCGTCCAGAGTATGTTTATACTATTGCCATATAAGCGAGACTGGAGAATACCGCGTTTTCACAGAAAGTTAACCGGAGAATACGAGAGTCCAGAGAGAGATTAATAGTCAGTACATAGTAGTTCATAGTAGCTCTATGTTCTACTCATTAACAAAATTATTACACAGTACCCGTCCGCTTCCGACGCGGGCATACTCAATATACTACGACTTCACTTCCAGAGACTTGTACATATACTTGTTACTAACCCGCATTCCTGGACTACTAATGCTCATTCAAGTTTGTATCCTTACGTTAATATATTTTCTATCTCAATTACTGGTCGTTGTTCATTTATTTGTGCGGGCCCCATTCCCGCTATCCACAACACTTTCTTTATCATAAACGCTAGCTTATTATATAATTAATAAGTTTCATCATTTATTTAAACAAGTACAAATACACAGATACATAAATTTCTCTCTTTTCTCAAGATCTGATGAAACCTTGAATGGCGAAATGCATTATCAAATCTCTTCTCTTTTCATGCAACATGTCTATTTATCAAATTGGAAACTTCAAACTCTGTCGGAATTTCAATATCCTATTTAAATACAACATATCTTACAGTGTCAAGATTCTAGCCACCAATAATGAATCCTGGCAGGTCTTCTAGTTCTCTCAGAATTGTCTCGTTGTATAGGTTGAATAGGTCCAGTGAGAAGACACAGCCATGTCTTACACCCCTTTTTACTTTTATATATCTACTTAACTCATTTTCTGTCCGCATGCGGCGATTATCTGCCAGAATAAATTCTTCGTTATTCTAATATCATTCCCAAATATATCAAGGTTACTGAGCAATCCAACAGATCTTTTGGCCGAAATTTGTCGAACGCCTTTGCGTTATCTATACAACACGGGAACATTTGTTTCTGAATTTGTATTACTCTTTATTTTAACATTCTGAGCAAAAATACCTTATTTCTTGTTCCAGTGTCTTTGACGAAGTCACACTGCGCGCTCTATTCATCAGAATTCGAATGATGAGTTTTGTTTTATGGCTCATTGATGTCCGTTGTGGTGCATTGGATATCGGCTCGGAACGAGAAATCGGGGAGCCGAGTTCGAATTCCAGCTGAATTCATTGCATTCACTTACGAGTAAATACCCTTGGGAACCACGCCTATTCCTTCCAGTTATGGGTTAAATAACAGGACAGATTGGGTTCTATAGCCTTGGTCGGCAACCAGTCTACCGCAGAAAACAATGGCAACCTACTGCGGGATAACCTTCTGCCCAGTCAGTCATGTCTCTTTCGAGACATAATCGCCCAAGCGTGTATAACGTATGGCACTTAACTGACTGAAGCTGATTGTTTGGTGAAATTAGCATTCGTTTGCGCCTGGTTTCTTAGGCAGTGTTATAAAAAAATCTATCGGCTTAGTCCGTCCAGTATTTCACTAGTGTTGTATATTTCATTTATTATTTATGTGATCTTGTCTATACCGATATCGTCTAAGGCTGCTAGCATCTCCGTTACAATTCCGTCTGACCCTGCCGTTTTGTTTCTGTTCAATTAAGCTAGTGCAGTTTCCATTTCAGTTTTTAAACATTTCCAGTCTGTCGATATTCCTGTGTATTGCCGGTTATTCTCTTTCGTCGTGGAAAATTTCACCGACTTGTCGGAAATAGGTAACAAGTTTACTCATGCATATATTACATCCGGTAACCATGACGTCGATTTTGGGTCTCATTTTGAGCAACATACATCTTTAGAAGGTAGATGAACTCTTCGACCGTAACATTCTAATAAAAACAACAAACATGCAAGTACTAGCTCGAATATTTCTTTAAATGGAAATAATGATTCTTCTAAAATTAAAACAATGCTATTAAGTCAAAGAGTTTATTTTTCAAAGCATATTCAAGCATAACAAGGATAGGGACGGTCGTTCCCATCATTCATAAAATATTTTCATAGATTTCAGTAGAATGAAAATCGGAAAAGATACTCAACTTTTGTTTTCACGTGCTGAATCTGAAATGCAAATCTCGCGCAACAAACGATGTAAAATGTGATGTGTTTAGAATCCGATATTTCATCCTGCTCCGTTCGTTTCCTCTTTTACAAACGACAAAATGGGTCTCACAGCCAGGGACGTGTGTTACTCAGCAGCCAAGAAAAAAAGGCAATTTTTTTTGTTCGTTCTCACTAAAAATCCATGGAAGAGGGGGGAAAGACAACGCTCTTTTAAAAGCAAAAGCAAAGAAATCCAAAAAATAGCAACAAATAAAAAAAAACGCTAATAACAAATTAATTGCACAGAAAATGGGAAAAGTAAGAATGCCTGAAAGCAAAGATAACTGGATCAGTTGGTCACCAACAGGTTAACTTGAACTGAACAATGATGGACTTAATTCAACTTCAACAAGTACGTCACATCCGTCAAGAAAAAAAAGTCTTCAGCCAATTTGTTTTTGATTTTGTGTTCTCTCTAACCCAACAGCCAATGACCTGCTCTTTGACACTGACTCATGACTTCTTTTACATTGTACAAAAATTCGTGTGGTTATAGTTTTTTTCCGAAGAGGTGTTTGACATTCGAGAATAATAACATCTATTGCGACAGAACTTCCGGTTAAGCAGTATGGAGACCCAGTTTCAGTCACGGATTCATCGATTGACGATCGAGTAAATCGTAAATGAAAAGAAAGAAAAATATTGTAATCAACGGACTGGTTCAGAACGTTAACGCCTGCCATAAAATTTTTCCGAAACTCTATAACTATCTTAATATGTGCAGCAAAAGTTCTTAACAGAATAGCCAAACACGTAGACACACAAACACAAATACACGCACACATACACTTTAGACAGAGACACACACATGCACTCGAGAGAAAGACAGAGAGGGGGGACATTGTTTAAATTTGGTATATTATGGGGGAGCTCATATTCAAATTATTATTGGAGACAGCGATTATATATATACATAAAGAATCACAAGATAGCCAAAACCTACCGCGGTTTCACACAACGGCTCGTCAAGGCAAAGGCAAACCAAAGATTATCCAAATAAATAGACACCACCAAGACGAAGACTAACGAACAAGACTTTTGAATATATATATATATATATATATATATATATATATATATATATAATCGCTGTCTCCAATAATATATATATATATATATATATATATATATATATAGACCGTGTGAACATAGTAATCAACATTGCATGGTGACTGTCAGTTTCACGCTACATTTTAATATTTAGACATTTATTTCTATGCCTACACTGTGTAAAAATTATATTTTTTCCTTCTCCCCCCCCTCTCTCTCTCTCTCTAGATAGATAGATAGATAGATTCAAAGTAGGTAAAATCCTACATTTATTTAGACCTTTCGTCATTTGGTTCCGGTCAACTGTAACTATTTCACACCTGCCTCGATTATCTATTATCTATTATCTTTTTCATTTATCTCTTCCTGACGCTGATTCCTATGCTTTCTATTTTAGCAGTTTGTAGATTTAGTCAATGTTTTTAAAGATTTATTTATAATATCTTTTTTAATCGGTTTCATCCACTGCAAGGTAGTAAAGCCACTAAGACACAAGGGGGTTACTGGGTATGGAAGCATTACAAACAGAAACATAAAAAATTAGCAGAAAGAGGAAAAAGTATTCATGAGGACAGTAGATAGAGATTGGCATTGCATTTGAATTTTGCAGATTAAAGTTGGTTGGAAAAAATGGAGTCGGAAGGGAGTTCCACAAGTAAAATGAGCAAGAAAATAAACTGTTATCATAGAATTTACGACTATATCTAGCCGGCTCAACTGCAAATTAATGAGATCTCGACGCCATTATAGTACAGTGCTTAAATTTTAAAAGTCTAGGTAGGTACCATACCATGGTAGTATTTACAAAAAAAAAAAAAAACACAGAGAGGTCACCTTACAGTGGAGGGAAGTTACTGAAGTGAAACCATCAGATCAGGACCAATAATATTGCTGAATCTTTTTGGATCTTATCTAGGAGCTCAAGGTAAATACCAGGGCCACCAGACAATATGCGGCAGCAATATTCTAAGCATGAACGAATGGTAACATTATTATTATGTATGATCATTTCTGGCACGAACAAATTTCTTAGCAAGCTGACCTCATTTCAGATGAGATCATTAACCTGAGAAGGCGAAATGAATCTCTTTCCTGGAGGTTAGCTTCAGCCATGCTGATAGAAGATAGAGAGGTCTCTCCCAGATTATAAAAGAGAATAAGTTTACTTTTGAAGGCGTTAAATTTAACAATCCATCTTTTGTTCCAACGGTTGGAGTTCGGTTTCGACATCCGCTGCCATTTTCACCTTTTCGGATTGATCAGGCCTTACTAAATTGTTTATAATCCGCTAACTTTTTAAAATACTCTTTTGTTTTAACGGATTTGCGTTGCAGTGCAATGGATATCGACTCGGAACAAGAAATCGGGAAGCCGAGCTCGAATTCCAGTTGAATTCCTTGCATCCACTTACGCAAAAATACTCTTGGGAAAGGTATTAATCCGTCTCTTCCTTCCAGTTATGGGTTAAATAGCATGGCAGATTGGATTCTATAGCCTTGGCTGGCAACCAATCTACCACAGAAAGCAATGGCAACCCACTACGTGATAATCTTCTGCCTAGTCAGTCATGTCTCGAAAGAGAGATGATCGCCCACACGTGTATCATGTATGGCATTTAACAGACTGACTTTTGTTTTAATCACTATATTATTTGTAATTCGGACTAGACTTTTTTGATTGTTGCGTTCCCTCTACCCGGATTTTTTCTGGTATTTATCTTCTTACTCCATAGCCTTTTCGGAATTTCAAACACCTGAAGAAACCCGGCGCGTACTTCGGCAGAAACATTGACAGTTTTATAACCAAGCTGAGCATGCTGATCCGAAGACCAAAATATACAATTCTGACTACATGTATGTTTTAAATAAGATCATTTGTTACCATCTTTTGATATTTACTTGTCAAAATATGATTCCATATCTTCTCCCGAAAGCTATGGGTTAATTAGCAGAACTTCTTAAAATTTTTAAACTCTAGCAAGTATATAATTCCGACAAAATTTATTTTTTAAATATGATCTTTTATTACCATTGTTTTTTTTATATAATCATATCGCCCCAAGCAAGGTATTTTGCTGCCACTGATGCGCAGGGCTTACATAGGAAGAAAGTTATGAGAAAGATTGACAGGTTATAGGGAGTGTCAGGAAGTGGGTAAGAGAAAGTTGAGAATACTGATGAGAGTGGAGTGGATGGAGAAAGGTGCATGAGAGAGAGGGTGTAAGTTAGTGAGATAGGAAAGGACTGTTGTCTTTAAACTTCAATTCTTGGAGATCGTAGCTCTCCGTGAAGCAAGTAAATGGAAGGAAATTTCACAGGCGGGAAGTGCGAGAAAAGAAGCTGTGGAGTAGAATTTGCGTTTATATTTTGTTGGTTTCACAGTGAAAGGGTGGGACCTAGTTGCTAATCTTGTGGCTCGAGCAAATTTATATATAGGGGGCACCAGTGAGCTAAGTTAATCGGAGCATAAACCGTAAAAGTATTTTTAGAAGAGACACAGGGAAGCCAGATTTCGCCAGTAAAAATTGACTGCTGTCAAGTTAGGATCGATCATATTACAGATTCTCCGATGGATTTTGTCAAGGACCCCAAGGTGTTTTCTGTTATTTATTTGTCAAAATAAGATTCGTCATCTTCGCACAAAAGTTATGTGTTAATTAGTAGAACTTTTAGCAAAAAATGATAGTTATCACCCTAAAATTCTTACAATCTAGAAATATATATATTTTTTAATCATATCACCCCAAGCAAGGCGAAAACGCCACTGATGCGCAGGGGGCTACGTAAGAGTGAAAAGATTAGAAAAGTGAAAACCGGAAACCACATCCTAAACAAGAAACAAGGGATGAGCCTCTTCACCTGTTCAATAAATGTGGGTGGAGTGTGAACCGGGCGATAGTTTAGTCTATCTACTCCAATTGAAAAAAAAATTAAAATAAAAAAGACTGAAAAGATTGGAAAAGAGAAAAACCGGAAACCACATCCTAAACAGGAAAGAAGGGATGAGCCTCTTCACCTGTTCAATAGATGTGGGTAGAGTGTGAACCGGGCGATAGTTTAGTCTATCTACTCCAATTTCTGGCTTTAAATATCCTACGAAAAACTTGATAAGTAGCAAAAATCACATCAATAAGTCAATATTCTCGCCATTTGACCTTGATACTTTCTTTATCCATCTGCTCTTCACTAAAAAGTTTGTGATCCTCTCTATATATTGAGTTTGTCAACGTATCATCATCACTGTATCCATTACTGTTGGAAACGTTGGCACTTATAGCATTTTCGCCCTTACCGACAATATCGATGAAAGCAACCTTACAAACACTCTACTGTATACTGCTATTGTCGCTTCAGCTTCGCTTTCTATTGCATATATTTTCCACGTCTTATTGTTTGCATAAAAACCTTGGCTCAAATCTTTACGCAGCAACATGAAACCTTTCAAAAGATCTGCTTTCGTGATTCTAATATGTCCCGTGCTGAGACGGGTAAGGCGTAACCTAGAGCTTTAGAACGGTAAGACCATTTTCGTTCTTTCTGACAAATACCAAGATGTGATAATGAACCCTAACTCTCCGCCTGATAAATCACTTGACGTATGAAACCGGGATAACTGACCATTATTTTCAGGCGCTCAACTGTATGATATAGCCGCCAGAGCGAGAAAATGCCCATTGTGGTCGACCCAGGTGAAGAAGGCAGTCGTGGCGGACGGAAGAGAAACAAATTGACAAAGAGAAAACGAAAGAATACATACACCATCGAATTTGAAATTTTATATATTTTTGACGATATATATATTTTTTAATGAAAAAAGGGGAAAAAAGATAATTATTTTATGGTCATGTCATGAAAAATGTAAGCCTGCAAAGCACAGTGATGAGGGTTCGATCATGAAAAGCTATATAACTTTTGAAATGATTCTTGCATCATTTGTTCAGATATTTTGCGGATGTCTTCCTATAAAATGATATCATTTTGTATAAAATATATATGAAGAAAGTATCATAGTTTAGGCTTATATAATTCATGAATTATGCTCATAGCCTTCTAGCTTTATACTTTTCCTATTTATTCGCGTTTACACGTTTGCTTTTATCTGTGTAAGTTTGTGTGTGTATGTGCAGGACACTTGAGTTGTTTACTCATTGTTTGATTTTTGTAAAGTTTCTGTGAAATTCATTGCATTTATACATATATCTCACCTTCACCATAAGATACAACTACAACAAATCTATATATATATAAAAGGTAATCTGTGAGTCTGTGTGTGACTGTTCTCTATGCACGCCTACATTTTTTAAGCTACGCCATTCAAACTTTCTAGGGACACATATCTACAGAGAAGCCTGGTCGACACATATATTTTGAGTTTAAGTTCAGCAATTTTCCCTTTAACACATTTTGGCCAATGGAGCCGATCGTTTACATTTGCTACGTAAAACAACTAAGATCTAAGATGGTTGCTAAATTGCGTCACAGAAATCAAATCACACGTGTCAAACGTGACTAAAATATTTTTTATAAAAAAAATGTGCCTTTATGTTTAATGTTTATTACGACGTTTTAAAAATTCATTTGGTCAACAAAAAATGTGAATATTTTTCCCCGTAATCTTGAAACAAAAGAAATATTTTTTTTAAAAAAAGTGTTTATTCAAACAAAAACCAAAATATGTAAAAAAAAAGTCTTTTTTTTTTTTCAGATTTAATATTTCATACTTCAGAAAATAAAATTTAAAAAAATAGAGCTTTTTTTTTTTTGCTAAATATTTTATGCAGCAAATCAACTATTTGTAATTTGTGAGGCATTAATGTAAATTTTTCCTCTAAAATTAAATGTCTACGTTTTTAAATATTCTTAAAAAATTTCTGAACTGAGAGCATAATAGTTTTTATATTTCTAATTTCAGTAAAACAAAATAAATAATTTTTATTTTTATATCAATTTCATTTAGTCACCAAAAAAATATAAATATTTTCCCCCATAATTTTCTCCTACTACTAAAATGTTCCGAGTCGCACGGGCAACGCCGGGCTATGATGCTAGTTAAGTATAAGAGAAAAATAAAACATAGAAAAGGTGCACCAGAAGCAGGTTGGCCAACAATACAAATTGCTACGATTCAAAACATCAACCTTAAATATTCTTGTCAGATCAAGACTCTTATGGATGTCCTGCATGGCCCCAAATCCGTTCAGAAATATCTAAACTGTCAGCTGTCTTTAACCGTTTCCTCAATCAATGGTGAAAAAGACTTTGAGTGAGTAAGGCCTGCGGGTATTGGTAAAGTTCATCTCTCTTTGAACATTGTGGACTGTGGCTACAGGATGAAAAACAAATAACTGTACCAACTAGGCAAATCATTTGAGGACTACCAAAAGCAGCAACAGCTAAAATGGATAGCACATGTAACTCGAAGAAAAAATAATGACATAATCAAGATGTTAACATTCCGCACTACTTCGAATAAAAGTCAATTGACTATAGCATATAACAGAAAACGAATCTCTTGAGGACTTTCAACAGTGGTAACAACTAAAATGGATAGCACATGTAACTCGAAGAGAAAATGACATAATCAAGATGTTAACATTCTACACTACTTCGAACAAAATGTTAGGAAGGAATACCCCATCAATACTTGAAAGAGCGATAACAGATACTGTACTTGAGAAATCTAAAACAAAAAAAATTAAGAGAAAGATTTTATAATTTTCAAACGAAAGCAGACTTTGCTGCTCAGTCAAGGAATGATAAATGATTCCTTATAAAGAAAGTACTATTATTCCTTTTACCATTACAGACACATAAACACGTGTGCAGGTGTGCGTCTTATTATCTCTTTTCAGGACCACCGTAGATTTCTTTTCTTTATTATCTGGGAATTTCTATGAATTCTTTGAAATGGTTTTATTTTGACTCATCAACAGTTTACGAATTCGAAGTAGCCTTTCTATCAGACTGATTGTCGCCCAAGGCTTAAGAATCCAGTTTACATTGCTATTTAACCAATAACTGTGGGGAGAAGATATTGATTCATACACTTCCCAAGAGTATTAGTGTGAAATGAAATGCTACTAACCTGAAATTTTAACCCCGGCTGCTCAATTTTTGCATTTGGCAAATATTACTATTAGACATATTGCTATTACGAATGTGCATAGGTTGTGCACTGGATATTGGTTCAAAACGAGAAATCGGAGAGTCGAGTCTGAATTTCGGTTGAATTCGTTGCATTCACTTACACGCAAAAACCCTTGAGAAAAGTATTATTCCGTCGCTTTTCCCTCCAGCTATGGGTTAAATAGCAAGACAGATTGGGTTTTATAGTCTTGTTTAGCAACCAGACTATGGCAGAAAGTAATGGCAACCACCTGCGGGAAAATCTTTTGCTTAGTCTAAGCATGTATGACGTATGACACGTCATTGACTGACTATTACACCACCCACACATCCAAGAGCTATTACTACTGCGCCTTCAATGCAGTAGAATGTCGTACTTTAAGTACTTACTTTGCAACAATAAAAAAGTATTTATTACTTCAAAAAAGACTCAAACTGAATAATGATAGCGTTTCATCTGGAATAGAATTACTACTTATATTCAAACTATAGTCCGGCGTTGCTCGGGTGTAATGCAAGCTTTAAAACTAATTCATGGTCCTTGGAGTTCAGACTCTTTCGACGTTGGCACGAAAGACTAAAAAGCAATAGTTGCTTCCAGTTAAAGCGAAATCGTAGACTGAAAGAAAAATGAATGGATGTAAGTCAAATTTTGATTTACTGGTATCGATATCAAATAAGTTTTTTTTTCCTCATAAACTGAATTTTAGGTCCTCTGAGTAAATGGTATCATGGCTGAGACTAAGAACTACAATTATACCTACTTAGAGCCAAACCCAAAGCAAAAACTAAAAGGACTGAAAAAAATACAGACATACAGGTAAATAAGCAGACACACACACAAACATCTTGCCTTATATATATATATATTATAGATTTTCTGCACTATTGTAAGAACTGCAACCTTGAAACTTCTGAATATCGTTTCTTATGTCTTTGTCTATGAGTGCATCAAATTTCATTAAATTCGGACCACTCTTTCTAGAACCCGATTTTTTCGATTATTGATTTTCGATATTTATCAGGGGTACCTCGACACAAAACTAGCTAAGAACACTAGCAGACGCTTATAGTACAACTGTGTAAATTTTCAAGAAAATCTGTTCAGCCGTTTCGGTGTCTATAGGTAACGGACACACACACACACACACACACACACACAAAGTTCCATTTATAAATAAGTTTAGATTAGATTAGATTTCGTATCGGGCGGGCTATATTTTGTATCACTTACATATTATTTTAGTATTGAATATATAAAAATATTTATTCAACTATTTGCTCCTGTCTTAACAGTAACTCTGGTCGGGTCGATTGGGTCAAATTAGCAGTTGATCCAAAAAAATGACCCACAATCTATTGCTAATTGAAGAAAAGAATGGTATGCTAATTCGAACGCCTCCAAAACAAACTGCTCTCTTTTAATTGTCTAAGGAGATCTTTATGCTAACTTCCGGGAGAGTGACTCATTGTGTCTTCTCGGACTAATGTTCCCTGCCGACACGAAGCGAAAATATATTGAATCAACTGGTAGATCTGCTGCTAGGAATGTTGGTTCAATGTGTCGAACTGCTAGATATTTTTTCATCCTCGGAATCTATCTTACATATCTATAAGTCTACCATTAGTCTTTGCTTTGGATATTTTTGCCACGCTTTTTATGGTGCCTCCGCTATGTATTGAGATATTCTTGATGAAATCGAAATAAGAACCAGCAATATTATTAATCTGGCATCTCGACTTCAGTCACTTTTCTCATCCCGAAGCTTCCCCCCCGCTTTTTCTATAAATATTTTTCAGTGTAATTGTTCTGATGAACTTTCCTCTATGCTAACTAGACATTTTGAATTGAAGTGTAGTTCTTGATTGGTGGTAAGGTCTTATCAATTTACAGTTGAATCGGCTCGATGTTAACGTATGTTTTATGCCAGCGGTTTCTTCTATTAATTGTGGAATTCTATTGAGGCTTTTTTCCTTTCCAGTCAGCTTTGAGCTACAAACATTTAAGTGCAATGTCATTCATTATCTTGTTGTGATTACTTTTCTTTTATTGTTTTCTCTTCTTAACAGTGTTTTTCTCGTATTCTCTAACACTCAGTAATACCCTTTCGTCTTAGTGGCTTTATTGCCTTTCTTGAGATGAAATGATAAAAATGTGTTCATTAAATTGCTAATAAATAATCATACACTTTGAATTTAATTTTATTGTATCAATATTTTTCTTTTTTTCATTGCATCAATAATTTTTATTGTATCAATATTTCTTTTTTTATTGTATCAATATTTCTTTATTTATTGTTTCAATATTTCTTTTTTATTGTATCAATATTTCTTTTTTTTATTGTATCAATATTTCATTTTTATTGCATCAATATTTTTCTTGGCTTGTTTAACTTTCATACTGCATATTATTCTATTACATCACACCTATACCAGTCAACGTGTTTTTTCCGTTGGTTGTTGTATTTTCAATATCATCCGCGATATAACTCTATGAATAAGTGTCTTGTTTAATCCTGACTTGTTAGTCTTCCTAAAGCGCACTTGTAAGAAAAACAATCAGCTTTCGGGCCACACCCAAGAAGATGCGCAGTCAAGTTCAAGTTAGGTTCTCTTGCTCGACGCTAGGTGATAGCTTTATCTCACCAAATTAAAAAAAAATTAGGTTGACGGCTGGTGTTTGGCTCAGCCGGTTAACGTGACACTGGCAGGCAAAGCAAGCTAATATCAGATTCAAATCCATAAAGTATTTATTTCCGTCAAGAGAAATAAGAGAGCTCTCTGCTCACATTGACGACTTCGATCCGCGGATGTCAGTCCTGCATTATTTGTTAAACGAACGCTCTATTTTCACGATGACAGGATGTGACACAACGTTACATCTTCGCTAACGCGTTCTCGCAACGGCAATAGAAATGCTATTAACATAACTTTTGATAACATTGGAGTAGATAGACTAAACTATCGCCCGGTTCACACTCCACCCACGTCTATTGAACAGGTGAAGAGGCCCATCCCTTGTTTCCTGTTTCGGGTGTGGTTTCCAGCTTTCTCTTTTCCAAATCTTTTCACTCTTTTCTTTTTTCTTTTTTTATTTCAATTGGAGTAGATAGACTAAACTATCGACCGGTTCACACTCCACCCACATCTATTGAACAGGTGAAGAGGCTCATCCCTTGTTTCCTGTTTAGGATGCGGTTTCCGGTTTTCTCTTTTCTAATCTTCTCACTTTTTTTTTCTGAACTGGAGTAGATAGACTAAACTATCGCCCGGTTCACACTCCACCCACATCTATTGAACAGGTGAAGAGGCTCATCCCTTGTTTCCTGTTTAGGATGCGGTTTCCGGTTTTCTCTTTTCCAATCTTTTCACTCTTATGTAGCCCCCTGCACATCAGTGGCGTTACCGCCTTGCTCAGGGTGATATGATTAAAAAAAAAGTAACAGAATTAATGATATTAGAATTAATAATATTGAATTCGTCAGTATCCTCTATCGTTATATGTTAGAAGGCAAACATGCTTCTCTCGTATTACAATGAAATATTATTTTTATTATTTTCTACATGTCACAGATATTAGGTGTTCATCCCCAGGCAACAATACGTTGTTCATATACTTAGAACACTCCTCAGTACTCCCAATAATACCATTAAGACTCGGCACCAAATCATCTCATTTTGGGATACGGTTTTTAGACTTCCAGCTTATTTGCAAAATGTTTTCCATCTTTCACTGTACTCCAATGATTATGGCTACGACAGTCATCTTCTGGTCTCATAAAGTTTCTTAAACCGATTTAAGATTATTTTTGGTACATTACCTGAAGAAGGTAAACCAAAAATATTTTTTATCATTTCACCCCAAGCAAAGCAAGAAAGCCACTAAAACACAAGGGGTTACTGAGTGTTAGGAAATATTTTTAAAAAAACATTATTAAGGAAAGAGAATACTATAAGAACAGAAGAAATTCTTGATTAATTCTACAGAAGAATCTGCAATATTATTAGTATCTCGTCTTCAGTCATTTCCGACCACCGTAACGAAGCGTCCCTCTGCCTTTTCTATAAATATGTTCACGGTAATTATTCCAATGAACTTTCTAAATAAACTGATACTACCTATAATTGATGAATTTAAGCGTAGTAAGAGATGTGCGTTGTGGTGCAGTGAATTTCGGCTCGAAACGAGAAATCGGGTAGCCGCGTTCGAATTCCAGTTGAACTAATTGCATTCACTTGCGCACAAATAATTTTGGGAAAGGTATTAATCCGCCTCTTCTCTTGTCTATGGATCAAAAAGCAGATTAGATTGGGTTCTATAGCCTTGGTTAGCAATCAGTCTACCTACAGAAAATATTCTGCCCAGACAGTTATGTCACTTTTGAGACATGATCGCCCAAGCGTTTGTTACGTATGGCACTTAACTGATGAGATTGGCGGCAAGGTCACATAAATTTACTGTTGAATCGACTAGATGCAAACGTAAGCTCTATGCTAATAGTTTCTTCTATCGCACTTATCACCTGTGAAACTCTCTTGCGGAACCTTGCTTCCTAGTTAACTTTGATTTTCAAAAATTTGAATGCAACATCAATTATTACCTTCTGTCATCTTAATTCCTGTTATTTTATTGATTCCTCTTTTTAACAGTGTGTTTTTTTTTCTCTTATACTCAGTAACACCTTTGAGTCTTAATTACTTCATTACATTGACTGAGGTGAAATGATTTTAGGAAAACGCCAACAAATCATCATCCATTTTGGATTTAATTTTATTGTATCAACATTTTTCTTAACTTTTTTTATCTTTTTATTATTATTGGAAAATATCCTTTAAAATTTCTTCTTTGGTACATTATCTGCAGAGTGTGAACCAGGCATTTTTTTTTTATCATTTCATTCCAAATGAGGCAATAAAGCCTTCTAAGACACAAGGGGATAGTGAGCGTTAAAGAATATGGAAGATAATCTAAGCAGAGAGAACGCAAAAGAACAGGAATTCAGAAGATATGAGATAACGATTAACATTGCATTTGAATTTTTGATGATCAAATTTAACTTGGAATCGAAAAGCTCAAAGAGAGTTCTACAAGCGAGAAGTGCGATAGACGAAACTTTTAGCATAAAACTTACGTTTACTTCTAGCCATTTCAACTGCAAAATGATGAGACCTTGTTGACAATATAGTATCAAGCTTAAGTCTAGGTAAAAACAAGGAAAGTTCATCAGAATAATTACCATGGGATATTTAAAGAAAAGGCAAAGGGAAGCTATGTTGCGGCTATAGAAAAGTGAATGAAGGCGAGATGCCATGTTATGACCAATAAAATTTCAGATTCTTTTTTTTAAATCAAGAATTTCTAAATATTTAGTAGAATCACTAGATTAGTCATATTCAAAGCATAGCTAAATGATAGACTTATCAATATAAATATGTAAGATAGATT
This sequence comes from Ascarosepion bandense, assembly GCA_037127315.1. Classification (NCBI taxonomy): domain Eukaryota; kingdom Metazoa; phylum Mollusca; class Cephalopoda; order Sepiida; family Sepiidae; genus Ascarosepion; species Ascarosepion bandense. The sequence goes on from JBBBDQ010000242.1 coordinate 94,309, forward strand.
CTAGCAAAAAATTGTCTCGCACGATAAATAGAACCAACTTTCCTAGCAACAGACCTAACAACTGATTCAATATAATCTTTGTCTTTCATATCAGCGGAAAATATTAGGCTAAGAAGTAGCAATGAGTCTTTCTGTTGGCGGTTACCATCAGCTAAAAGGGTTCCATTAGAAAATTTAAATAGAGAGGTCTTGTTTTGGAGGCGTTCAAAATTAACAAGCCATTACTTACCCCAGTTAACAACAGATTGGATTTCAGTTTTGAGATACGCTATCAATTTCATCTTGGGGAAGAAATAGGTAATGGCTTCCTTCGCCATGAAAATATTAAGCAAACAAAAAGAAATATACACAATGTCATCAGCTACATCATACGAATATTTATGCTGACCAATGTTCTCAGTAATACATGGGCAGCGCTCATTTGGCGGGAGAAGTCTTGTAAAAAAGGTTTTTTAGGTATCATGTTAAGAAAATTATCAGTTCTTTTTTTAATCATTCCAAATGCCCTTACTATTGCAGGGATAACAGTTGCTGCAGTTTTACAGTTTATATTTGCAGGATTTTTGTTTACTCAATTACTTGAATTGACGGAAATATTGCGAAAGCCGGGTAAACTATCGCCCGGTTAACACTCCACCCACGTCTATTGAACAGGTGTAGAGGCTCATCCCTTGTTCCTTGTTTAGGATGTGGTTTCCGGCTCTCTTCTAATCTTTTCACGTAACGGTAACGCTACTGATGTGCAGGGGGCTACGTAAGAGTGAATAGATTGGAAAAGAGAAAACCGGAAACCACAACCTAAACAGGGAGCAAGAGATGAGCCTTTACACCTGTTCAATAGATGTGGGTGGAGTGTGAACTGGGCAATAGTTTAGTCTATCTACTCCAATTGAAAAAAAAAAAGAAAAGAATGAAAAGATTGGAAAAGAGAAAACCGGAAACCACATCCTAAACAGGGAACAAGGGATGAGCCTCTACATCTGTTTAATAGATGTGGGTGGAGTGTGAACCGGTCGATAGTTTAGTCTATCTACTCCAATTATAATTATATATGTACTAGTGGGCCCGTGCTGTCAAGAATGACGGCAAAATATTTATATCGATATTCTGTATCACAAATACATCAACAAAGAATAAAATCACCTCCATATTATCATTAATAACCTGCACAAATCAATACAATTTCGTTTATGTAGTAAGGAATTTTTTAAAAACTATATCCGAGATCTCTCTCTCTCTCTCTCTCTCTCTCTCTCTCTCTCTCTCTCATTATATATATATATATATATATATATATATATATATATATGTATATATATATATATATATGTTATAATAACACTAAAAAGTAGATATTTTGTTTCGACACTATCCGGGCCTTATCAAGTAGCCATTTTGTAGTGATTTTATAACATATTTATGTTATAAATTCTAAATAAATATTGTTTGATCTACTTTGTGCTGAGCACTTTTTAAGAATAGTGTTTCTTTGGATACTGAATATTACTCCATCCATACCTACCCTATATATATCGGACAAAGGTGGTCAATATTCGGGATAGATCGTATGTAAACTTAAGCAGTGTGATCAGAATACTTGAACACAATCTTCAAGATAATATGGAGATAGCATTCAACCATGAGACTAACTGTAGCCATTCGGTGTTGATTTGTGTTCATACTGTTAATATCTATCTAAAAAAGATGTAACAACCTAACCAAGCTATTTCGGTTTCACCTCCATCCCCATCCCCGATCTTTAGACTGCTTCGCTAAGGACTAGACATTGAGCTCTTTCAAAAATCTACCTGAATTGGTCGATATTGAGGTAGACGTTATACCTTAATCGATTTCTACAAGAAATAATGATAGATAGATAGATAGATAGATAGATAGATAGATAGATAGATAGATAGATAGATAGATAGATCACTCAATAAGATCAAAATCTGACATATAGATAGTGCCACAAATAAAAATCCATATTACGTTTATGAAGTACTAACCTTCAAATTACACGTGACCAAATTTGGGGCTAACTGGATTATTAGTTTACAAATTACAGTTATTTAAGTGAAGCTACTGTTGAAAATTTTCAAAACAATGGAAAAATCTGAATTTTGTGTGTTGATAAAGCAATTTTTTCTGATGGGAAAATACGGTTCAAGCAAAGCAATGGCTTGATAAATGTTATTCGAACACTGCTCCGTCAAAAACAATGGTTAAGAGTGGTCATACAGACACAAATGTTGCTGAACGCTCAGGTCACCCAAAAATCAACAGTTGTTTCGAAAAATACTAAAAAATCTACAAACTCTTTTAAGGCGATCGTAAACTGAAGTTACGTGAGATAGCAGCAGAGATGAGCATATCAGAAGGTAGTGTATTCACTATTTTGCATGAACATTTGTCAATGAGAAAGCCGTGTTCAAAGTTTGCTCACAGTCGATCAAAAACAACAACGTGTCGACGATTCAGAGCGTTTTTTGCAACTGTTTTAACGCAACATGTAAAATCTTTTCATAAATATGTGACAATGGATAAAACATGAACCCACCCCTTCACTCTGGAGTCAAATTGGCAGTCAGCTGAATGGACAGAAGCAGGGGAAAGCAGTCCAAAGCAACTAAAGACGCAAATATAAGCAGGCAAGTGTTTGGCCTCCGTATTTTGAAATGCTTAATGTATTTTGCTCATCGATTACCTTAAGAAAGGAAGAACCATCAATAGTAAAAATTATGTAGCATTATTGGTGCTTTTGAAGGAAGAAATTGCCAAAAAACAGCAACAAATGAAGAAAAAAGTTATCTTTCAGCAAGAAAACTCACCGTGTCCCGAGTCGATTGCAACGATGGCAAAACTACATGAATTGCACTTCGAATTGCTTCTACAGCCACCCTATTTTCCAGATCATGCCCCCAGCATCTACAGACTGTTTGCAGACCTCAAAAGAATGCTCCAGGGAAAGAGATTTGGTATTTGGTATTTTGAAGCCAAAGACAGATTTATCTACAAAAATGTCATAGAATCGTTAGAGAAGCGTTGGAATCAGTGCTTCACTCTAGAAGGAGATTATGTTAATAAATACAGTTGAATTTTGCCTAAAATTTGTTGTTTTATTAGTTAGGCGCGAGATTTATTAAGTGATGAGATAGATGAATAGATAGATAGATAGATAGATAGATAGATAGATAGATAGATAGATAGATAGAATTTGAGATACGTGTTGGGTGTTTAATTCTTTTATTGTTTTTGTATTAACGACATCGCTCGAATTTCAATATATCATTTACTGATGTTTCATATCAATCATTTTCTCATAGAATATATATATTTTATGAGAAAATGAATTATATATATATATATATATATATATATATATATACTGTGCCCGAACTCTTGTTTACGGCCAAATATTACAAGGCAAATACTTTGTTTCAAATCTGAATTCATTTATTTATTTATTTATTTATTTTTTTTTTTTTGTCAGATAAGGGAAATTGAACACCTTTATACCAGCAAATAAAAATATTTTTTTCGAAAATCAAATACACTTCTTGGGTGTCTTTCAACAGGATCACTCACTCCCACCTGTCACACACACACACACACACACAATTTCTCTCTCCTCTCTTTTTTATCGCATTCACAAAGCAAGACACACACACGCACACAGAGAGAGAGAGAGAGAGAGAGAGAGAGAGAGAGGGGGAATAACCATATCTACAACCACAAAAACTCTAACTGCGCTTCGGAGTATCTATTAATATCTGCCATGGTGTAATCTTTACCAGCGTTAAATGACATCAACGCCTTATTTATTACGCGGTTGCGATGAAATCAGTTGACAAAAATGGCGTCCAACTCATATTCCATTGGTTAAGCTAAGGGTGTTTTTCTACGCAACTTATTTTCGGATGTTGCCGGATGTTGCATTTTTCTGTCAACACCGATTCTGAGTTTTACGTTTCTAATATCGAGTGAGAAATTTGATCAAACATCGATCTGTCGTTACTGACATTATTGTGTCTGTCCATATCAGTGATGATCTTCAAAGAAAATGTATCTTACACTATTTCCATCCATCTTCCATCTGCCTCACTCCGTCTACCTCTGTCTGTCTGTCTGTCCCTCCCTCTCTCTCTCTCTCTCTCTCTCTCTCTCTCTCTCTCTCTCTCTCTCTCATATGTATGGATGTGTCCAGGCACAGACAACAAGCATAGGCACGTAGGTTATTTTTCTTTCTTTCTCGAAATCAGGAACATACTGGGAAAAATGACCCGTCGGATTTTGCTTTTTACACGTTAACTCAATTTTTTTTAATCAGCCGCATATAATCTATATATTTAAAAATGTTTAACTTTATATTCTCAACCCTTTCTCTACTCTAAATCCGTTTTGGCTTTCACAACTTCCTCTTTGTTGCTCTAAGTAATTCTAGTTCTTTTTTTTTAATAGTATCACCCCGAGTAAAGCAGTAATGCCACCGATGTGCAGGGGGCTACATAAGAGTAAAAATATTAATTAGAAGAGAGTGAAGAGGAAGATGAACCAGTTAGAAAGGAGCAATAGAAGGATGAGAATGCAGGTGTGATAACAGTTTCAAAGGTGAAGAGAAAGTAAAGAATATACGGGGTGGGGAAAGAACTAGAGTCAAGTGGTTAATAGATGAGTATTGACATTGCATTTAAATTCCTGGAGGTTGTAGTCGCCAGGAAAGCAAGAATATGGGAGCGAGTTCCACAGGCGGGAAGTGCAAGAGAAGAAGCTGCAGGAGTAGAATTGTCGTCTGCATTTTGTTAATCTAACTGTGAATGGGTGGGACCCAGTTGCCAATCCAGTTGCACGAGTAAACACCTGTTGCAGAGGCACCAGTGACTTAAATTCCTTGGAGCAGAAGCTATGAAAGTATTTATAGAACAGACAAAGGGAGGTCATATCTCGTCGGTGGGGAAGTGGCTGTAGTCGAGCCGCCAAGTCGGTACCTATCACATTACTGATTCTCCTTTGGAGCCTGTCGAGAACACTGAGATGAACTGCAGGGGCGCCTGACCATATATGGCAGCAGTATTCCATGCACGAACGAATGGTTGATTTGTATATATGCAGGATGGGTTCAGGCGGGAAAAACATCCTGGCCCGACACAGTGACCCAAACTTCTTAGCAGTGGTGGATTTAGCTATGGACTGAATGTAGTGGTTCCATTTGAGATCAGAAAGCCGAAGAGGCGCAGTGTATTGCTCTCAGGGAGACTCGTTTGGTCCATGCTTATGGGAGGCAGGAGAGGTTGCCTGTGATGATTGACAGGCAACAGCTTGGTCTTAGTCGCATTGAAATTGACAAGCCACTTCTTGCCCCAATTCACTACAGAGTGTAGATCCCGTTCAAGTTCAGCAGCAAGTTTATGTTTGTCCTCCACGACAGGTTTCTTACTGATGCGGAAGTAAATTGTGGTGTCATCTGCGTAGATGCCTACTTGGCTTTTGATCACTTTCACCATCTTCTTAATCTCTAGCCTAATTGTTTTCGTACATGATCGCCCAAAGCGTGTGTCACGTATGGTATTTAGCTGAGTGACTTTTGTTTTAATCACTATATTACTTGTAATTCCGACTAGACGGTTTTGGTTGTTGCGCTCCCCCTACCCAGATTTCTTCTGGTATTTAAGACTTTTCGGAATTTCAGACACCTGAAGAAAGCCGGCGCGTACTTCGGCAGAAACATTGACAGTTTAATAACCAAGCTAAACATGCTGATCCGAATAGCAAAATATATAATTCTGTCTAAATTTATTTTTTAAATATGATCATTTATTACCAACTTTTGATATTTACTTGTCAAAATATGATTCCATATCTTCTCCCGAAAGCTATGGGTTAATTAGCAGAACTTTTAGTAGAAAATTATTATCTTCCTAAAATTCTTAAAATCTAGAAAGTATATAATTCTGACAAAATTAATTTTTTAAATATGATCATTTATTACCATCTTTTTTATATAATCGTATTGCCCCAAGCAAGGCATTATACTGCCACTGTTGTGCATGGGGTTATATAGGAGGAAAGTTATCAGAAGAAGTGACAGAATAAAGGGGGTGTCAGGAAGTGGGTAAGAGAAGGATGAGAAAACTGATGAGAGTGGACGGAGAAAGGAGCATGAGAGGAAGAATGCAAGTTAGTGAGATCGGAGATAACTATTGATTTTACATTTAAATTCTTGGACATTGTAGCTGTCGGGGAAGCAAGTGAACGGAAGGGGGTTCTACAAGGAAGAAGTGCAAGAAAAGAAGCTACTGGAGTAGAAATTGCGTTTACATTTTATTGGTTTCATGTGACTGTAATGTGATCGATCCTGCCAAGTCAGTGTCGATTACATTGCAGATTCTCCGTAGAATTTTATCAAGGACCCCCAGGTGGATAGCAGGAGCACCAGACCAGATAGGCAGCCGTCTTCAACGCACGGTCTCAGTCATTGTGAATATATTTTTACTTCCACTGATTAAACATGGTTTTGTCAAAAGAAAAAAGATTTAACTTCTTTTTCTAGGCTATGCTAAAGAAAAAGGTGTACTCAATGAAAATCACAGATGCAACACACTTGATAAAACGCAAACAAAGTGAATGTGTTAAACTTAACGGCAATGTGCAATTATTGCATCGCGTTCATGTGAATCTTGCAACGCGCATCAACCTTTGCATGGCAAATAATGCAAATCATATTGAAGATATTATTTGTCAATATTCTAATTCAATAAAATGTTGAAAACATCATTTCTTGAAAATAAGCATTTTAGCCAGTGCGTCCAGACTTTAGGGACACCCTGTAGATCAGAAGATATGTAACATGCCTATTTTATGGAGAGATCTCTATTGGATGGCTAGTAGCTGTGAGATATATATATATTTTTTTTTTACTTTGGAACAAGAGAGAGTTAGAGAAAAGTCTGAGTTAGAGAAAAAGAAAGCGAAGAAAAAAAAACAGAGTCAAAGGTATTATCAAAACAAGGAAAATTCAGAGAGAAAGTATACTGAAGAGAGGGAAAACGCATACGAGAGAAAGTGATGAGGAAATATGCAAGATAGAGATATAAAAAAGGAAAAATGCAACAGGCAAACGAGAGACAGAAAGTGGGTGAGTGAGGAACGAAGAGAGTTACGCTTCGCTCTCGGTCCCAAAACCAATACACGAACTTCGATAAGGGGAATATTGATTTTTCTCGTTTCTAAAATAGGCTTTGATCTGTCATGCTGTCATTGTTAGCATAAATCACTTTTCTTCAACACCCGAACAGCCTTCTGGACGTAGACACAGTCTGACCCACAAGCTCGCACTGGCCGGGCCTGAAAGAAAGAAGGGTCCGCTGAAGGTAAAATCAAAACAGATAACTTATATCCTTCATGCGCCATTGAATGCGGTCTCCATGACTCCCAGACAGTGAAATCTATTGAGACCGGTCAATGGCTTCTCCTTCGTTTTTACTCCTCTTTATCTGAGCTCGTTTGCATCTATTAGTGCCTCCTACGCTCTCTCTCTCTCCCTTTCCCTTACTCATTTTTATTGATCCTCACTTTCTTTTCTACTATATATATATATATTTATATATTTATATACATATATGTGAATATATATATATATATATATATATATATATATATATATATATATATATATATATTATCACGCCATTTATTTATTTTCTGATTTTCATAGAAATTCATTTTTAACGTTATAAAGAGTTATGTGTGTGTTTGTGAACGTAAGATCGGATAAACAATACGCACATGCACACACACACACACACACACACACACACACACACACACACACACAGATAGATAGATAGATAGATAGATAGATAGATAGATAGATAGATAGATAGATAGATAGTGCTGATAATAGGGTATATTTTTAGGGAGAGAGCACAATAATGGAGATAGACGGTTGATAGAGATAATCGAGATAGAGAAATCTACACTGCATTTAGGCTATTAGCTTCATAATTTAAGCCTTCGTTTTTTTCTTTTCTGTTTCTTTTAAACATTTCACCCCAAGCAAAGTGAAAGCGCCACTGTTTCGTATGAGGTTACAGTGAGAGAAAACACTGATATAGAGGGTATTAAAGAAAGGATAAAATATGAACGCGCTTCAAGAAGATAGAAGATGGGAATTGACGTTTCATTTAAATTTTTGGAGGTTATAGCTATCAGGGAAACTAGCAAACGGAAGGAATTTCCACAAGCGAGAAGTGGGAGAAAAGAAAATGTTGGAGTAAAAGTGACGGTTAAATTTAACTATTTAAGCGGTAAAAGGGTGGGACCTAGATGCCAATCTAGTATCATACTTAAATTCGCGTAGTCGGGGAACCAGGAAAAAATAGCATGTCAGAGCACTTCCCATGAAATATTTGTAGAAGAGACAGAAAGAGGCTACGGTAAGAAAGATAGATTTATAAATGTGCAAGATGGATTCTGACGAGAAAAAAAAAACTTTCTGGCCCGACACAGAGGCGCAACTTTCCCAGCAATAGATGCAGCTATAGATAATATCTAGTCATTCCATACCAGCCCGGTTAAAAAAGTGAGGCCAAGGAGGCGCAATGTGTTGCTCTCCAGGAGACTTGCATCATCACCCATCTTGATGGCAGGCAGTTAAGAATCTTTATGGTGGGTAAAGGAGAGCAGGTTTGTTTTTAATTCATTAAAACTTAGAAGCCATTTCCTGTCCCAGTTAACAACTGATTGTAAGTCGGTCTCCAAGGCAGTAACTTGGAAGATCATTGATGAACATCAGAATCAGCAACAGCGTAGGATCTAGGACAGAGCTTTGAGAGACACCATCATTGGTTTTAAAGGATCTGGAAGCATGCCTGTTCAAATCGAAGTTCATTTGATAATTTGATAGGAATGATTGGATTAAATCAAACAATCGACCAGAAATACAATGGTCCTGGAGCTTGCGACAGTAAGTCAACATGCCGAACGCTGTCAAAGGCTTATATATATATATATATATATATATATATATATATATATATATATATATATGTACGTGTGTGTGTGTGTGTGTGTGTGTGTGTGTGTGTGTGTTTCTGAGGTATTATAATTACTTACGTTAGGCCGGCTTTACATTACATTAGGTATTTTAATTACTTACGTTCAACAGTCGAAATATTGTGAATATACCAACAATATATGCGTACATGTGTGTGTGGGGTGTTTGTTCGTGTGTTTGTGCGTGGGTATGTATATGTGTGTTAAAGTGAATTTGGGTTTGAGTGTGTAAGCAGCAAGAAACAAATTCACGCATGTATACAATACTTATATCTTCCTATGTGTGTGTGTGTGTGTGTGTGTGTGTGTGTGTGTGTGTGTGTGTGTGTGTGTGTGTGTGTGCTTAAACAGTGTATTTGTAGAAACCAACATTGCTGGGTGATTGCTATTTTCACGACTTAAACGATCATCGAACTAGCCATATCTATATATATATATATATATATATATATATATATTTCATTTTTTCATTATATTCTCCTCTCATTACTATTTCTTTTTATTTTTCAAATTAATGTTCATTTTTTACTCTTTTATATCTTCAACTTTTATAATGAATCATTCATATCTGTCTTCACCATTCGTGTTATGATATCATTTGCAATATTCGTTTTTCCTTGTCTTATTTTTTTCTCCACTTCTCCATGTCCTGCTTTCGATTTCCTAGTTTTTTCTTTGCATTTTCCTGCTCCCTGTGTCTTCTGCTAAGTGACTTACATCTTCGCTTCTTCAGCTTCGACAGAAAATCGGTGTCCTCTCGTCCGCGCCAATCTCGACACGATTCAATGACACTTTTATTGTTTGCTTCATTTGTCCCGTTTTCCCGCCTTTTCATTATCTCGTCACCTCAATTTCTCTTGTACGCCGATGCCTTTTTTTTTCTTTTCGAAGACGGGCGTTGTTTTTTTTTCTCTCACGCGTACATTCAAGCCAACTTTTGTCAGCACCTCTCCGTATAGCTTGAGATAGCTACGTTTTTACTTCTAGTGATTGAGCCGACAAAAACACAAGGTTTCAGCCGAGATTTTCAAGGCAACAAAGAATCATAATAGCATTACATGCTCAACCCTTTGTCCTTTCAATACATTGTTGTTGTTATAAAATCTAGCAGACCATGAATAATAGTATATATATATATATATATATATATATATATATACACGAGTGTGGGCACCTCTAGGTAGAGTAATGGTTAGCAAGCTTGTCTTGCTAAAATCATTACAATTAAACAGTGAGTTTGTTCCTCACTGGGTGCCCCATTTTTTGTCCTTTTGCCATATCTAGGCTGCTCTTAGAAAATTACCATTTAATTACATTGAGCCCTCTGGCTCGATCAATCTTAATGATTAATATTGATAAGATCTTTACCTCTTAGCCGCTTTTTTCGGATTTATGACCAATAAATATATATATATGACCAGTATATATACATATATATATTTGACGGTACAGAAACGTATTATGGCGTTAAAGGAGAAAAAGATTTTACTGTGGACCGTGATCAATTTTAAAACAAAAAACACCAGTCGACCGGTTTCGTCCCCTCTCCCGTGTTGGAGACGCTGGTTGTCAGGTCCAGGCGACCCTCTCTTTGTAAACAAAGAGACTGTTTGTTTGGGCTTGCTTTGCTGTGTATCTAGTACTTTTAGATGTAATAACTTTTTATTTTTTCCCTGTTCATTCATTCACGTCATCCGCGACAGACTTTATTTTCATAATTTGCTTCTCCCTTTACAGTTATGACGAGAGGGATGAAACCGGCCGACTGGTGATTTTTTTTGTTTTTGTTTCAGAATCGATCATGGTCCATAGTAAAATATTTCTCGTCTTTAACGCCATAATATTTATATATATATATATATATATATATATATATATATATATATATAGTCATCCGCAGACAGATCTGTTTTGCTATATCACAGCTCATCAGTACGATTGCCTTTTACCCAGGACTGAAACCCGACCGAATTGGCGTCAGTCGGCGATTCTACCTCTGAGCTACGGGCGCTCGGTAGAAGGAGGCAGACTTTTTAGCGTGTATATTATCATTATACACGCCCAATAGCTGAGAGTGTTCTAATTCATTGCTGAATGAACGATGCATAGATGCCAGAGTAGCAAGGTTAGTATGGATGTAATAAAGTTCCGATATAAAAAAAAAACATTTTTCTTAAAAGAGTGCTCACTACAAAGTAGAGGAAATAACTTTTATTTAAAATTTATAACTTAAGTATGTTATAACATCACTAATAAGAAGCTATTTTGTTTCACCAATTACTGTGTGTTGTCAAGTGATGGTGCTGATTTGCAAGATGAAGAGTTTTAAAAGGTTCAAAACTAATATATATATATTGAGCACTCTGGGAGAGTGGTAGACTTTGTAAACAGTAGCTACTCCGGCATTTACGCACCGCTCATTCGATAATGTATTGGAGCACTCTACCTATTGTGCGTGTTTATACGCGCTAAAAAGCCTGCCTTCTTCTGCTGGACGCTCGTGGCCTAGGGGTAGAATCGCCGACTGACGCCAATTCGGTCGGGCTTCAATCCTAGGTTAGGAAGCGACCGGAGTCTAAGCCGTACTGATGAGCTGTAATACAGCGAAACAGATCTGTCTGTGGATGCATATATATATATATATATATATATATATATATATTATGATTGCAAATAATCTTCATTTCCCCTGTTTCATTTATTCCCCCAGTGACCTACATGCTAAATGAATAGTGGCACTTGGTCTAAAGATGGCACTGAAGTGTAAAACTGACTGTCATGCAGCGTTTTTCGCTTGCTTTCTTCTCTTCCACCTTTCTCACTTCAAACGCAATATTTTCCTACTTTTCCCCTTCCTGACGTTTCCAGATCATTTGTCACTTAATATTATTAAAGAAGGATGAGCGGGTAGTGTAAGAGTTATCGGCTTTAAAAGTGATATGTTCTAACGGAATTCGAATTCTGGTCTCAGCTGTTGCGTTTATTTTCGTAGTAATGCACTACGGAAGGAAATGAATGAATTTCTTCTCCACCGCCTCCAACAGCCATGGATAAAATAGTAAGGTAGACTAGGATCTCTAGCCTTGGTAGCATGCAATCTAAGACAAAGACTAGACAGAATTAAATACCTACGGAGTAGGTGACGGACCTCAAGAATGATTGTCAATTTACGAGTGTGTGCAGAGCGAAGATCATTTACACTCTGGTTGTATTTTTAATGCCATGAACGGATATCGGCTCGGAACGAGAAATCGGGGAGCCGAGTTCGAATTCCAGTTGAATTCCTTGCATTCACTTACGCGCAAATACCCTTGGGAAAGGTATTAATCCATCTCTTCCCTCCAGTTATGGGTTAAATAATAGGACGGATTGGGTTCTATAGCCTTGGTCGGCAACCAGTCTACCGCAGAATGCAATGGCAACCTACTGCGGGATAATCTTCTGCCCAGTCAGTCATGTCTCATTCGACACATGATCGCCCAAAGCGTGTATCACGTATGGCACTTAACTGACTGACTCTACATGACATTTGAAAAAGGATAGTATGCAAATTTGTGGGTCAGAAAACGTAAATGATTTTAACTGAAGTTGAATATTGAATAGTTACTATATTCCGATTCTAGGTTGAGAAAAATAAAAATCTTTTCATCCGAATTATAGTCTAGATTCCATTGATAATTAATTTGCGACATTTTTTTTTTACTAACGACTGATTTCTGTTCTTTCTTCTTCTTTTCCTACATCATCACTTTTTCTTCCTTTTTTTCTCTCGCCTCTCTCTCTCTCTCTCTCTCTTTCTCACTCTTTTTTTTCTCTTACTTTCTGAAACTTTGTTTCTCTCATCATTTGTTTTATCTTCTCTCGCTCCACCAATATCTTTCTTCGTTCTTTCGCTCTCTTTTATCTCTTTCCACTCCTTTTTTCTTTCTTTCGCTTTCGTCTTTCTTTTTCTCTTCCTTTCTTTATCTCTTTCTCTCTCGTTATTCTTTTGCTTCCATTATCTTTTCTCTATCTTTCTCTTCTTTTCTATCTCCTCTCTCGCTCATTTTAATCCATTCAATCTCTTTCTTTTTCTTTGATTCCCTCTTGTTTCTCTTCTCCCCGTTTCTCGTCTTTTTCGCTTTCCTTCTCACTTTCTTCTCTCTCTCTCTCTTTATCTTCTCTCTTTTCTCCCTTTCATTTTCTTTCTTTCCCTTCTCTCTTTCCCACTATTTCTTACTTTTGCTTTTTCTCTTTCCCTCTCTCTTTACTTACTCTCTTTTTTCTCTTCCCTTTTTTATTCTCTAACATTAGCTTTTCTTTCTCACTCATTCCCTTTTTTTCTCGCGTCTTTATCTGTCTTCTTTCAATTCTTTATCTTTGACTTTCTTTCTGTAACCTAATATATTTTCTCTCTCTATTAATCTATTCATCTTTTATTTTTCTCTCTCTTTTTTCTGTTTGCTTTCTTTTCTCCTTCTCTTCTCTCACTTCTCTCCCCCTTTCTCTTTCTTCTGTTTTCACTTCTTTCTCTATAGTTTTGTATTTTTCTCATGTCTTGGATTGTCTCTCCGCCATGATTTTCTAGTTAATATTTTCGATCGAATTGCACGGATGACTAAACCAATCGCCAGACAATGCAGGCATGATTTCACAAATACCACTACGCATGCGCACAAACAAACGTCAGCATACGCACTCACGCATACATGTATCACATTAAACACGCAAACACACGTATACGTATACAGGGAAATTATACAGATACTGACACCTTAAGGCATCTCTAAGTGGGTAGATACATATACAACAAACGCACACATATATCGCCACGGTACGTCTACTGTTAAGAAATACCCTTGAGTTTCAAATAAACGGGGTGGTCAGAAGAAAAGAATCCCTTGAATTTGTTTATAATTTTAAATCATTTTCAGAAATGAAATGATATGTTCGAAAATGTCAGCTTCGTAAATTGAGAGTTTAAAGGACATTTCTTGAGTATTTAATATGAGAGGTGGGTGGAATAAAAATTTCGCCGGTAGTTTTTTGTTCATGTGAGACTAACCTAAGCTTAGTAAATTTCTTCTTCTTCTTCTTCTTCTTCTTCTTCTTCTTCTTCTTCTTCTTCTTCTTTGTGCCGCGTCCCTTCAGCACGTAGGCGATCATTGCCTTCCCCATCTCGCTATTCTTTTTAGCTTCCTTTTCGTTTCCATTCTCGCCAAAACTTCGTCGTTTCCCCCATGTTTAGTCTATGGTATTCTCAGCATCCTTCTGTAGCACCACATTTCTGTTTCTTTAAGTCACTCCATCATCTTTGATGAGATTGTCCAGTATTCACATAACAATACAATACTCTTTTCTTTGTTTCCAACAGAATTTTCCTGTCTCTTAGTACTCTGCTTAGCTTTTTGGAATACGTCCTTGGCCATCGCAATACGTCTTCGCAATACGTCTTCGGATCACAATACCGCATTCTCCGTCCTCTATCAGAACATTTCCCACGTATTTTAATTTATGCATCTGCTTGATTTTAGTATTCCCGACATATAGTTAGCATTTTGGGTTTCTGTTTTTGCTGCACTGATCGTCACTGACATTGATATTTCACAATTGACAGCGCAGTGGACGATCTCGTGCCCGTAATTATCTATACCGGCCTTGTTTGGTTAAAATTGTCTGTGGCAACAGACTAGTGATTGGCCAAACTCACACCAATATTCAGTGCCAGACGTAATAGACGCATATCCTGCATAATTTATCACAGAAACCTCAGCTCTCTCATCCTGATGTTAAGTATAAATTTTCATTGAAGATTGGGCTTACGGCCATATCACGTTGAATACACCGGTTCTCGCTTAAGCAACGTTGAGCCTGGTCAGTACTTAGATGGGTGACCGCTTGGGAATACCAGGTAATGTAAGCGTTTAGTGACGGATATGCGTTGTGGTGTAGTAGATATTGACTCAGAAAGAGAAATTGGTGAATACACTGCATTCACTTAAGCACTGGTACCCTTGAGAAAGGTATTAATCCGACCCTTCCCTCCAGTTGTTGGTTAAATAACAAGAATAGGACTTAGGGACCCTGCCTTTAAAAACAAATCCCAATGAATCTTTATACTCGAAAAGAAAAAAGTATTACTAGACACAAAACATATCAAAACAACAATAAATTGTTGAAAGAAAAAGGTATTACCAGGAATAAATAAATAAAATTTAGTTGGCAATAAATGACCCGCCGAGGTTAATATGCCATAAAAACAAAACAACCAAACCAAACCAAATCATTTAAGATTGCTTCCTTTCTAAAACCTTGTCGTTATTCACATGTTCGGTCTGTGGTATCCTCAGCATCCTTATGTAGCACCACATATCTGTTGCTTCAAGTTTCTCTTTCATCTTTGGTGATATTGTCCAGCATTCGCTGCCATATTGAAAACAGACATCACGTAACAGTCCAGCATTCTCTTCTTTGTTTCCAGAGAAATTTTATGTTTTTCAATACTCTATTCAGTTTCTAAAATGCGTTCTGGCAACACCAATACGCCTTCGGATCTCAGTGTCGCACTTCGCAAGTATTAAAATTTCTGTACTTGTTTGATTTTAGTATCCCCTTCTGGGCTTCTCTTTTTACTGATGACCATGCATTTAGTTTTCTTGCAGCTTATACGTACACCTTTCTTTTCTCTTTCTTTAGCTACCTTCTACAGGAGGTCTTGTAGTTTCTCTTTCCGTGTCTGCTGTCAACACTGTATCATCTGAATATCTTATATTGTTCAGATTGTGGCCGCCACTGATTAATCTTGTCAGAAATTCTAGAGCTCTGAGAATTGTCTCAATGTCAAAATCTACTTGTGTTAATTTTCAATTAGTCCTAAATTAGAAGAAGCACTTATGTTCTCCGACGAATAATATTCGAATATTCACGGAGTAATTTCTCAGCTCTTGTGATTAAAATAAGCAACGTCATTTCTCATTCAATCATCAGATAATCTTTTATGTACCGCGTGTTTCCAGGAACATGGATAATCATGGATTTATATAACTTCTCATCATTTATATTACCAATGATTATCTTCTTACTATTCCTCTAAGCCTTTGTCGTATCATCCATTTAACCAAGCTGTTTTTTTTCTGCCAAACTTGCCTTCAGTGATTCTAGTGAGTGTCAAATTCTCTACGGCCTATTACCTGTGTGTCAGAGAAATTTCATCTCGAGGCTGCAACAAGGTTGAATGTCATAAAATTACATTTAGATTTAATTCATCATCTTTTCAATCTGTCAGTGAGCCATTTATAGTTCATCTTGATAAAAATGGCGAAACTCAAGCTGTTGCTCTTGATATCTAGAAAGCGTTTGACAGAGTTTGGCATGCTTATCTTCTAAGCAAACTACAGTGCTACAATAAATTTAGATGATTTTTTCATTTAATCTAATCGTTCCTATCAAATCAAGAAATTAAGGTGAGTCTGAATGGGCAAGCCTCCAGATCTTTTCATACTAAAGCTAGCGTGCCTCAAGGCTTTATCATACGCTTTTTCTGATCTTCATCAATCATCGACGCCTTTTCTGATTTTCATCAATCATCTACGCCTTTTCTGATCTTCATCAATCATCGACGCCTTTTCTGATTTTCATCAATCATCAATGATCTTCCTGATGTAATCAATTCCCAAGTAAGTATCTATGCAGATGACGCCACCATTTACTCCCGACTCAATAGCAAAACTGCCTAGGCTGACGAAGTACACCTGGCTAATGCTCTTACAATGGATCCAGGTAGGAAATGGCTAGTAAATTTTAATGCCCCCAGAACGAAACGGCTATCCTTAAACTCTCATAGAGAAACTTTCCTAAAAGTCATTAGAATGGATAAAGCTAGTCTCCTGGAGAGCGGCACACTGCACCTCATCGGCATCACTCTCTCAACTAACCTGAAGTGGAATGACTACAATAAATCTATAGCCGTATCTAGTGATACAGTGTCATTACAGTAATTTTTCTCGTTAGAATCTATCTTTCACGTTTATAAATCTACAATTCGTCCGTGCATTGAATACTGTTGCCATATCTGGTCGGGTGCCACAGCTGTACATCTCAAGGTTCTCGACAAAATCCAAAAATGGATTTGCAATGTAATCAATCCTGACTTGGTATCTTGATTCCAGTAACTTTCTCACCGGCGTGATGTGGCTTCCCTCTGTCTTTTCTACAAATATTTCAATGTTAACTGCTCTAACGAGCTTTTCTCTTGGCGTCCGACCACATACCTTTCCGCGTGCTACTAGATTGGCATCTAGGTCCCAACCCTTTTACCGTTGAAATAGTTAAATGTAACTTCCTCTTCTAGTAACAGTTCCTTTTCTCGTACTTCATGCCTGTGGAACTCTGTACCCTTTACTTGCTTCTTTGATAACTACAACCTTTAAAATTTTAAATGCAACGTAAACTGCCGTCTTTTATTTTCCTGTATTCCCATCTTTTCTCCAAAAATCCCGTACCTTTTCTTTTTCTTTCACTTTCTCTTTCTGTAACCGTCTGCATACCAGTGGTATCCTGCCTTGCTTGGGATGATGTGATTAAAAAAAAAATTCTGTTTCATTTGGAAGAGAAATGGCAAGAGATTTCCCCTTTAATGTTCATTTGAAAACTGAACACAAAGTTTATTATTTATAACAGTCTTTTTCAACTAGTAATACAACTCATTCATTTTGGATCCCATTTTTATAAACGATGAAAAATTGGTTTTGCATTTTAACAGAACGCGAAAAAAGACAATAGTTATCACAAAATGAGGGAACCGTGCCAACGCCAAAAACCAAAGACAAATCTTCATTCGCAGAAGTTCTTCCTTTATGTCTTGTAAAATATGAAAGTTGTTATGCATTACGACCTATTGGAACATGGTAGCATCACCGTAGATATTTATTTACAACTGTGGTACAGTGGATATCGGCTCGGAACGAGAAATCAGGGAGCCGAGTTCAAATTTCAGTTGAATTCGTTGTCTTCAATTACGCGAGAATACCCTTGGGAAATGTATTAATCCGATTCTTTCTTCAAGCTATAGGCGAAATAACAGAACAGATTTGGTTCTATAGTCTTGGCTGGCAACCAGTCTACTGCAGAAAGTAATGTCAACCTACTGCGGGATGATCTTCTGTCTCTTTCGATATATGATCGCCCAAGCGTGTATCATTTATGGCACTTAACTGACTGAATGTGATAAACAAAGCATTGCAACAATGTGTCGTGTCTTGTTAATCTGAATAAGAATTATTCTGAGGTATGATAATGAGAGATATGCTCTACAAAACTAATCCCCCAAAATAAAATCCTTAACATAAGAGGTTTTTCTACATCATTCATAATTAAAAGAGCTCCGAAAGGCATTATGGCACTTTCAATATATTTTTTACTTTGTAAATTACTTTCTCTTTCACTCTTTTAATTATGAACTACTTAAATATGAATACATATTTCTGAACTTTATCTTCTCATAATGACCTGAAAGATATTTGTATGTAAAATTTTATTTTCAACTTAAACTGGAAGAAATATTATTTATTTTATCTTAAGATTTAAAAATATTTAATCATTTTTTAAATTTCTCTTTTTTCATACTAACCTTTTTTTCCCATGTATATGAAACGCTGTTTTCATATAATAAGCTAGAAATTTAAGAATTATCCAAGCAATAACAATTCGCTTTATTTTTGAAATATTTTAAAAGTTGTCTTTTTGAGGACACTCTTCCGATATGAAAGATAAAATAAATTATAGGATAAAAATATTCGATGAAAAAAATCAATAAATAAGCAACTTCTTCATTGAACCGGGATTTTTAAAAAGAAATTTTCTAGGAAAACAAGTTTTTTAAATTTTTGTTGAAGAGTTAAACAATAAAAAATAATTTGCTCACTGTGTGTTTTACCGGTCATTAATCTGTCAGCAATTTCTGCTCTCTGAACTTTTCAGACTTTCGGTCATATCACGTTAAAACACCAGTTATCGTACAATCACCAAAGTTAAGCAACGTCGAGCATGGGTAACCGCTTTGAAATACTAGATTCTGGAGTTTTGGATGTGCGAGTGGTGCGATTGGAAATGGCATGGAATAGGAAATCGGAAAGACGAGTTCCAATTTCAATTCCGATCAGCTTCTTTATATTTACATACGCAAAACTGCCCTTAAGAAAGGTATGAATCCACCTATTATCTCCCAGCTATGGGTTAATTAGTAGGAATTGTATCAGCAAATCCTGATTATCTCCAAAAATTTCGTGCAATTTAAAAATATTTTCTGTTATCAAATAACATGCAAAAGGCTGATAAACCATAAAAACAATTGAATCTATCAATGCACAGAACTTCTTTTTAACTGTAATGAAATGGGTGTGCGTTTTGATGCAGTGGATATCGACTCGGAACGACAAATTGGGGAACCCAGTTCGAACTCCAGTTGAATTCCCTGCATTTACTTACTCATTTACTTACCTTGGGAAAGGTATTAATCCGTCTCTTCCCTCCAGTTATGGGTTAAATAATAGGACAGATTGGGTTCTAAAGTCTTGGATGGCAACTAGTCTACAGCAGAAAACAATGGCAACCTATAGCGGAATAATCATCTGCCCAGTCAGTCGTGTCTCTTTCGAGACCAAAGCGTGTATGACACTTAACTGACTGATTGAAATGATGCCATTTTCTGGAATACACATGTAAAACGTTTCAGTGACTACAATTTCGTAATATAGAGATATTTTTTTTTCGATTTGCATATAATGTGTGGTGTACTTGTGCGTTGTGGACATCAACTTGGAATGAATAAATGGAAAACCGAGTTCGGATTCATTTTATTCCTAAAAAAAAAACCCTTGGGGAAAGACATTAATCTCTCTTATTCCTCCAGCTATGGGCTCAGTAGCAGACAGATTCTGTATCCTTGGTTGGCAAACAGTCTACCGCAGAAAGCGATGGCAACCTACTGCTGGAAAATCTTCTGCTTTGTCCGTCATGTTTCGAAAAGAAAAAAGTGTATCACGTATGGCAATTAACTGACTTATAAAATTTTAGCCAACGAGTTTTTTATCCGGTTTTATCTGGTTTTATATATATATATATGTATGTATATATATATATATATATATATTATCTGGTTTTATCTGGTTTTATATATATATATATATATATATATATATATATATATATATATATATGTATGTAACGTTTATATATATATATATATATATATATATATATGTATGTAACGTTTTAAACTGAGACAGGTAGGTACTGTTGTTTGGACAATTACCAATTATTACGATCCATTTATTCTTAACGTTTAACATTTATTCTTTTATACTTTTCATTTTTTCAAAGAGTCATTTAGGGTAAAAGCAATGCAAGTAACACCGACAAATGTCCTTGTTGTGAATACTTTCTTAAGATCTGGTTTATTTTGTCAATCATAATTCACCTGATCCATTTGAAATGTAATCTTGTCATTTCTAACGAAATGTATTGATGCACAGAATAGAAGAAAACACTGTAAAAGAAAAAATATAAAAATGATATAAAATTATCTTAGATAATTTTCTTTTTTTTTGTTTTTTATTTCTATTCGTGCAAGTTTTTGCTTTTATTTTCAGTCGCGTTGTAGATTGCGCAACGAACCTCTTATTACCGTGACGACAAAAAATGCCAATAGATTTCCGGTACTTGTCTCTTGGGATCAATACATTCAGAAAAAAGAGTCATTTACTGAAGATTTTGGGATGTGCGTTGTGGTACAGTGGATATCGGCTCGGAACGGGGAGCCGAGTTCGAATTCCAGTTGAATACCATTGTATTCACTTACGCGCAAATACCCTTGGGAAAGGTATTAATCCGTCTCTTCCTTCCAGTTATGGGTTAAGTTAAATAGCAGGACAGATTGGGTTCTATAGCCTTGGTCGGCAACCAGTCTACCGCAGAAAGCAATGGCAAACTACTGCGGGATAATCTTCTTCCCAGTCAGTCATGTCTCTTTCGAGACATGATCGCCCAAGCGTGTAACACGTATGGCACTTAACTGACTGACTGAAGATTTATTCTCGGTCAGATAAAAGAAGATTCAATCCACCTATCTTTACACTTACATTATTTCATTAACATTTTCGATGAAAAAGTCGCCTTACAAAAATTTAAACATATCTTTAAAATTTTAATTAACCCTGGAAGACGAACCATCGATTAAAGTTACACTACTACAAACCATGGGTATATCATACCCGATTTTGAAAATATTAAGAAATATTAAATATAAAGTTTTATTTGAAGTATTTTACACGCAGGCACTCCAAGATTTGTACTTTGAGTTAACCTTAATAAGAACTGAAAAACATATTATTTAGGTAAGAAAATCAGGTACTAAAAATTTCATTAAATTATAATTAAAATGGCGTCATTTGCGCTTGGTAGTATATACCCATGGTAATTGCTCTCTGTTTAAACAATTATAAAACGTTAGTTATAGAAAAAATCATTTCGTTTTCATGAAAAATAAAACATTGTTTAGTTCAGTATTTTGTGAAAATCCAGGATAGTGCGCCATATTGATAACTTTTCATAACCCGACAAAATTTATATGATTAAAATTGTATGAAAATTTACAGCCGGCCAAATGAAGAGTTAAATTATAATTACTTCATTTAACAATTACTTTACTATATTATTATTACGTTATACTAGAAATATATTGACATATACATTTATTCATAGCTGATGGGTATGCTTGTTAACACCCTGGGCAAAAAAATTTTCAGAACACATTTAGATTTATGACCTCACTAGCAGTATAGCCCGGCGTTGCACGGGTGTAATGAAAGCTTTAAAACTATCTATGGTCCTGGAGCTCCGACTCTTTGGACGTTGGCACGAAAGACTAAAAAGCAATAGTTGTTTCCAGTTAAAGCAAAACCGTAGACTGAAAGAAAAATGAATGGATGTAAGTCAAATTTTGATTTCCTGGTATCGATATCAAATAAGTTTTTCGTCGTAAACTGAATTTTGAAGGCTAAATACGTCCTCTGAGTAAATGGAATCAGGGCTGAGACTAAGAACTACAATTATACCCAGTTAGAGCCAAACCCGAAACAAAAACTAAAATAAACGGGCTGAAAAAAATACAGATATACAGGCAGATAAACAGACACACACGCAAACATCTTGCCTTTTATATATATATATTATCGATTTTCTGCACTATTGTGAGAATTGCAACCTTGAAACTTCTGAATATCGTTTCTTATAACTTTGTCTATGAGTGTATCAAATTTGATTAAAATTCGACGACTCCTTCTATAACCCGATTTTTTCGATAATCGAGTTTCGATATTTATCGAGGGTACCTCGACACAAAACTTAGCTAAGAACACTCGCAGACGTTTATCGTACAACTGTGTAAATTTTTAAGAAAGTAGGTTCAGCCGTTTCGGAGTCTATAGGTAACGGACATACACACACACAGTTACACACACATACACACCCACAAAGTTCTATTTATAAATAAGTTTAGATAAACGTGGACGACAATATACGGAAAGCAGAAGGTAAAAATCAAGAACTGGGTTCGCG
This sequence comes from Ascarosepion bandense, assembly GCA_037127315.1. Taxonomy (NCBI): domain Eukaryota; kingdom Metazoa; phylum Mollusca; class Cephalopoda; order Sepiida; family Sepiidae; genus Ascarosepion; species Ascarosepion bandense. Next base: position 116,953 of record JBBBDQ010000242.1, read on the forward strand.
TTCATATTCAGGTGAATTATGATTGACAAAATAAACCAGATCTTAAGAAAGTATTCACAACAAGGACATTTGTCGGTGTTACTTGCATTGCTTTTACCCTAAATGACTCTTTGAAAAAATGAAAAGTATAAAAGAATAAATGTTAAACGTTAAGAATAAATGGATCGTAATAATTGGTAATTGTCCAAACAACAGTACCTACCTGTCTCAGTTTAAAACGTTACATATATATATATATATATATATATATATATATATATATATATATATATATATTCTAAACATATTCTATTAAATATAAGAGACAATGAATGTCTATTATGTTTAATCATGAGCCGTTCTAAACGTCGTATTTTTGCTTTAATTTCAGTTGAAAATAAAGACAAAAATTCTCCAACATTTGGATGATTATTTACTGGTTTTCTTCTAAGCTTTCGGCTCACATGAGCCATCTTCAGAGAGGTAGTTTAAACTGAAATATTATAAAATCCACCATCACCGACGATTTTATTTTGTGTTGACAAAAAACCCCGCTTGGCAACGGCAAGAAAACCAATAAATAATTATCCAAATGTTGGAGAATTTTTGTCTTTATTTTCAACTGAAATTAAAGCAAAAATACGACGTTTAGAACGGCTCATGATTAAACATAATAGACATTCATTGTCTCTTATATTTAATAGAATATGTTTAGAAAATTACTTGCTGCCTCGATATACTAAATATATATATATATATATATATATATATATATATATATATATATTGATTGATTGATTGATTGATTGATTGATTGATTAATACTTAGTTTTTGGTCATAATAGGGTTAGACTAGTGCACATTTGTATTAAAACGTGTTCAATATTGTAGAACTTTTGAATATTTACCATTTGTAAACGATTTATTACGCGACCCAGGTTTCAACCATGAGTGGTGTCTTCAGGCGATTTTTAAAAATCGCCTGAAGACATCACTCATGTTTGAAACCTGGGTCGCGTAATAACTCGTTTACAAAAGGAATATATATATATATATATATATATATATATATATATATATATATATCACTCAATTCATTATGCTAGTGGTGGATTTCCCCACGCGTTTTTCTAATAAAGCTAATAGACCTGACTCACTGCTAGATTTCTTTTTCACTTCTATTCCTGACTCATGCCATGTCATGGAGCTTTGCCCTTTTGGTAACTCTGATCATACTGCAGTTTCCGTTAATATCTCCTTCTACTTACCCTCCCCGCCGCAACCTCCGACCAGGGGAATATCTTTCTGCTACCAAAGTACAAACTAAGAGGTATCATCTAGGGTTAAAACTGGCCTCAATACTTCCTTTCTATCCAAGAAGTTACGGCCTAAACCCCATTCGTTCCAGCTGGTTCTATCTTGCTTGCTCAGTCGCTAGAAATAACTTCTTCCGGCTTTATCGGAGCCACGCGTTTGACTATAATAGGCGCCTTTTTGCCTCTGCTCGTAATGTGTGCAAGAGGATCCAAAATTATGCTAAGCTGTTGTTTACTGACAGAATGAAGAAGCTTATAGCACTTCGCAAGTTTGGCTCCAAAGACTATTCGCAGCTCTGTAAAAATGTGTTAAACAGCAAGCCCTAAATCCTCCCTTTAATCAATAAATCTGAAGTCCTCATATCTCAGCGGACAAGGCTGAATGCTTTTCTCGCAGATTCTCCACCACCTCAACATTTGATTCGTCTGGGGTATCCACACCCGACTTCCCATCTAGAACTGAGGCTCAAATGTGTGACGTTCACATTACCTCCTCGCAGGTCTCTAACATAATTTCGAAAATAGACCCCCCCCCCATTAAGCATGCGGAGATGACGGAATCCCAATAATTGTCATGAACTCTCTTCTGTTCTTTCCAAACTCTACAACTCCTGCCTCTCTGCTTCTTGCTATCCTGCCTGCTGGAAGTTTTGTGATTTCTGTATTTAAAAACCTTGGAGAACCTTCAGACGTCTCTAATTATCACCCTATCAGCCTCCTACCAATTTTTGGCAAAGTGTTCGAGGCTATTATCAATACTGAAGTGGTTCAACATCTTACAGCCCACAGCTTCTTCTCCGATAAACAGTATAGTTTCCACTTCATCAGGTCTACTGCTGATATGCTAACGACCGACACAAAGTATATATACCAGGTTCTCTAAAAGAACAGCGAATCTCGAGCTGTTGCCGTAGATGTCTCCAAAGCATTTGACAGAGTCTGGCATACTGGCCTTCTACGCAAGCTACAGGGATATCGTATAAATGGACGCTTGTTTGATCAAATCTAGTCGTTCCTTTCAAATCAAGTAATGAAGTTAGTATTGACGGGCATGCTTCCAGATACTATCATATAAACGCAGGTATCCCTCAGGGCTCTATTATTTGATCCTATGCTTTTTCTGATCTTCATCAACGTAATCAGATTCCGAGTAGGCATCTACGCTGACGACGCCACCATTTACTTCCGCCTCGAAAAGAAATCTGCCGAGGCTGACAAAGCAAACCTCGCTGCTGATCTACAAAAGAGCCTCCTGTCTGTGGTGGACTGGGGGTAAAATATATATCCTAAATTTTAATGCTTCCAAAACGAAGCTGCCATCTTTTAACCACCATAGACAATCGCTCCTACCTCCTATCAGCATGGATCAGGCTAGTATCCCTGAAAGCAAAACACTGCGCTTCCTCGGTCTAACTCTCTAAGTTGACCTCAAGTCGAATAACTACATTGAACCCATAGCTAAATATACTGCTAGGAAGGTTGGTTCCCTGTGTAGGGCCAGGAAGTTTTTCTCGTCTGAATCCGTCTTGCACATATATAAATCTACCATCTAGCCGTGCATTGAATACTGTTGTCACATCTAGTCGAGTGCCCCTGCCATTCATCCCGGGATTCCTGACAAAATCCAACGGAGAATCTGCAATGTAATCGATCCCGACCTGGTAGCTCAACTCCGGTCATTTTCTCACCGACGTATTATGGCTTACCTCTATCTCTTCTAAATACTTTCACGGCTTCTGCTCCGATGAGCTTAGCTCCCTGATACCCCGTCTATATCAATTTACTCGAGCTACTAGACTAGCAACTAGATCTAACTCTTTTAGAGTGAAACCACTAAAATGTAATGGCAACTTCTACCCTAATAGCTTCTTTTTTCGCACTTCCCGCCTGTGAAATTCCCACCCGTATACTTGCTTCCCTAACAGTTACAATCTCCAAGAATTTAAATGCAATGTCAATTGCTATCTTTTATTTTCTTGAATCGCATCTTTTACCTGACAAACCTTGTATCATGTTATTCTCCCTTTCCAATCTACTCTCAGGCAGCTCTCTTCACATTAATGTTCACATCCTTCTCTTACCCATTCTCTGATACACCCTCTAACTTGTTCCTCAACACACAAGTAACGAATAAAACATGTAAGCAAGAATATACATAATATATATATATATAATACACAATATAATACACATTATATATATATATATATATATATATATATATATATATATATCATGTGAAAGAAGAGATAGATTAAAAACCTACTCTGCGTTGCATTTACTTTTATAAAAAGTGATCAATATTGAATAGAGCTCAATATTATAATTTTGTTTTTATAATGGCTTATAAAAGCATTATATCACTATACAAAAAATTCATATTTCAGAACATTGTTCTTCTTTAGGTGATATTTTAAAACACGTTGAAAATGATTCATTTTGAAAAATAAAAAATGAATTCATGGTAATTTATAAACGTAAGCAGGGGTGGTTGGGGGAATTGAACAATATGATTTAGGGTGTGCCTGTATTAATAAAAAATGAGAATTAGGTTGAAGTATGACTTTGAACATTTAGGTCGTATGGAGGTGAGTTGTTGAATTATGTTATGATAAATTACACTTTTTATCTGTCTGGAGAAGATACATATTAGGAACACATATTATTCAGATGTGTAGAAAGTGGTTTTGGACAACAGGTCATTTTAGGTTTTAGGAGAAGTTAATTTTTATGCTACTAATGTAATAACAAAATTATATATATATATATATATATATATATATATGCATTTTATGAGTGACCAAAATACAAATTATCAACATGTGATAAATAATAGTGAAAAATTACGAAATATTATACAGCACACAATGTAAAGTTAAGACTAAAAATATAGGAAGATATTGTTATACAAAATAAACAGCCCACAGTAAATAAAATATCGTTCAACACATAAGATATCTTCAAGTCCATCTCATATGTTTGCACATATTAATATCTAAAGGGGACAATATGACAAAGGGGAAGAAGTTTGTAAGTGATGTGTTTCGTCTTTTAGGACTTCATCAGACCTCATTAAACATAGGTTTATGTTTACGTTCATGCGACTATACACGCACATGAAGAAGCGGGGAGGCTGAGAATTTCCAATTTAATGTCTTTTGTTTTGTTTTGTTTTTCTTTTTAATATATATTTTGGATATATAAACTAGGAGATATAATTTATGTTCTTTTTCTTTTTATTCATGCTTCCATCAAATTTGCTAAAATAAATTAAATAATAAAATAAACTAAAAATTAATAAATTATTAATAATAAAAATCCTTTTTTCTTATCACAATGTCGGATATTTAATAAGAAAAGTGATAAAAACATAAGAATGATGGAAACTTTATGCTTCTTTGTTTCCTTATTTTTTCATGCAAGAAAACTGAATGTATGGTCCTCAGCAAAAGGAAAATCGCCAAATGCCAACTACAGGTCGGAGAAACTAAAATAAGACAAGTAAAGAAATTTAAATACCTAGGAATTATTCTGACAGAGGATGGAAAGTGTGACACTGAGATCCGATGATGCATGGGTATGGCCAAGGAGGTGTTTCAAAAGCTAACCAGAGTACTGGGAGACAAGAAAATCTCACTGGAAACAAAGAAAAGAGTGCTTGACTGCTATGTGATATCTGTCCTTCTATATGACAGTGAATGTTGGGCGGTCTCATAAAGGATGGAGGAAAGGCTTGAGGCAGCAGAAATGTGGTTCTACAGAAGGATGCTGAGAATATCATGGACTGCACTCATGAACAACGATGAGGTTTTGGAGAGAATGTAAACGAGAAGAAAACTCATACATAGCATAAAGAAGAGACGTTTCGAGCACAATACTCATCGCCTTATCAGAATATATATATATATATATATATATATATATATAAAGAGAGAGAGAGAGAGAGAGTTTAGTGAAAAGAATCTGTCACTTTAACAGAGCAGGCTCATGCCGAGTTCGAAGTTTTATGAGAAAACCCTTATGATGCCGTTATGGTAGGCTGGATTTCTTACACCGACGAATTAGAGTATCATGACGGTGTTCTTACGAAACATCGAAGACGGCATGAATCTGCTCAGTTAAAGTGACAGTTTCTTTGCACGAAAACTATCAACGCTCTATCTCCACCCCTATATCGAGCACTCTTCAGTAAAAAATACTTTTTGCCGAAATATCTTTTATCAGTAAAATTACTGAAAAACAATAATTTTGGCGCTAAACTTTGTCATAACTCAACAATATATATATATATATTAACTCATTATATAAATTAACAGAGTTATCCTATAGGATGTGATGTATATATTGTCGTCTAAATTATGCAAAAAATTAAAACACTGACGTCTCATTTTAATAGATATATTTACCAGAAACTTAAAATACTAACGAGTATTTATTTATTTAACAAAACCGATATTTACTTCAACAAAGGACTCCAGACGGCTTCGGAACCTCCTGTATCTCTTCTACACGGTCTGCTTGTTTAAGTTTGCTTCCATAATTCTTGCCTTCATTTTTGGTGTTGCAAGGAGTTGATCTCTGGGGCAACTGCGTTTCACACATAATAATCAAAAAGGGGTTGCAGTCTGGAGAGTTAGGTGGCGAGGTATAAAGAGAGATGCGCACACAGAAATTGTCTGACAACAATTTTCCTGTTGCCAAACAAGGAGTCTTCCAACAGCCAACTGCTTAACCCAGGCCAGTATTACTCCTTCAAATCACTTGATATTGGCTTCCATATTGAGTCTAAGGCCCTGTCGGAAGATGAACGGAGACGTAACGTCGTCATCAAAAGTAAACACTCCGAACACCTTCGCAATTACCATTAGACTCAGCCAATTCTTCTCGAATCCTCTAAACTGTCCTGAGATTGACACCCAGATACTCTGAAATGTTTTTATTTCAGCTTCCTGCGCTAATGCCAAGCAATACAGTATCCTGTTTCCAAATTTCTGGCGGAGTGTATTGCTTCAGTGTTTTCTTTTTCTCACAGAGGGTGCCCAACTGACACTACTATGCAGTGCTGTCGACAAAAAAAAAAACAAAAAAAAAAAACGCACATGCGCGATATTAAAAAAAATAAAATGGTGACAATTGACCAATTGCACCTTGTGTGTATATATATGTATATATTGTTGCTTCTCTCTCACCACTACTCTTCCTTCCGGTGTTTATAATTAGGGGCAGCATCTATTGGTTTTCCTTGTCCATGTCTGAAGAGACCTAACGGTCGAAACCCGGATCCCAAACAATTGTAAATGTATTTTTGCTGCACATCCTCAGGATAGTATGGAGCACTTTTTGTTGCTTAGTTCCTTCGATGACGCTTTTTCACTGCCCTTCATCTTTTGTTGTTATATATATATATATATATATATATATATATATATATATATATATATATAAGCACGCAGATCAAATATGCCCATTTTCACTTTTCCATAGAATAGAATTTATATGTTAGACCAATAAATGTAAATTTTAATTATTTATTCAACATTCAATCAATCAGTCTAACTTCACTGCTCTGTTTTTAAATCGGGATATACATATGTATATACCTATTCATATAAATGAGAATATATACACAGGGCACGAATTGTGGACATTTCTTTTACACATTCAACAAGATACGGAAACTAATTCGCCAATAGGCAAAACTTATTAAATATATAATAGACAAAACTTGTCTGTTGTTTATCAAAAAATGTGTTTAAATGAACATTTGTTGCCTAGATACATCCAAGCTAACATTGATGTATGCATGGAAAAATTCACACACAAACACAGAGCAAGACACCAAATGGGGTAAAGCAAATTTAATTAAATAGTTAAAAATAAATGGTCTTATACGCACGCGAACACGCACACGCACACGCACACGCACGCGCACACAAACACACAAGCACACACACACACACACACACACACACACACACATACATACATAAGTGTGTGTTTGTGTGCGTGTTTTTATGAGTGTGTATGTTGGTGCGTGCGTATATATGCGCATGTGTGATTATATTATTTTGTTTGTAAATTTATGAGGGAAGATTGATCACAATAATGGATAGAGCGTTTTTCGATTTAATGAATATATATATATATATATATATATATAGTGTATCGAGGCAGCAGATAATTTTCTAAACATATATTGTTAACAGACAATGAATGCCTATTACGTTTAATCATGAGCAGTTCTAAACATCGTATTTTGGTTTTAATTTCAGGTGAAAATAATATATATATATATGTATATATATATATATATATAAATACTTATTTATGCAAATATATGCAAGTTATGAACTGTTGAAAATATATACAGACAGACAGACATAGAGTGTGTGTCTGTCTATGAGATAGGGATTCGTGCATACAAACTACAAACATACATGATATATGCAAGATAGGTTGGAGTAGATAGATCTATCTATCGCCCAGTTCACACTCCACCCACGTCTATTAAACAGGTTAAGAGGAACATCCCTTGTTCCCTGTTTAGGATATGGTTTCCGGCTTTCTCTTTTCCAATCTTTTCACTATTACGTAGCCCCCTGCACATCAGTGGCGTTACCGCATTGCTCGGTGGTGATACGAAAAAAATATATGATATACGCATGTTACAAATTGTGAACAATATATACACACACACACATATATATAGAGAGAGAGATAACTAAAGAGAGAGCAGACAGTGAAAAAACAGACATAGAGAAAGGGAGTGCGTGAGAAAAAAGGTTTATACATGATGGTTGCGACTTCAGTGAAGCCATCGTTTGATTTAGCATTAATTATGGACAGCGGTGATATAAGTTTCTTTATCCTGTTTGAAACTTGTGAACAATGAAGTCAACATGAAGCGGCAACATTTTCATACTTAAGAGCAATCTTCTGACGATTACGTTCAAGCACAAAACAGACTATCACCTCTTAGCGTTCACCTTCGTCTTCTATTTTATATGTTATATTTATATATGCTCTATGCCCGATACTGAGTGTCGTAAATTAATAAATATACATATGAGAAGGGTGTACATATGCATAGTATTATTATTCAGGTGTTAATAAAGCAGTGCTCAATATATGAACAGAGCTGTAATATATATATATATATATAATCATCATTTCACTGTATCACAGCTTATCAGTACGGTTAGACTCCTATTGCTTTTAATCCAGGATTGAAACCCGACCGAATTGGCGTCAGTCGGTGATTCTACCTCTGGGCTATGGGCGCTCCGTAGAAGAAGGCAGACTTTTTAGCGTGTATATTATCATTATACACGCCCAATAGCCAGAGTGCTCTAATTCATTACTGAATGAGAGATGCGTACATATATATATATATATATATATATATATATATATATATATTGATTGATTGATTGATTGTTTAATACTTAGTATTTGGCCATCATAGGGTGAGACCAGTACACATTTGTATTAAAAAGTGTTCAATACAATTATATTGTAGAACTTTTGAATATTTTTCATTTTATTTTAAAATAAAAACGGATTATAGCGTTTTCATCCATGGTTGTATGACCCTAAGAAGTTTTTCTTAGTGTCGATGCATTTAGTCATAATTTCCGTTCTTTCATTTAACAGTTTTTATTTGAGAATATCATAATTTATAATTTTTCTTCGTGGCACAGACTTGTTCATAAATTCCCTGCCACGTGAACGTTCAAATAAAACACCGTTACAAGAGCATTCTTAAAAAGAAAAACGGTAAACGGTAAAATCAGTTATTAAAAATCACCTGATGACACCATTCATGGTAGAAACCTGGATATCGAAATAACTCGTTCAAAAATGGAATATATATATATATATATATATATATATATATATAGTCATCCGCAGACAGATCTGTTTCGCTGCATCACAGCTCATCAGTACGGTTAGACTCCGATTGCTTTTTAACCCAGGATTGAAACCCGACCGAATTGGCGTCAGTCGGCGATTCTACCTCTGGCTTATGGGCGTTCGGTGGAAGAAGGCAGACTTTTTAGCGCATATATTATAATTATACGCGCCCAATAGCCAGAGTGCTCTAATACATTTTACTGAATGAGCGATGCGTACATACCAGAGTAGCTACTGTTTTTCAAAGTCTTCCATTCTTTCAGAGTGCTCAATCATGGTGGGAGAGCGTTACGCATCGTTCATTCAGCAATGAATTAGAACACTCTCAGCTATTGGGCGTGTATAATGATAATATACACGCTAAAAAGTCTGCCTCCTTTTACCGAGCGCCTGTAGCTCAGAGGTAGAATCACCGACTGACGCCAATTCGGTCGGGTTTCAATCCTGGGTTAAAAAGCAATGGGAGTCTAACCGTACTGATAAGCTGTGATACAGCGAAATAGCTCTGTCTGCGGATGGTTATATATATATATATATTACAGCTCTGTTCATATATTGAGCACTGCTTTATTAACACCTGAATAATAATACTATGCATATGTACACCCTTCTCATATGTATATTTATTAATTTACGACACTCAGTATCGGGCATAGAGCATATGCATATCCTGTCTGCATATCCTGTCTGCGGATGACTATATATATATATATATATATATATATATGTCGTGAGATTATTCATCTTGTTGATTTTCTCGAGCACTTTCAGCTAATTCTTTATCAATTTTCAGTGGGTTAGTAATTTCCATTTTAACGAAGATTATTAATATATTTTACTATGCTTTCCACACTGTTAAAGACTTTTTAGTATGTATAATTTCTATCTTAGTGAAAATTTTTCATTAGTTTACGAACATTCGCATAAGATTCTGCCCACATTCAACTGCTATAAAAAGGAAGGTCTATTTATATTGTTCGGGCTGTTGTCAGTGTCTTTATTGCCGTATTCACGACGTTTCGGCTGCTGTACGCTCTAACCCTCTTCAGGTGATTGTAATTTTGAATTGAATCTTTTATTTCGATCACTGCGGTAGATTGTTCTCGTTCCATGAGTCAAGCCACTTCCGGATGTCTTCGTTATCTCTATTTAACACTCAAAGCTTTTTTCACCACTGCTGTAGCAAGGAACTGAACCTACAACTTCTTGGTTCATGTCACTGGATCTAAATAACGCTTTTATCTACAAAAAATAAACAAAAACTTTCGAAATTCTAATTACCTGAGAAGGTCGGAGCGCACAACGGTCGAAACGTCAGTAATAGGGCAATAAAGCAGATAACTAAAATAGCTACAATACCTCATTTCATAAATATAGACAAATAATGGAAGGTTTGTAGTTTTCTCTGAGAAGTTCTTTTGATATCTTCAAACGATTTTTACAACTCAATATTCTTATTATCTGTGTTGTCTACGAGGATATATCGCATGGTCAAAGGGTTTTGGCTTTGAGTATTAAGTGTTTTCTTATTGCGCAAAAGTCGTGTTGGTGCTTATTTATATAACTGTCAAAGGCACTGATCGTGTGTAAAATGTATTGGTTTTTATTTTATTTTTATTGACGTAGAGTCCCGGAGAGAGCAGGTAAACGTGTAAACAATATTGGTGATCTAGAATTTGGGTTTCATAGACGTACGTAGTAGTAATAACGAGGGTGTGTCGAAAAGTTTTATACCGACAAATTAAATATTGACCTCAGGTATTCAAAACATTTTTAATGTTTGCAACTTGGTCAGTTTTTGAGCTTAAATCGTGGCGAAAATTTTACATCATATCACACACACACACAAACACACACACACACACACACACACACACACACACACACACATATATATATATATGTATATATTTATATATATAGGGAGAGAGAGAGAGATTTGGTACTGATGAGCGTTTAAACTCTAAACTCACCTCATGAGTTTGCAAACCAGATTAGTCATCTGAACTTTTCTTGATTATATATGTATATATATATATGGTCGGCTGTCCCTGCTATCCACCTAGAGGTCCTTGACAAAATCTAACTGAGAATCTGTAAATTGATCGATCCCGACATGGCAGCTCGGATGCAGTCACTTTCTCACCGTCGCCATGTGGCTTCCCTGTGTCTCTTCTACAAAAACTTTCATGGCTTCTTCCATGTACCCCCACCATACATGAATTTGCTCGAGTCACAAGATTAGCAACTAGGTCCCACCCTTTTACTGTGAAACCAATAAATTGTAAACGCAAATTCTACTTCATGAGCTTCTTCTCTCACACATGTGGAATTCCCTTCTGTTTAATTGCTTTCCCGACAGCTACAAATGTAAACTCAATAGTCATCATTGCTTCCGCTCTCTCTCTCTCGCTCTCTCTCTCTCTCATGCTTCTTTCTTCGTCCACTCCACTCTCAGCAGTATTCTCATCCTTCCCCTACCCTCTTCCTGACACCCCCTGTAACCTGTCACTCTTTCTCATAACTTACCTCTTACGTAAACTCCTGCTCAACAATGGCAGTAAAATGCCTTGCTTGGGGCGAAACGATTATATATATATATATATATATATATAGGTCATGAATCTGAAAAAAATGCCTTGGACGTAAATCTCAAAGGATCCTATTAATATTAAATATCAACACTGAACCAGCAAGAGGGCTCAATAGAATTAAATTTATTTATTTACAGAGCCAATAATTATTACATTTTAAAAAATTCAAATTTCTTTAAATCAGATGACCATTTCGACGAGTTAATTTAGCAGCCATCTCATTAAAGAGAACTTATTGATGAGATAGGTGTTAAAGTCGAAATGCCCATCTGATTGTAGAAAATTTTAATTTTATATATATATATATATATATATATATATATATATATAATTAATGCAAAGAAACTTTTAACTTTTAAAACTTTTCAAATTTACGTTTTTTTGCGAAAGAAAACGATGACCACGTAGATGTTTGTTTAACTTTGTAGTGACTCTCCATATAGAAATATTTCGCCTTTTCATTTTCCAATATATTTAATATTATATTCGCTCTAATATATATATTATTGTGTTATCGACTACAATCTCTATAATATTACGTATATGTTTTTATGAGAAATGTTGTTTAATAGAACTGTGATCAGCAAGGTGACAGAAAAGTCCACGGGAGAGCAAGGTTGTAGTAAAACCAATATATGTAGTGGGTTAGTACTAGTAACAATAATACTCACAAATACACACAGTAAAAAGAACCTTCAAATATTGGAGGCCATCTACATTAGATCAAAGCAACCCTCACTCAATAAAATCACATTTCAATGTAGTCACAACACATTACAAAGAATTTAGACTGTTGTTAACATTTTGGTCTCTCACATGGTATGAAGTCATAGAACTGCATTACAAATTTACGACCGGCGTCTGCTATTCAGTGACTCTTATCGTCGCATAGCAATGTTTTATGTCAACACAAGAAAAATTTCATCTTTATGTTAACGTCCCTCAACCACTCTGAAGATGGCGCATGTGAGCCGAAAGCTTACAACCAGCGTAATAAAAAAAAACTTCCAAATGTTGGACAATTTTTGTCTTTATTTTTACCAGAAATTAAAGCCAAAATACGATGTTTCGAACGGCTCATGATTAAACATAATAGACATCCACTGTTTGTTATATTTAACAATATAGGTTTAGATAACTGCTGCCTCAATACAATATATATATATATATATATATATATATATATATATATATATATATAGTATACAAAGGCAGCAAATAATTTTCTAAACATATAAGAGACAATGAATGTCTATTATGTTTAATCATGAACCGTTCTAAACGTCGTATTTTGGCTTTAATTTCAGTTGGATATTTTTTTATTAATTTGGTTCTAACACATTACATTGCATTTGAATACATGGTTCTGTTGTCATTTCGCGCTATCACGCGGTGTGACGTCATAGAACCGCATTGCAAATTTACGAACTGCGTTTGTTAGTTTTGGTAACTATTGCCGTTGCCTAGCGGAGTGTTATGGCAACACAAAATAAAATCGTCGGTGATGGTGGATGTTATTTGGTTACCGTCTTAATAACCTCTCTTAGAACCAAATTAATAAAAAATTATCCAAATGTTGGAGAATTTTTGTCTTTATTTTCAACTAAAATTAAAACCAAAATACGACGTTTAGAACGACTCATGATTAAACATAATAGACATTCATTGTCTCTTATATTTAACAGTATATATATATATATATATATATATATATATATATATATATATATATATATTATTCATATCACCCCGAGCAAGGCGGTAACGCCACTGATGTGCAGGGGGCTACGTAAGAGTGAAAAGATTGGTAAAGAGAACCGGAAACCACATCCTAAACAGAGAACAAGGGATGAGCCTCTTCACCTGTACAATAGACGTGGGTGGAATGTGAACCGGGCAATAGTTTAGTCTATCTACTCCAATTGAAAAAAAAAAGATTGGAAAAGAGAAAACCGGGAACCACATCCTAAACACGGAACAAGGGATGAGACTCTTCCCCTGTTCAATAGACGTGGGTAGAGTGTGAACCGGGCCATAGTTTAGTCGGTCTACTCCAATTGAAAAAAAAAAAGATTGGAAAAGAGAAAACCGGAAACCACATCCTAAACAGGGAAGAAGAGATGAGTCTCCTCACCTGTTCAATAGACGTGGGTAGAGTGTGAACCGGGCGATAGTTTAGTTTATCTACTCCAACTTTGAAAAAAACGATTGGAAAAGAGAAAACCGGAAGCCACATCCTAAACAGGGAACAAGGGATGAGCCTCTTCACCTGTTCAACAGAAAGAACATGCAGATATTGGTTTAGACGCTTCAAAAATAATGATTTTGATGCTGAAGATAAAGAACGTTCTTGTGCAACGAAAGAGTTTGAAGGCAAAGAATTAGAGGCATTACCACATGAAGACTTGTGTCAGGCGCCATCTGAACTTGCAGAATAATAACCAGTTGTTCAAACAAGTATCAAAACTTTTCAAAGCACAAAAATTATTCCAAGCAAGGACTTTGGGTGCAGCACAAATCGAGAGATGTCAAACGGTATCTTGTCACTTGTGAAAAGTTGTCTCAACGGCAGAAAAATAAAAATAAAAGATTTTTAACATCGTATTGTGACCGGCGATACATTACGATAATCCTAAACGTAGAAGATCGTAAGGTAAGCCTAGCCATGAGAAGATCGTAGGGTAAGCCTAGCCATGAGAAGATCGTAGGGTAAGCCTAGCCATGAGAAGATGGTAGGGTAAGCCTAGCCATGAGAAGATCGTAGGGTAAGCCTAGCCAAGAGAAGATCGTAGGGTAAGCTTAGCCATGAGAAGATCGTAGGGTAAGCCTAGCCATGAGAAGATCGTAGGGTAAGCCTAGCCATGAGAAGATCGTAGGGTAAGCCTAGCCATGATAAGATCGTAGGGTAAGCCTAGCCAAGAGAAGATCGTAGGGTAAGCTTAGCCATGAGAAGATCGTAGGGTAAGCCTAGCCATAAGAAGATCGTAGGGTAAGCCTAGCCATGAGAAGATCGTAGGGTAAGCCTAGCCATGAGAAGATCGTAGGGTAAGCTTAGCCATGAGAAGATCGTAGGGTAAGCCTAGCCATGAGAAGATCGTAGGGTAAGCTTAGCCATGAGAAGATCGTAGGGTAAGCCTAGCCATGAGAAGATCGTAGGGTAAGCCTAGCCATGAGAAGATCGTAGGGTAAGCCTAGCCATGAGAAGATCGTAGGGTAAGCCTAGCCATGAGAAGATCGTAGGGTAAGCTTAGCCATGAGAAGATCGTAGGGTAAGCCTAGCCATGAGAAGATCGTAGGGTAAGCCTAGCCATGAGAAGATCGTAGGGTAAGCCTAGCCATGAGAAGATCGTAGGGTAAGCTTAGCCATGAGAAGATCGTAGGGTAAGCCTAGCCATGAGAAGATCGTAGGGTAAGCCTAGCCATGAGAAGATCGTAGGGTAAGCCTAGCCATGAGAAGATCGTAGGGTAAGCCTAGCCATGAGAAGATCGTAGGGTAAGCCTAGCCATGAGAAGATCGTAGGGTAAGCCTAGCCATGAGAAGATCGTAGGTTAAGCCTAGCCATGAGAAGATCGTAGGGTAAGCCTAGCCATGAGAAGATCGTAGGGTAAGCCTAGCCATGAGAAGATCGTAGGGTAAGCCTAGCCATGAGAAGATCGTAGGTTAAGCCTAGCCATGAGAAGATCGTAGGGTAAGCCTAGCCATGAGAAGATCGTAGGGTAAGCCTAGCCATGAGAAGATCGTAGGGTAAGCTTAGCCATGGGAAGATCGTATGGTAAGCCTAGTCATGAGAAAACCGTAAGATAAGCCTAGCAGTGAGAAGATCTTAGGATAAGCTTACCCATGAGAAGATCTTAGGGTAAGCCTAGTCATGAGAAGATCTTAAGGTAAGCCTAGTCATGAGAAGATCTTAAAGTAAGCCTAGTCATGAGAAGATCGTAGGGTAAGCCTAGATATGCATCAACATCGACGGCAAAGCTGAAGCTTCTACTCTGCATTTTAGTGGATCAACTGGGTGTTATCATTGTTCCTTCCGATTACAACCTGTTCCGATCGATGGCAACAGGGTCTGGCTGAACAGCACTTTCATTCTTATGAAGATGCCAAAAATGGGTCGACTCATGGTTAGCCTCAAATGCCGTGTTGTTTTTTATGTCGAATTCAGATACTGCCAGAAAGATGGGAAAAATAGCAGTTAGAGAAGGATAATACTTTTGGAAACATGTTTCTTGCTAATTTTTGAAAAAAAAAATTACTTTTCATCAAAGTTTTTCGAGAACTTATTCAAGGTCCCAATATATATACTTACTTCATACACTTTTTAAAAATAAGTATTGTAATTAAATTTTACAGTGGACAGATTTTCTACTGCAAGTTAAAATGTTTGCAAGCAGCAATGTAATCGTATTTACCTAAGTTAATTGACAGAAGTGAAGAGAAAAAAAGAAGCACAGGCTTTATATCTGCACTTTCCATTGTGCCCTGCACGCAATCATCTGTCAGCAGAAAGACTTGCCAAATGAAACGTGCACCTTCTAAAGTTTGTAATCCGTATATTTATTAATGTTTTTTTTCGAATATATAATTTAATAGATTCATCTTTAAAATGCATAAAAGAAACACGTACTAATATATATATATATATATATATATATATATATATATATATATATCGTTTTCTACACGTTACTTAGGCGTAGTACAATGCCGAATGTATCAAGGATCAAACTTGCTAATCAGTTGTAACTGTTTGAGCGAGAGAAATGTATTAATCCTTACAGCACGCACATTTTTTGAAGGAAGTTTTGGTTATCATTTCTAATCAAATAACGTTACAAGTAATAACTACACCTCTCTCTCTCTCTCTCTCTCTCTCTCTCTCTCTCTCTCTCTCTGTATATATATATATATATATATTGTAAGAAAGTTATGGAACACGTAGTTTTTAAACCCACTGTTCATGCATTTACTTTTATAAAGAGTGCTCGATACAACGTAGAGCTTTATATTGTAATAGTTGTTACAATGGTTTATAAAAGCATAGTATCACTACACAAAAATCTTTGTGTTTCGGAGCTACGTTTGATCCTCATTATTTTTCATTTCAATTTATCACCAGATGAGGAGCAAACGTAGTTCTGAAACGCGAAGATTTTTGTGTAGAGATACTATACTTTTAGAAACCATTGTAACAACCATTACAATATATCTATATGTGTGTGTGTGTGTGTGTGTGTGTGTGTGTGTGTGTGTGTGTGTGTGTGTGTGTGTGTGTGTGCGTACATTTTTATATATTTAATACTATATACGTCATTTTGAGTATACGTGTTTAAGTAAACATACCTCCATTTTTTTCTGAAAAATGAAATTAGCATTTATCGGTCTAGAAATGGAAAGTCATAAAAAAGAATATGTGGCCATTTACAGAAATCGAACTACCATAACATTGTTTTCACTATTAAAAAAAAAATATTGTCATTTACTCAAATGCTTGTAACCACTAAATAGAATGCCTAAAGCAATGAAATAAAGACCGATTAATATATATATATGTGTGTGCGTGAGAGAGTGAGAGAGAGAGAGCGTGTGTGTGTGTGTGTGTGTGTGTGTGTGTGTGTGTGTGTGTGTGTGTGTGTGCGTGCGTGTGTGTGTGTCTGTGTGTGCCTGTGTGTGTGTCTGTGTGTGCCTGTGTGTGTGTCTGTGTGTGGAGGGGGTGAGAGAGATAAAAATCTGTTTGCGATATATGATCATAAATAAATGAGATAAATTTCCAAAATCACTATTCAGTTTCAGCCGGTGTTCAAGCCTAGGTAAATGTTGGTATTCCCCAAGCAGATTTTCACGGTAAATTGGCGCAACAAAATCATCTTGTCTCAATTTCTGACATTTGGCACTGGAACTGATTTAGCTGAATTGGTAAATATATATGTATACGCAAAAGAAAATATATAAATGTGTGTGTGTTTCCGTATGTGCGTATGTGTGTGTATCTACACACACATATATATATATATATATATATATATATATATATATTACATTTTTCTGTGTCGAATACAGACACGAATCAGCGCCCACCCCGCCTGAATAATTGATCGTCTTTCATAGCCCATACAGACAAAACACGCGTGCTCCGTTATCACAGCATCTCACACTTCTCTCTAAGCAGACCTTCAAACATTTTCACTTATTTTTGTTTTCTTTATGTTTTTTCTTTCCTTTCCGTCGTTGAACATTTCTTTCATCCATTCAGTCACCGAGCCGTTTGTCTGTTTCTCCATCGTTCCTAAGTGGAAAACAGTCAGACATTTCTTTCAGCAGTTCTCTGCGCACGTCCAGACATTTGCCTCCTCTTTTGCTGCTCACCAGATCTCTCTCCGTCAGCTTCCAATTCGGCTGCTAACTTCGAATCACTACCACCATGCGTGCCCCAACACTCTACCTTGCTCCATGAATAATTAAATTAGATTCCTAATCTCAAGTCTTTGTCCATATCGCCGTTTTGGCCATGAGAATATTCTTTTGATACTTTGCCTCCACTTCTTGTTCTCGTTTGTCAGAGAAGGAGAAAAAAGCGCGAAATCCTTCATAAAGAGAAGCGGGTCATCAAAAGTAGGAGGAGAGATGTGAGGAGTTGGAAGAGAAGTAAGGAGCATTGGAAAGAGTTTCAGGGGGACACATAAAGAAAAAGGAAGAGAAAAGGATAGTATGACAGTAACAGAAAGAGTTCGGGAAGAATGAAAACAAAGAGAAGGAATGGAAAAGAAAGAAAAGGAAATAGCTGATGTGCGAGTGTGAAGAGTGGGTGCTGAGAAAAAGAAAGAGAGAAGAATTAATATCATTTCTGAAAAAAAAGAGGAGAACAAAAGAAACAGAGAAGAAAGCAAAGAAGATATAGCAAAAAAATTAATAAGTGTAATTGAAAAGTAATATAAATATGAAAAAATAAGAGGGTAATAGCAGAAAGAGAAAGAAAATGAAATAAAAAAGAAGTGTGAGCTGCTATCAGAAAACGAAGAAGATATGAAAATGAAGAAAGAAGAGAAAAAATAGAAAAAAGGTCATAAAAGAGAAAAGTGAGTAAGAAATTACAGGGGAAGCATGAAAAAAAAAAGAAAGCGAAATTAAAAGAATGAACAAAAAAGAATGATGAAAGAAAAGTGTGGAGAAAGAAAAAATGGAGAAAGAAAAAATGAAGAAAGAAGAGAAGGAAGAAAGGAAAGAATCAAGAAAGAAAATAATGCAGGAAGAAAAAAATTAAGAAGAATAGAAGAAAAAAAGAAAAGAACGGATAAAATAAAAAAATGAAAAAAAAAATAATTGAGGCAAAAAAAAATTCAGAAAGAAAAAAAAAACTAGAGAAAGAAAAGAATGCCAAAAAAAAAAAAGATTCAAGAGAACAAAGAATAAAGAACGGGAACGAAAAAACGAAAATAAAACGTGAGTTGATTTTTACCAATAAAATCGATCAGAAGCGGAACGGTTCATTGAAATGGGTGGGTTGGGTGAGAAAAATCACTTCGAGAAGACGGAAGCGTTACTTCGGACTAAGAAAACAAAAAAAAGAGAGAGAGACAAAAAAGGCAACATAATTGAAGAGAAAGACATGAGAAAGAGAGTCAGAGAGAGAGAGGGGGTATGTGTGTGGCTGTGTGTGGTTTTAAAACTGAGGGCGTTATTTCTTTAACGGAACTGGTCAGTCGTTGACGTCAGCCAGAGTCGCTTGCAAAGTCCATCTATAACGTCCTGCTGGCTAGACACCCAACCCGTTCGTGTGGAACGATCTGAACGCAACGACCAAGCGAATGATTTGAGCAAACAATCAAATGTATCAGGCGAATTGATCTTCGTTGATCAAAAACATTGGCGTTCTTTTGAGCTAGGCGCCGCCGATCAGATCTGTAAGCTTCCGTTTCGAAATGTTGATTTACTTTGCCTCTTTGGTCAGTGGTGGGCGTGGCCGATTTATGCGAGGGACTACCTTTTGCTGGTCGGACGACAATGGATGGTAAACTGAGCAATAGGCGCGGAAAAAAAAACAACATAAAAGCAATAAAAAGAAAGAAGGCAGGCAGGAAGCAAATTGAGGAATAAACAAGAAAGATATTTATAACTTTCGATATTGAAATTTTTACGAGAAAATCTATGCCCTAACGGCCCAGGGGCACGTGCTACAACTAGTGTTGCTAAACACTACTAGTTGGGCTTCAAATTTTAAAAAGATCTAAGACCGTGTCAGACATACCGGTCAGTGTGTAATATAAATCTACGAATAGTAACTTTCATATAGCACATGGGATTTGTCTACAAATGTTGCAATATGTATGAGCAAATCGAGTAGACCAGGTTTCGAGTCACTGAAAAGGCAGTACTCACAAATATATAATTTATTAATGCTTATTTACTAATGTTCAGTCAATACCAGGCCAAAGTGTTACACAAGGTAGAGGATAATTGTTTGAAATTGTATTAGCGTAAAAAAGAGCAAGATAAGAAAGAAAGGCAATATAATCTATATATTGAAGAGATCAATATTTAATATTTTCCAAGTACTGGTTGAGATGTTAGAAGTATAGATTTGAAGTAAACTTTAAAAGGAACTGGAGACTCAGTCCTAAACAAGGAATAAACACTTCTCCTGTTCAAAATACCGGGAGAAGTGTGAACCGGACGAGGGACAAACCTAACTATTCGTATTGAATAAACAGCAAAAAATGAATAACAAGGGACATTATCGCGCCCAATGAAATTTTTCATCAGTGTCATCACTGACATTGTCTCAAATACGTAAAATGACGGAAATACAGAGGTTATGTATGAGAAGCCTGTTTTAGTTTCAGTTTTGTTTAACAGCATATCAACACCTCTGTGGGTTATTTAACGCCAAAAAGGTGGCGTTTTAAGATATTTTTTTTTAATGTTTGGTTATAGAGAGAAGATTGATTTAGTCAGATTTTAATGAAAATGTTTTGTATTTATTTTTTTATTTTAGGAAATTGAAAATGTCTTCTAGTTTTGTATTCAAAAATGTTTTCCTAAGAATAATTTTTTCCTTCAAAAATGTGTTATGGAAATAATTTTTTTCTTCAAAAATGTATATGTTTTTTCACAAATGTATATTTTTCTATAAAAGTCTATTTTTATACTTTCATAGTTCTTTGAACCAAGTTTGGGGGTTAACTATTTTCCCATAGATGAGACCCCCTAACAGGTGCTACCACTCCGGGTCAGGATAGACCTGGAAACAACAGCAATTAAGAGATGGTTCCATACTCCTCACAACCTCTCAATCAGAGGCCTTGCTGCCGGATGCACTTTACCGTCATGCTTAGGGCCCTGTGACAAGTAGAAGTCACAGTAAGTAATGGTGACACTTGGGGGAGGGTGAGAAACTTGAAAGGTTAATATAGAGGAGGATTTATTGCGAAACATTCCTGTAATGTCATACGACATTACAACAAGCAGCCTTAAATTCTTCCGCACTTTTCTTCGATTGGAAAACCTATATCTGACGCCAAGTATAATCGATATCAACTTACTGGGAAGACGTTCACATACATACACATATATGAGTACACACACAAACATTATAATTGTGTGTATGTGGGGGTGTGTGACTAATGATTTCATACCCGAAAAAGATTTATTATTGGCTTAAATATAATAGATCTCAACATCTTAAAATTAAGAAAAAGAGGCGTAATATCTGGAAAATCTTTCCGCCAACACTTCCTCAGAGAAAATCGTTGGTCAAAATATTATTAATTTTTTAAAGTCTTCTTTGCCAACGATTTTCTCTGGTGATATATTGTTCGAAAGCTTCCGCTGATATCACCTCTAGTTTTGTATTTTGATGTCGACATGTTTGGGAGAGAAGTAATTCTGTTACAAATAGGTGAAATAGAGAAAAAGCCTGGGCGTAGATTAATATTTGAATAATATCTACGCCAAGGCTTTTTCCTTATTTCACCATTTTAATAGAATTACTTCTTTTCCGTACACAACAGTATCAATAAATCAAAAGAAAATGGTTGAATCCGTCAATACAGGTATAAAAACAATATATATATATATATACTATCAGTGTAGCCCGGCGTTGCTCGGGTGTAATAAAAGCTTTAAAACTAATCCACGGTCCTGGAGCTCAGACACTTTGGACGTTGGCACGAAAGACTAAAAACCAATAGTTGTTTCCAATTAAAGCGAAACCGTAGACTGAAAGAAAAATGAATGGATGTAAGTCAAATTTTGATTTCCTGGCATCGATATCAAATAAGTCTTTTTCGTCGTAAACTGAATTTTGAAGGCTAAATAAGTCCTCTGAGTAAATGGTATCATGGCTGAGACTAAGAACTACAATTATACCTACTTAGAGCCAAACCCGAAGCAAAAACTAAAATAAAAGGGCTAAAAAGCTGATTTTGATCAGACCCGTTAGTATATTGGGGTATCGATTAACAATATCGGAGTCAAATAAGTCATCCAAGGAAAGAACTGCAACCTTGAAACTTCTGAATATTGTTTCTTATGTCTTTGTCTAAATTTGATAAAAATTGGACCAACCCGTTCTATAACCCGATTTTTTCGATTATCGAGTTTCGATATTTATCTGGGGTACTCGACACAAAACCTAGCTAAGAACACTCGCAGACGCTTATAGTACAACAGCGTAAATTTTGAAGGAAATCGGTTCACCCTTTTCGGAGTCTATAGGTAACGGACCCCCCCCCCCCCCCCACAGACACATACACGCACGCACACAGACAAAGTTTCATTTATAAATAAGTTTAGAGAGAGAGGATGTATAAAAAATACTTCTTGAAACTTTGGGCGTGAGTTCGTAATACCAAAACATGGACAAGTGTCCATATGAACATATATCTACAAATCCGTTGTTTTTGAGTTGTTAAGTTTAAAGAAAGTTTAGGGTAGATAGCTCAGTGTTGCGCAAACTGGCCATGTATTGTTTGTCGCTTCAGTCTTGTTTACGGACGAAGCAACATTTTGAAAAGATGGAACAACGGACTGACACAATCAATATTTGTAGTCGTATCGGAATAATACAGGCTAAACACTAGCATCAATTTGCGATTACTGTGTCGGCTGTAATTGTAGGTGACTGTCTGGTCGATCCATATATTCGTCCAGTGCATCTTACATTAATTGTCTACAGGGTCTTTCCAACCTGTAGGGGTTATACCTCTCTAATACGCATGTGGCTCATACATAATAGGGCTTCAACACACTTTAGTTACATTGTTCACAATGCATTGACTGACATCTACCATAAAGGATGGAGAGTTGAACCGGTTACATAGCTTGCATGTTCTTCCGACCTTAATCTTTTGAGTTCTTATCTATGGGTTCACCTAAAATAATTGGTTTATGCAGCAGACATTAATAATACCAGTCAATGGTCCGATGGATGCATGCGTGTGTAGAAGCAAGGGGAGGACATTTTGAACATTTCTTATGAGTCACTGTGTTCAGGTACAACGAAAGCCTTTTGAACATATGTATATAATGACATTTTACTTTGTTTAGGTTTCAGCCCCCCCCCCCCCACACACACACTAACGTCTGTGAAAGTATTTTTTTTATTGTATCTTAGATTGTACATTTAACAGCGTCTAACGTAAACTTTAAACTTAATACGTTTAAATAGACTTTCGACCTTATTTTGTTCCGAGGAACCCGACCAAAGTATTTTTGATACAGTATATATATATATATATATATATATATATACGAACTCTGATCAATTCGCCGTTTAATCTACTTCGAAATAGTCCACTTCTGAAGCAACATTCTTTATACAGCGTCATTTCCACTGATGGCACCATTTCTGGGATTCATTTTTTTTTTAGATAGCGTACATTTGCTTAGTCGTAATCTCTTGGATTTTCTCATGCTAAATTTTATTTTTTTGACGCGGAAAAGGTCACAAGCAGCAGGATCTGAGGAATGTGATA
Source organism: Ascarosepion bandense (assembly GCA_037127315.1). NCBI lineage: Eukaryota > Metazoa > Mollusca > Cephalopoda > Sepiida > Sepiidae > Ascarosepion > Ascarosepion bandense. The sequence continues at coordinate 140,726 of JBBBDQ010000242.1, forward strand.
GTTGTCAAGCTTAAAGAATACTATCTTTGGTCAAAAGTTGGTGCACATATCAGGGGCACTTATGTGTGATACGATCACATTCTATACCCCTTTCTTCTAAGCACTTCTACAAACCAAAGAAGTGAGCGAGACATTATGACTTACTATGTATGCCTGTCAGAATTCAAGGTCAATCTGTTTTAAGCCGATTCACTCAGTTTATTTTATGTCCATTACAATATGAATAGAATGAGACAATACATTTTTAACAGACCTCATATATATATATATATATATATATATATATATATATATATATATATATATGGTCATAAAGCGAGGGTTCTAATCACTCGGGCATGCGTCCATTCTGTCCACTCTGACCATGAATCCCGGGTTCAAATCTCACCATGATTGATTTGTCAGGAATTTGACATTTTTAAGTTATTGGTCTGGTGCAGGCGATCTCTGCGTGAGGCACCTTTTGAAAGTGTCTGAAAACCATACCCCGCGTTGACACAATCCTTGGTAGTGAAATTGGTTAGACGGCTATTTGAGGAGCCATTCATGGTTGTGTTAGCTCGAAGTCAAAAATCATAATGACAGAGAGTTTGAGATTCCTGTCTTTGTTCATACTGTTGTTCACAGTAGATAACGCGCTCCCTACTAGAAATTGCAACTAAGCGCTATTCAGCATGTTCTGTGGAGGCAGAAAAAAATTGTGGCTTAGCAGATGTCTGCAATGGGGATTAGCAAGCGACCCTGGTATACGCCTATCCTTGGATACTAGTAGTCAGCAATTATATATATATATATATTAGTCATCTACATACAAGTCTGTTTTGCTGTATCACAACTCATCAGTTTGGCTAGACACATCCATCTGCTTCTGACTGGGTTCGAAACTCGACCGATTTGGTGCCAGTTGTAGTCGCTACTCCTTAAGCCATAGGCGCATGAAATCAGAGAAGGGAAATTTTAACGTGTTGTATACAAGCAGTGTATACACACGTCAGTCACCAAAAGAATTAATTCCTGAAGAACAATGTATATATTGCTGAAGTGGAAACTGTTTTGAAAATTTTCTTCTCTAGATAGCTCAATCGTAATGAGAGCATAATATATTAGTCATCCACATACAAGTCTGTTTCGCTGTATCACAGCTCATCAGTGTGGCTAGACACATCCATTTGATTTGGTGTCAGTTAGAGTCGCTATATATATATATATATATATATATATATATCAGATGGTGTGAAAAGCTTATCAACTGGAACCACTTCCAAAATTTTACTAAATTAACACGCATCGAGTTTCAGTGAACCTCTCGTGTGTGTGTGTGTGTGTGTGTGTGTGTGTGTGTGTGTGTGTGTGTGTGTGTGTATTCATATATATAGTCATCTGCAGACAGATCTGTTTCGCTGTATCACAGCTCATCGGTACGGTTAGACATCCGATTGCTTTTAACCCAGGATTGCAACCCGACCGAATTGGCGTCAGTCGGCGATTCTACCTCTGAGCTATGGGCGCTGTGTGTGTGTGTGTGTGTGTGTGTGTGTGTGTGTGTGTGTGTGTGTGTGTGTGTGTGTGTTTTACGATATTTCTGATGGAAACATGCTCTATCTCTAAAATGGTTTTAGGTTTGTTGTTGACACTAGCCATACACATACACTATTGATAGGGCTACACTATAAAGATGTATGCATCTTAGATTTTTGCTCGTGCAGTTACAAAAATATGAAACTCTATTGTTCTAGTTTTTTGCCTGCGATGAATACGAGTAGACTGAAAAATGTCATACAAGAGAAACTGCTGTGAAAACCCACATTATACTGTTTGGCCTCCTTAAACGCTCAACAAGCACCGATAAATCTCAATGGGTACATTTTCTCACCCGCATGCACTTTCATGCCAGACCCAGTTTCTCCAGACTACCAACCAAATGCTGTTTGTAGCAAAGAAAAAACATCAAGAGTTTTGGAAAATAGGTTTAGTCTCTACTGCATACCACTAAGAAGACATGGCTTACTGAGACATCACGTTGAAACACTGGTGTCTGTACAATCACCTGTGTTAAGCAAATTCGAGTCTGGTCACTATCTAGATGGGTGACTGATTGAGAATAGAACTTTCTGTAAGCTTGTATTTGCAAGTGATATAATGGATTATGTCTCTAAATGGCTCTAAATCGTTGGTTTCATTATATTAGGCTGTCTCAAAGTTCGTAAACACTTGCAAAAAATTGAAATTTTACTCGAAAAAACAACAAAAATTATTGCTCAAAATAAAGACCATCATTTTCCAAAACTTTGTGCCATCGATCTGCAGGCTTTCGGATCAGGTCAAAGTACCATTCAGCTGGCTTCGAATCAAAGAATTCTTGACACGCTACCTCGACTTCATCAAACGAGTCGAATCGGCAGCCCTTCAGAAAGTGTTGCATTGAGCGGAAAAGGTCGTAATCTGATGGAGCACAGCCAGGACTGTAGGCTGGATGTGGCAGAATCTCAACGCCGTCCAGCTCTTCAAACTTGTCTTTGGTCTTCCTGGCGGCGTGTGGCTTGGCATTGTCCTGCTGCATCAAAGCGCGCTTTCGGTTGATCAGAGCCGGGTACTTTTGCTTCAACTTTTCGTAGACCCGCTCAAGTTGTTGACAGTAAAGTTCGGCACTGATGGCACGACCATTTGAAACCAACTTAAAATGCACGATTCCGTCAAAGTTCCACCAAAGGCACAACAAGACTTTCTTGCCGTATCGATCTTGTTTTGGAACCGACAGTGTCTCTTGCTCTTTCTGAACCCATCGCTTGTCTCGATTGTGCTGGACTAGATAGACACATTTCGCAAGTGTTTACGAACTTGTGGGACAACCTAATATTTACTTACCCGCAAATAACATTGGTAAAGGTAAGAATCTACCTCTTACATAGCTATGTGTTTATTAGTAAGGCTTGTATTACTAAGCCATTATTATCTGTAAAAATTATTAAAACCTATAAATATTTTCTGGCTTTAAATAACCTGCAATGGTTTATAAGTTGTAGAAAATAAATTAATCTGTCAATCACAAACAAAACGTCGGAGATGGAAGCGGTACTTGAGACTAAGAAAGCAAAAAGAAAAGATAGCGAAAGGTTAAAAGAATCATGAGAAAGAGAGAGAAATAATGACATAAAGCGAATTAATCCTTGTTCACCAAAATCACTAGCGTTCTTTTTTAGCTGCGTGTCTGTGGTCAGATCACTATAAGGAAACTACATTAGATGCACCGAGCATAATAACAAAACCAGTCAATCAATCATTTTAGTGTCATACGTGATGCACGCTTGGGCGATCATTTTTCCCCGCAGTAATTTGCCATTATTTTCTGCGGTAGACTGGTTGCCAACCAAGGCAGCAGAATCCAATCTGTCCTGCTATTTAACCCATAACCCATATCTGAAGAAAGAAGAGACGGATTAATACTTTTCCCAAGATTATTTGCACGCAAGAGAATATAAACATTAGCTAGAACATACCAGCTAGAAAAATAAATATCTATGCAATTGATAAATAAAGCCCGATGTTGGTAAAGATTGTATGTTTAGATTTTAACATAAATTACTCTACATCTACAAGCTAAACAATTCTACAAATGTTTTCACAGTTTATGCTATGACGAGCTTATCTTCCTGGTGTCCCTTCTCCATGAATTTACTCATGCTACTAGACTGGCTATGAGGTCCCACCCATTTACAGCCAAAACAGTTAAATTCTACTCCATCAACTTTTTTCTCATACTTGCTGCCTGTGAAAACCTCTTCTGTATACTTGCTTCCCTGATAGCTACGATCTTCAAGAGTTTAAGTGCAACGTCAACTGCCATCTTTTATCTCCTTGATTCCAATCCTTTCATTTTCCTTTCTTCGACACCCCCTGCATCTTGTTCTTTCTTTTCACTCTCATGTAACTGCTGCTCCAGCTTGTCATGATTTAAACAAAGGGGCGACTTTGAACTCGCCTTTCCTTTTCCATAAAAAAGGAGCTGTTCCGTAACATAATCCCAGTGACGGTACTGCCTTGCTTGGGGTGGAACGATTATAAAAGAAAATAGAAAAAATAGAGCCGTTATTTTATTTTTAATCTGTTAATTATTTTTCGTTAGAGTCAACTGTCGTTTAATTTAATCAAATTTAAATAAAAAAAATATGAACATGAAATATCTGCCTGGAATCAACGCATAAACAAGTTTTGACTAAACCGCTCTTGCGATATAACACTAACTTCCCAAAGGAGAAAAAACTGGTAACATTGAATGCCTAAAAAACCAAACTATTTACATCAGCCGATCAGACGCCGAACTAACCCTAGTCACATTGAACGGACGTCTCCTCGAAGAGGCTCTGAGCCTTGAGAGAATATTAAGGAAGAATATTGGGATTCAAATTAACACCTGACATCAAGTGGAACTCTTATATACGATTACTCGCTAAAGATGCAGGTAAAATGAGCGTCTCCCTGTGTCAATCGAGTAAGTACCTGGCTTCTCATGTTATCCTTTACCTTTATAAGAGCCAGATTAGGCCAAATGGGAATGCTGTTACCTTGTGTGTGTGTGTGTGTGTGTGTGTGTGTGTGTGTGTTATCAATTTGTTTATATTTTTTAATGCATATAAGAGTGCCTAATTCTAACTATTTAATATTTTAATAGAGTTTTTTAATACGAATAAAAACTAGCATTGTTTACTTCGTTAAAAATATACAGTCTGTTTCATGCATCGCCATTTGCAAAATGAGTATTTTTTTTCCATGAGAGTGTCCACGATAAACAATCGCACATTTTGAAAATATAAAACAGTAACCAAATAAAACATTTTAGAAGCACACACATGCATACCACACATACACATACATATATGAATGCATATATATATATATATATATATAAAGACAAAAGGAACATTTATCTTCGCCGGTCCGTTTGGTTTTCTGAGCGAGTTTATCAAAATATATGATAAAGTCCCTCTTAGGAGGAAATGCGACGGCTAAGATAAGTTTTCTTTTTGGTTATTGTATTCCCCATTTACAGATATACTCTATCTGAAATTGTTATACTCTCAGTGTGTGTGTGTGTGTGTGTGTGTGTGTGTGTGTGTGTGTGTGTGTGTGTGTTTTAACGATCAAATACAGACCAAATATGGATCGGAATCCGACAGGAAGTTAAGATAAAGAATAAATAGGAAACGTATATCAAATATATTTTAATTTTATTAAAGCCACATCAGAGATTGTGAGAAAACTGAGAAAAGGAAAAAAATCTTTAAAATTCCTATTTACGTCAATTCTATCAGGTGCATTAAAACCGGAGTTAATTATATATACATATAAGTTTGTAAAAATTATAATATGTCTAAGCGGGCATTGGACGGTAATGAACATTCTTAAGTCTGTCTGTTGCTCTCTCTCTCTCTCTCTCTCTCTCTCTCTTCTCTCTCTCTCTCTCTCTCTCGTCGCTCTCTCTCTCTCTCTCTCTATATATATATATATAAAGCAGAAGGATACTTAGTGTTATATCGTATTGGAAATGATCAAGTAAGCAAATACGCTGATGATCTAAAACCTTATTAACAGCGACATATGGTCCGAAATGACAGCAACTGCATTGTATCAGCATGTCAGAAGTATATAAACTAGTATATTTTCATGGCAGCTGTTCTGATAAGCTTTTTTCCCTGGTACCTTGACCAAATGTATTTATTCGTGATACTAGATTAGCATGAAGGTCAATTTTTATCAATTTGAAACTAGATTAACATTAAGGTCTATATTTTACCATCAAATTAGTTATATGTAACCGTCTCTTCTACTCTTACAATTTCTTTACTCGCACATCTCCTTTGTGGGACTCCCTTTTGGTTACTTGCTTTCCTGTTAGCTACATTCTCTAAAAGTTTCAATGCAACGTCAATTACCATAGTTTATCAACTTGATTTCTATCTATTTCTTATCTTTTCTTTGACATCCCTGTACCTTTTTTTCTCACTGTAGCCTTCTGCGCGTCAGCGGTATTTCTGCCTTGCTCGGGGTGAATTGATTATAAAAAAAGCATGTTGGCCTTGATTACTTCAGTGGAATTGTTAAATATTTTGGAAATATTATTTTAAAAACAGTGATTGCTGTTTACGTTTTGGGTTAATCAGTTAAGTGCCATACGTGATACACGCTTGGGCGATCATGTGTCGAAAAAGACATGACTGACTGGGCAGAAGATTATCCCGCAGTAGGTTGCCATTGCTTTCTGCGGTAGACTGGTTGCCAACCAAGGCTATAGAACCCAATCTGTCCTGCTGTTTATCCCATAACTGGAAGGAAGAGACGGATTAATATCTTTACCAAGGTTAATTGCGCGTAAGTGAATACAATGGATTCAACTGGAATTCGAACTCAGTTCGCCAGCTTCTCGTTCCGAGCCGATATCCACTGTACCACAAACTAGTAGATACAGATTAGCAAAAGTTCCAGCTAGAAATTTGTTGCTAGGTTTAAATTATCCAGTAACGAATTTCTTAAATGATTTCTTATATTACCGTCAGGCTTGCTCCGTGGCCGAACTGGTTAAGACACACTTTGGTTCAAAATCTCATTTCCTTGATTGAAAACCAGGAACAATTTTTTTTTCTTGTAGGACTTCTCAATTTAGTCCGGTTGTTATTAATTTCACTGAATAATAAAATAATAGAAAACAAACCAAAAAAAAAAAAAAAAAGAAAGAGGGAGCAACTCAAACGTATCTCCACTAAAAATAGCTTTTATAATAATGAGAACGAATGTCGAATAATAGACCCTATATATATATATATATATATATATATATATTAGTCATCCACATACAAGCCCGTTTCGCTGTATCACAGCTCATCAGTGTGGCTAGACATATCCACTTGCTTCTGGCCGGGATCAAAACTCGACCGATTTGGTGTCAGTCGGAGTCTCTACTCCCTAAGCCATCGGCGCATGGGGTCAGAGATGTGGTGTAATGGATAAATGCTCAGAATGAAAAATCAGAGACCAAAGTTCGAATTATAATCGGATTCGTTATATTCACTCATGGGCAAATAAAACACTTAGGAATGACATGACTTTACCTCTTCTCCTTCCAGCAATGGGTTAAAATTACTTGTATCAGAAAATTATTATCTCAAAAAGATTCTTAGAATACATATATATATATATATATATATATATATATATATATATAAATTTTGTATGATTCAAGTACGGAACAAATACTTCAATGAAATCAAACAATTCCATAAGATTTTAAGAAGGGTTAAATACCAAGTTTGTAAAACAGTATGGGTAAACAAGTGGGCTCGTGCCGTCAAAAATGACGTCAAAATATTTATATTAATATGCCGTCTAAAATGACTGTAAATTATATATTAATGTACCTACTACTGAATATCTTACATTAGAACAAAGAAAAAAATACAAATAATCCAAACCCCCTGAGCGTGAGAGGATATATATATATCCTCTCATGCTCAAGGTATTTGGATTATTTGTTTTATATATATAACAAATAATATATATATAACAAATAATATATATATAATAATAAATATATATATATATATATAATTCCCGGTGAAGAGGACTCAAGATTATTTATTTTGAGTGCTCTGCCATTTATTTTATTATAAACAGTGCTCAATATAATGAGTATTATAGAGCTTAATATAATATGATTATATAGTTATGTATCAATTGTACATTGCGACATGGAATTTTTATGTTTCGAGATAGTTTCTCATCATCAGGCAATGTTGATGGAGTTGTGCAGATGATTTACATTTAAATGACAAAATCTTTGAGTTTGCTGTGAATGTATGTGGTTGTTTTTTTTTTCTTTGTTGCTAATCAGAATGGAAATTCACTTTGGGATTTGATCCCGAAGAATACATACTAACCAACCGACATACATTCACAGCAATAATCCCCCATATGTTTTTTCTGGAGATTCTGATCTATAAATCGATAAAATTATCCCATAATATCAAATGATGGAAATTGAAAAAGTCAAAGACTTTTTTTTGTGGGTCAAACTTACAAATATCCACGGTCAGCGTCTTCTTTGACGAAAATCGCATTTTTGTTTTGAGAAGCAGCACCCGAATCTGAAAAGTTGCATGAGGTTTGAACTCGACAAGGTACAAAAATTAATAAATACAGTTGTTACATTATGCGTGATCTATTCATGCTGATGGATTCGATATTAAGAAGGAAGACAGGTACTCCGGATCTGACATGTTTTATTCATGCTCGGTCATACAGGAAGTGCCGAAACCAAGGGCAGATTATTAGCCCTTGTCTTAAGGGATCATGCTAAGGGGAACAACTTATCTACTTATCAGGACATCTCCCTTTCTCAATTGAGAGTGGGCTCATTTAATAATTCTTTTTTTTTTTTTAATTTCTTTTTTTTTTTTTTACTTCTAGTTTTTTTAAGATTGCTACTGGGGGCTAGAGTCTATATATTTGTAGGGGGAATCTTTAGAGGTCTAGCCTCTGAGGAGTCTTTACACACCGCATGGATCGTCTCGGCTTTGGGACGGGTCTGTAGTGCCTGCTGACGGGGGGTTCAGAGGTTGGCTGTTTTACCAACATGGGTTGTGCTCGTTCCTCTGATAATATTCTTTGGTTGGGTTCTGTCACTGATGAACTCTGCTGAGTATACTGAAGTAGTGGAGTACTGACACTATTATGTGCTCCTTTTGCTTCGGTTGTAGGCGGTTGGTCATCATTGTTCCTTATTGGGTCTCCCTTAGCTGGTCTGATATATTGTCGATTTCTTCTGTGGATATTACCACTTTCAGACTCAACTATGTACGACCTTGGATGGGTATCATGATGACGGATCATCCCAGGCTCCCATAGCCTTGTTTTCTCATGCTGGACATAAACTTTTTGTCCAGCGTGTACACGTGAATGCTGTCTACTATTCTGCCTGTTGTAATATTCCCTTGATTTTTCTTTTTGCTTTAGAATTTCCATTCTTGTTTTTTCCTCACCCAGCTGTTGTTTTGACACCAGTGGGGTCCGTATCTGTCGACCATTCAGCAACTCCGCTGGTGAGCCAAGGTTTGCTGATATTGGTGTGGCTCTATAAGCCATCATCGCTAGATAACTGTCTTGTCCAGTTTTACGCGCCTTCAGCAGTATTTTCTTACACACTCCAACCATCCTTTCTGCAAAGCCATTGGATTTCGGGTAGTGTGGTGAGGATGTCTTGTGCAAGAAACTGTAAGTTGCTGCGAAGTTTCTGAACTCCCAGCTTGTGAACTGTGTGCCGTTATCTGTGTATACGATTTCTGGTACACCCCTCTCCTCGAATATCGCTTTTATGTGTTTAATAACAGCTGCTGATGAGGTGGATCTGAGTCGACGTATGAATGGGCTTCGGCTGTACTGATCTGCTACTAACAGGTACTCATTCCCTGCCATTGTGAACAGATCTGCACTGATGTATTGCCATGGGTGAGTAGGGCTTTCATGCTGATGCATAGTTTCAGCTGGAATACTTGTCTGATATTTTTGGCAGGTTCTGCAGCTATTGATAAAGTCTTCAATGTCTTTATTCATCCCTGCCCAGTATATTACTGTACGGGCTCTCAGTCTTGTTTTCTCTACCCCTTGATATGCTGCATGGAGTTCTTCCAGTATCCCTTTTTGTAGAGATGCTGGTATTATGATTGTGCTCCTCTTGAGCAAAATGCCATCCTCAATTCCTATCTCATCTCTGAAGTTCCAGAAAGGTAGGAGGCGGCTTGGGCAGCTAGCTCGATTGGCTGGCCACCCTGACATCACTATACGTGCAAGTTCTATTAATAATGGGTTCCTGTAATGTTTCGACCCTAATGTTCTCTATCCTAGTTGGTGAGAAGTTGAAACATTCCATCGTGGCGTGTACATTGAGATCAATTCCTTCGATGTGTTTGCTGGGTCTTGGTGATACTCGTGATAGGCAGTCTGCAATAGGTACTGCTTTTCCTGGGGTATATTTTACAGTAAAGTCATATCCCTCCACTTTCAGTAACATTCTTGCAAGTCTTGGAGGTGCTTGCGCTATGTTTTTGAGTGCTATGGATTCTAAGGGTTTATGATCTGTTTGGATTGTTATCTTGTGACCCCAGACATAGTGGTGAAATCTCTCCAAACCAAAAATGATGGCTAACATTTCTCTTTCTATGTTTGAATATCGAGTTTCTGGACCCGACAGTGTTTTGCTTGCAAATGCGACTGGCATCTCTTTTTGAAGGAGTGCTGCACCAATACCTGCTGTAGATGCATCGACTTGTAATATTATTGGTTCTTTTGGATCGAAATACCTAAGTATTGTAGCTTTCCGGATCTCTTCCTTGACTTTTTCGAATGCCCTTTGTTGTTGAGATGACCATTTAAAATCATTTTTGTGGATATTAAATCCCGAAGGGGTTTGGTCAATGTTGCGAGTCGCGGTGAGAACTTGTTTAGGTAATTCACTAGACCCAGAAAACTGGTGAGTTATTATTCGTCCTCAGGAGGTTGCATTTGTTCGATAGCTTCCACTTTCTTAGGGTCTGGTTTGATACCATCTTTTGAGATAATGTGGCCATAGAAGGGTATCTCAGATGTCTTTACAACAAATTTCTCCGGGTTGAATTTGCAGTTTATCTCCCTTGCTCTTAGCATCAGCTTTCTTAGTGCTTTGTCATGGTCACTGCCATCTTCTTCGAATCCATATACAATCATATCATCGCATATGGAGAGTACATTTCTTATGTCGCCAAAATTTTCTTCCATAGCCCTTTGAAACTCATCTTGGGCACATTTTATTCCCATTGGGAATCTGTTAAACATGTATCTACCATGTGGGGTTATAAAAGTTGTGAGCTTTCTTGAGTTGTGATCTAAGTTCAAATGCCAGTATCCCGACTTTATATCTACAGTAGTGAACCATCTTGCACCGTGTAGCTTTGCTGTGATATCTTCAAATGTTGGGGTGACATAATGGGGTCTGCGTATCGCCTTGTTTAAGTTCCGAGGATCCAAACATAGTCTGACTGCGCCATTGGCCTTAGTCACACAAACAATTGAATTAACCCATGGTGTTGGTTCTGTCACCGGAGATATTATACCTTGGGTTACCAGGGAGTCTAGTTCTGCCTTAACTTTTCCTTTGAGAGCTATTGGGATCCGTCGAGGTGGATGGACAACTGGTTGTACCGTTGGGTCCACATGAATCGTGTATTCACCAGGTAGACAGCCTATGGAATCGAATACATCGGGAAATTCCCGAATTATCTTGTTCCTTTCTTGTATATTTCCTTTGAGGCTTGATCTTGGCATTGGAATGGGTTTTGTCTTGTGTTGAGGTCGTTGAGCATCCCCTGACTGTACTGCTGTAGCTGGAGTGTCTGATTTCACAGCTAAATTTAGGGTTACTAACCCCAAGTCCCGTGAAGATTTCAGTCCTATTAATATTGGTCCCTGAGAATTTACAACATGGAATGTTGTGATGATATATCTGTCTCGGAACCTTACCCCTAATCGACATGTCCCTTCCTGATTGATTACTGATCCACCGAAAGCAATCAATCGGACTGGAGACTTTTCCAGTTGAATGCCCGTCAGTTTTTTATACAGCGTCTTTGGTAGCAGGTTGCTCATTGCTCCTGTGTCTATTTTCGCTTTTACAGTTATTTGTCCTTGTTTGTTGCCGATTTTTAGTTTGGCATATGCCTCTGCAGCGTTTGTTGGTAAATTTCGGATTGAGTGAAAGTAGTACTCTTCATTCGAGTCACTATTTTCGTCCTGAGTTGCTGTGTGGATTCTTCTGTTTTTATTCCACTGTTGTTTTGTTCTTTTTTTTTTTTTCTTTCTTCTTGGTACGGCAAACGTTCGCAAAATGTCCTTTGTTGTTGCATAAGACGCATGTTTTCCCTTTTGCAGGGCATTCTCCACATTGCTTCTGTCTGTTTTTTGCTCGTATCATTTGCGTGCTACTGTCTTCCAACGGGATACGGATAGCCTCAACTTGTTTACAAGTCACTTCCTCCGTCTCTGCTATGCGTAGAGCTTTTGCGACGGTCAGGTCGCTCCCTTCCTTGATTAAGGATTTTTGTGCCGACTTTGAATAAATGCCGAATATGAAAAGGTCAACTACGAGTGTGTCTTCTACCACTTGCTCGTATTCACATTGTTTGGCTATTTGACGAAGTCGTTTCAGAAATGAGTGTGCAGACTCGTCTGGGCTTTGGCGACATTGTAGTAATTCGTGTCTGGCCACGCGAAAATTCGAACGAGGGCTTACATACTGCTTAAAATGTGTAATATAGGCTTCGGCAGTTCTTTCCTCGTCGTCCCTAAAAGAGAATGTGTCACTTATCTCTTGTCCTTCGGCGCCAGTCCACAGAAGGAGATACCGTAACTTGATATCATCATCCACGTCTCGCATCGGACAATCAAAGTGAAGCCTGACTTGCCGGATAAATCTATCCATTGCCTTGGATAGGTTCACACTAAACCAATCTATCGTTGGTGGAGGTATTTGGAATGAAGCTGCCATGGTAGTTCCGTTATTTCTCTTATTTTTTTTTGTTTTTGAAATTATAGAGAAAATTCTCTTACCTTCGTTGGCGAATGGGCATGTGTTGACGCTCCTTTTTTTTTTTTTTTTAAGGGTTGTCCCAAAATTGGGCTAAATAATCCTTTTGCCTCCGTAATATTCAAGTCTGTTTTCCGTGTGGGTATTTGTAATCCCTTTTTCTGACACCATGTTACATTATGCGTGATCCATTCATGCTGATGGATTCGATATTAAGAAGGAAGACAGGGACTCCGGATCTGACATGTTTTATTCATGCTCGGTCATACAGGAAGTGCCGAAACCAAGGGCAGATTATTAGCCCTTGTCTTAAGGGATCATGCTAAGGGGAACAACTTATCTACTTATCATGACAACAGTTTTCCATCTAAACATATTTATAAATTGAACTTTGTCTGTGTGTATGTGTGTATGTCTGTGTGTGTGTGTGACCGTTACCTATAGACTGCGAAACGGATGAACCAATTTTCTTGAAAATTTTACACAGTTGTACAATAAGTGTCTGCGAGTGTTCCTAGCTAGGTTTTGTGCCGAGGTACCCACAATTAATATCAAAAATCGAAAAAATCGGGTTATAGAAGTAGTGGTCCGATTTTAATCAAATTTGATACACTGATAGACAAATTTATAAGAAACGATATTCAGAAGTTTCAAGGTCGCAATTCTTACAATAGTGCAGAAAATCGATAATATATATATATATATATATATATATATATATATATATATATATATGCATGTATGTATATATATATATAAGGCAAGATGTTTGCGTGTGTGTCTGTTTATCTGCCTGTATGTCTGTATTTTTTTCAGCCCTTTTATTTTAGTTTTTGCTTCGGGTTTGGCTCTAAGTAGGTATAAATGTAGTTCTTAGTCTCAGCCATGACACCATTTACTCAGAAGGACTTATTTAGCCTTCAAAATTCAGTTTACGACGAAAAAAACTTATTTGATATCGATACAAGGAAATCAAAATTTGACTTACATCCATTCATTTTTCTTTCAGTTTAGGGTTTCGCTTGAACTGGAAACAACTATTGCTTTTTAGTCTTTCGGGCCAACGTCCAAATAGTCTGAGCTCCAGGACCATGGATTAGTTTTAAAGCTTTCATTACACCCGAGCAACGCTAGCCTATACTGCTAGTACAATTATAACTCGCAAAATATGAAAAAAATGATTATTTTCAAGATTAAAGAATATCTTTACTCCATTTCACGGGAAATTTGATGATTGGGTTTTTGAAAATTCTACAGATATGTGTTCTAGGATTTATGTCATATAACTCGTTGAAATAAGGTTTCATTTGATTTATTTCAACCACATTTTTGCTTCCATTGTAAAGTAAATTGGCGTATTGGGTCACTATGTCGATCCAGGATGTTTTTTCCACCTGAATCCATCCTGCATATATACAAGTCAACCATCCGTCCGTGCATGGAGTACTGCTGCCATTTATGGTCAGGTGCCCCTGCCGTTCTCCTCAGTGTTCTTGACAAGCTCCAAAGGAGAGTCTGTAATGTGATAGGTACTGATCTGGCGACTCGTCTGCAGCCACTTTCCCATCGTCGAAATGTGGCCTCCCTCTGTCTCTTCTATAAATACTTTCATGGCTTCTGCTCGGATGAGCTTAAGTCACTGATGCCTCCTCAACAGGTGTTTACCCGTGCAACCAGACTGGCAACTGGGTCCCACCCATTCACAGTCAGGTTAGCCAAACGCAGACGACAATTCTACTCCTGCAGCTTCCTCTCTCGCACTTCCCGCCTGTGGAATTCACTCCCGTATTCTTGCTTTCCTGACGGCTACGACCTCCAGAAATTTAAAAGCAAAGTTAATACTCACCTACTAACCACTGGACTCTAGCTCTCTCCCCTCCCCTGTATAATCTTCACGTTCTCTCCGCCCATGTATCTGTCATTGCACCTGCTTTCTCAGCTTTCTATTGTTCCTTTCTAACTAGCTTGTACTCCTCACTCTTTTCTAATTAATCTTTCTACATTTATGTAACCCCCTGCACATCAGTGGCGTTTCTGCCTTGCTCGGGGTGAAATGATTAAAAAAAAAAAAAAAAAAGAGAGGGAAAAATCAAATCAAATGCAAGTGAACATTTTTTTTTTTATCTAATAAACAAATAGAACTGATTTACCTGTAAAAATTATATTCTATGGTTAATAATAAATTGAACTGTTAGCAAAAAAATAAAAATAAAAAAGCCACTATCTTCACGCAAACTGAAAAAGCAATAATAATTTGGCAAAAAAATTAGCATTACGTAAACACAAAGATTAGGGAAATGTTTTAAGTTTAATTTGGATTCATATCATCCATTTCAAATCGGATTACTTTTTTAGCTTTGTTACGAATTTTGAATTAAAAACGTTTAATATTTCTTTAAGATTGACTCAAAGGGAGATTTCCAATCAATAATAAAAAAAAACGGTTTTTGCAGACAAACTGAACGGAAGTACACGAAAACCCCTCATACTCCCGGGTCTCTTTCTTCATAATTGATATGAATTCCAAGAACTTCGTTAGCATTTATGCATCATCTACACTAAAAAGAAACTAATGAAAAAGGTTTTTGGAAACATAATGCCTGTGCCTATGGTTGATATGTTTCTGCACAATGTTGCGAATCTCATTGGGCAGAACATCGTGAATAATTTTGACATCATTTTAATCCTTCCTTGTAGGAGTAATTCAAAATTGATGGCATGTGTTTGTTATCAAATCGCATTCGATAATAAGGTAAGAATCATTTCAAGTTCCTTTTTATAGTAACAATAAAATTACATTTGTTTATATACAGAAGAGTTAATTGGTTTATAGTTGTGATTGAGCATGAGTGACTAACTGGACCAGGTTTCAAACTCAATAGACTTTTATCAATTTCGCCTCCCATTATTAAATTAATCATTCTATATCCATAATATTGATCATTAATGAAGTTTTCAACTATGTCTCCCGGCAATAGATGAACCTCTAAACGGGCATCATCGATGCGTTTGAATTCAGGATTGAAATCAATTTTTTCCAACGAAGCTGGAAATTGCAGTTTTTAATACACCGCCATTTTGGATTATTTGAAAGACTTAGAATATTTCTTCCTTGAATAGGAAGACGCAAAGGTAGTTATTTTGTATTCAATTTACTTGTGTTAAAAAGCACTTTTTTGTTACATATTTGTCTTCTCTGAAATATATAATTCCACTATTGTAAGCAGTACATTTGTTTATAGAATCATCGCTTATAACGTCAATAATATTATCCAAAATTGTGTTTAATAAAAAACAAAATAACTTGGTGATCGTCCGCGCAATATTTGGCTTGTTTTTTATATCACATGACCAAAGTAAATATTTTCAAATTGAGCAGCACGAGTCACAAGTCCCTCAGGTTTTGTAGAAAGAAAGCAACGTCTATCTTCATAACAAAGTATTTCACTTGAGCTGTTTTCCCGTCAAAATATCAAGCAATATATGAATTCCTCATCACTGATCTCTTACAAATAATTAAAAATAAAACGTTCATTTTAATACTTTTTTAACCAATTCACCCCCAAGTACTGTCACTGACGCAAGAGGCTACTGGGAGTGACAAAGAAAGAAGACTTTTGAATGTTTTAGAATACGTGAAACAAAAGTGCGATTTTTACCATTGGAGATTTTTAAAGTTAACTTGGAGTTTGTAGTGACCCACCACATGAAGAAAAAAATGTTGTGCTTTTTCAAATTTACAACATTGTAAAGATTTTATAAACCTCATTTTATATAATCGCGTTAGATATGCGTTGCGTTTTCCTTTTTTGTATATCATATTGTTCTGGATAATATCCATTGAGCTCTCTGTTTTTATCTATTTAATATATTATATTAATTAGATATATTTTGGGGATTATACTTTTCGTTCAACAGATTTGACATAATTTCCTATATATATATATATATATATATATATATATATATATATATATACACTCTGGCATGTACGCATCGCTCATTCAATGAAATGAATTAGAGCGCGCTAGCTATTGGGCGCGTATAATGATATACGCTAAAAAGTCTGCCTACTTCCACCGAACGTCCATAGACCAGGGGTAGAGTCGCCGACTGACGCCATTTCGATCGGGTTTCAATCCTGAGTAAAAAAGCAATCGGAGTTTAACCGTACTGACGAGCTGTGATACGGCGAAACAGATCTGTCTGTGGATGACAATATATATATATATATATATATATATATATATATATATATAGTCTGTTCATTCAGAAAATCCTAAGCAGGAAACAACTCTACTTATGTTCGAAAAACTGGAGATGAGTGTGAACAGCACCATAGGCAAACCTATAAAATAGACATAATATTTTTACTGTCAGATATAAAAACGTTTTTATCAAAATACAAGGTATAAATAATTTAAAAGTTGAGGGGGCGTCAGTACCTGAAATTTCTTTAGGCAGTAATCAATTTCTTCGTGAATCTTTGTTTTGCAAACTATTTTTGGCTCATCGACGTCTGTAACAACGCCAGCATCAATTAGAGTTGCTGTGGTCAAGGCTGCCGTTGCTCGGAGATAAATGCCAATCTTAATGTTTTGTTGGGCGAGATTTTTTAAACGAATTCGGTTATGTATCTGTGAATAAAACTTCTCGATATATCGGTACATGAGAACCTCTGTCGTTTTCAGCAACTTCTAAGTTAGAAGTTAATGCAAACTGTTAACTAAGAATATCCCCAACCACCACATGCATACGGTTATGGTTCTCCTCTACTGTAGAATATGGTATTTTCCGTTCGTAAGATTTTGCAATTTTCCTGGACCCAATAAAATTAGCGTTGCCAATCTGGTATAAATCCTTGATTACAATTTAAATGCACTTTTTCTTCAATGTGGATATAAATAATCATAAGAAAAATTCAGTAAAAAGAGCTTGAAATTATCTGTTCATTTTCTTAGTACATATCATTACCTTTTTTCATATCATAATTTCATTCCTCATGTTTTAAATTTAGTCATTTACATAAAATAAAACCAGTCAAATTCTGAATCATGAAATAAATTACATTATTTTGTCAAGGAAAACAGGAAAAATGAAGTTCATCACAATTTTTGCCGATTCTTAAAGCATGTTTCTTGTATCTACTCTATATCCCTTGTTTCCTGTTTAGGATGTGGTTTCCGGCTTTCTCTTTTCCAATCTTTTACTTATTTACATTCTTTTCCTCTTTTTTTTTCAATTAGAGTAGATAGACTAAACTATCGCCCGGTTCACACTCCACCCACGTCTATTGAACGGGTGAAGATGCTCATCCCTTGTTTCCTGTTTAGGATGTGGTTTCCGGCTTTCTTTTTTCAAATATTTTACTTATTTCCACTCATTTCTTCTTTTTTTTTTTCAATTGGAGTAGATGCACTAAACTATCGCCCGGTCCAGACACCACCCACGTCTATTGAACGGGTGAGGAGGCTCATCCCTTGTTTCCTGTTTAGGATGAGGTTTCCGGCTTTCTCTTTTCCAATCTTTTACTCATTTCCATTCTTTTCCTCTTTTTTTTCTCCAATTGGTGTAGATAGACTAAACTATCGCCCGGTTCACACTCCACCCACGTCTATTGAACGGGTGAAGAGGCCCATCCCTTGTTTCCTGTTTAGGATGAGGTTTCCGGCTTTCTCTTTTCCAATCTTTTACTCATTTCCATTCTTTTCCTCTTTTTTTTCCCCCCCAATTGGTGTAGATAGACTAAACTATCGCCCGGTTCACACTCCACCCACGTCTATTGAACAGGTTAAGAGGCTCATCCCTTGTTTCCTGTTTAGGATGTGCTTTCCGGCTTTCTCTTTACCAATCTTTTCACTATTACGTAGCCCCACTGCACATCAGTGGCTTTACCGCCTTGCTCGGGGTGATATGATTTTAAAAAAAAAATATTTCTCAGGCTGTTGTACTCATATTTATTTACATATTCACAACGTTTCGGTCGTTTTACGCTCCGGCCTTCTTCAGATGATGTTAGCTGGAATTTCGAGGCGAACATTTTATTTCATCCACACGGGTAGATTCTTCTCATTCCACATATCAGCTATGACACATACAATTAAAACAATCTAACGATATGGACTAAAAAAAGCTTCAGTTCGAAATTCCATCTAATATCACTTGAAGAAGCCTGAAAAGACGTGAATATGGCAATAAAGATGAGCACAGCAATCCAAACAATGTAAATAGTGTAAATAATTACAATACCACTTCTCAGAAAGAAAGACTGATGTATTTCATGCTTTTGCTCATGTTTTGGGATCTGAGAGAAGTAAGGGTTTTATTTTTCCCACCAAAACAGGAAAAGGTATAAACATATTCACATCATAATCTTTATGCCTATGTGTTGCTAATCTTATTTCCAAATTTTAATTTCTTTTCAGTTTTCAAGAAGATTATTACCATCTTTTATTTTCTTTTTTGTTACACATAATCAAGTTTATTATTAACCATTGTATAACATTTTTATAGGTGAATCAATTTCATTTGATTATTAGGTGAAATGAATTATTCACTTGCATTTAATTTAATTTTTTTCTTTTCTTACGTCAAGTTACTTTGCAATGGATGCAAAAATGTGGTTGAAATAAATCAAATAAAACCTTATTTCAACGGGTTTTATGACAGAATCACCGGAAGATATACTTGGGAAATTATCAAAAACCCAATCACCAAATTTCTCGTAACAATTCTTGATATGATATTGTTTAAGCTTTAAGATAATCATCTTTTTCATATTTTGCGAATTATAATTCTTTTTTTTTTTAATCATTTCACCCCGAGCAAGGCAGAAATGCCACTGATGAGCGGGGGTCTACATAACTGTAAAAAGATTAATTAGAAAAGAGTGAGGAGTACAAACTAGTTAGAAAGGAACAATAGACCCTATATATATATATATATATATATATATATATATATATATATATATATTAGTCATCCACATACAAGCCTGTTTCGCTGTATCACAGCTCATCAGTGTGGCTAGACATATCCACTTGCATCTGGCCGGGATCAAAACTCGACCGATTTGGTGTCAGTCGGAGTCTCTACTCCCTAAGCCATCGGCGCATGGGGTCAGAGATGTGGGTTAATGGATAAATGCTGCAGGTGTAGAATTGTATGGAAAACTGTATTTAATAATCTATGTACGTCATGTGATTTTTTTCAGATTCAGGTGCAAGTTTTAGAATACGTGAAACAAAAGTGCGATTTTTAAAGTTAACTTGGAGTTTGCAGTGACCCACCACATAAAGAAAAAATTTTTGTGCCTTTTCAAATTTACAAAATTTTTAAGTTTTTATAAACCTCATTTTATATAATCCCGTTAGATATGCGTTGCATTTTCCTTTTCTGCATATCATATTGCTCTGGATAATAACCATTGAGCTCTCTGTTTTTATTTATTTAATATTTTATATTAATTAGATATATTTTGGGGGATTATACTTTCCGTTCAACGGATTTGACATAATTTCCTATATATATATATATATATATATATATATATATATATATATATATAGTATGTTTATTCAGGAATGAATTTGAACACTCTCGACTACTGGGATATGTTTACATTGTATATAACAAGCTAAAGTCCGCCTTCTTTCACTAAGCGGTAGAATCTCCGACTGATGTCAAATCGGTTGGGTTTTAATCCTGGCTAAAAGTAATCGGATGTCTGACCGTACTGATGATCTGTAATACAGCGAAACAGATCTCTCTGCGGATGACTATATATATATATATATTAATAAATATACATATTGTCCTACGACAATAACACGATGCAATCATCATATATTTATATATACTTAATAGTTCTGTTAGATTACATTGATCATTATCTTATTAACATGAGAAAAATATTAATTTATGCATGTGTTCCTGCGTGTATACCAATATATATATATCTATTGATATCCATATATATATGTGTGTGTGTGTGTGTGTGTGTGTGTGTGTGTGTGTGTGTGTGTGTTTACATTGTGTATATAACACGCTAAAATCATCCTTCCTCCGTCGAGCTCCTATAGAGGTAGAATCGCCGACTGATGTCAATTCGGTAGGGGTACAACCCTGGCTAGAAGCAATCAGATGTCTAATAGTACTGACGGGCTGTGATACGGTGTAACAAAACAAATATTTACACTTTCGAATGCCTATTGAGCACTATGAGGAAATGGTAGGGTTTAAAATACAGTAACTACTCACGGGATGTGCGTTGTGGCGCAGTGGATATCGGCTCGGAACGAGAAATCGGGGAGCCGAGTTCGAATTCCAGTTGAATTCCTTGCATTCACTTACGCGCAAATACCATTGGGAAAGGTATTAATCCGTCTCTTCCTTCCAGTTATGGGTTAAATAATAGGACAGATTGGGTTCTATAGCCTTGGTCGGCAACCAGTCTACCGCAGAAAGCAATGGCAACCTACTGCGGGATAATCTTCTGCCCAGTCAGTCATGTCTCTTTCGAGACATGATCGCCCAAGCGTGTATCATGTATGGCACTTAACTGACTGACTGAATATAATAGTTGAAAGCATGATTAAGGCTTCTACTGGTCATAAAGTGGGGGATCAGTTTTATATTGTTATGAAGTAATAAACTGATCCCCCACTAAATACTACTTAATAATATGGTACATGTCTTCCCCATCTAGCCATGAGTCAAATAACAGGACAGATTGGGTTCTATAGCCTTGGTCGGCAACCAGTCTACCGCAGAAAGCAATGGCAACCTACTGCGGGATAATCTTCTGCCCAGTCAGTCATGTCTCTTTCGAGACATGATCGCCCAAGCGTGTATCGCGCATGGCACTTAACTGACTGAACTACTCACGCATTTGCGCATCGTTCATTCAGTAAGAAATCTGAACACTCTCGGCTATTGAAAAGTTTTCATTTTGCATATAGCACGCTAATATCCGCGTTCCTCCACCGAGGCCCCATAGCTCAGAGGTAGAATCGCCGAATGATCTTTCGGTCGGGTTAAAAGCAATCGGATGTCTAACCGTACTGATGAGCTGTGATACAGCGAAAAAGGACTGACCGCGGATAACTATACATATATATATATATATATATATATATGTATATATATATATATATATATTATGTTAAGATATAAAAATCTTACAAAGCTACTAAACACTTCCACCTCTGCGATAACCAGACTGAACAATCAGATAAAATATTATTTTATCGGTTTATATGAGCCAATCTCTAGAAAAAGACACCTGGGGTCTATCAAAAACCCAATCCTAGGATTTTTTTTTTTTAAGAATATTTTTGTTGTATTACTGCTGAAATACAATCAATATATGCCTTAATATTGAAAATATTCTTTTTTTTTTTCGCATTTTGTGAGTTAAAACTGTATGCAAAAACCTGTCCATTTGTATCTGTACGTTGTTCAGTTCAAAAGTTACTTATTAGCTCCGTGTGTGGAATTTTGTAAGTTTTAGCATTCGTGAAAGAAAAGTATGATTTTTGCGAAAGAAGACGATGGCCATGCAGGTTTCTAGGATTCGTAATGACCCACCAGAGAAATGATCTTTCTATCTCTTCCAATTTCCAACTTCGATAATTTTCGATACGCCTTAATCTATCTATATATATATATATATATATATATATATATATATATATATAAGTGAATTAACCTAGTGAGCCAACAAACCTACCAAGGTTTCACCTGAACGGTTCTTCAGGGAAGGTTGGTCCCACCCGTCTCGGGTTTTTTTCTTTGGGCTACGTACTGGCCCGGTCCAAATCACTTTGGCTGATGTTCATGTGTTTAGCTCTATTTTTTTTACAACCATTTTTCCTTCCGCGTATATTCGAGGGTTTTTGAAACGAGTACGGTGATAAGTTTGCATTTATATACATATATATATATGTTTTTTAATCATATCACCCCAAGCAATGTGATAACGCCACTGATGCGCAGGGGGTTACGTCAGGGTAAAAGATTGGAAGAGAGAAAACCGGAAACCACATCCTAAACAGGGAACAAGGGATGAGCCTCTACACCTGTTCAATAGATGTGGGTGAAGTGTGAACCGGGCGATAGTTTAGTCTATCTACTCCAATTGAGAAAGAAAAAGAAAAAAAAGTAAAAGAATGGAAAAGAGTAAAAGATTGGAAAGAGAAAACCGGAAACCACATCCTAAACAGGAAACAAGGGATGAGCCTCTACACCTGCTCAATAGACGTGGGTGGAGTGTGAACCGGGCGATAGTTTAGTCTATATATATATATATATATATATATATATATATATATATATATAATTAGGAAACAAAAATTAGATATTTTTACTAATTCATTGTTAATACTGTATTTCGCGGGCCGAGCCGCTTTTCAAACCAAATTCATACAACAATGAATGTCCCAAATTTGTGCAGACAAAGTCACGTGGGATAGAAAAAGGGGAAGGATAAATATTAAAAAAAGAAAAGAGGGAGAAGGAAAAGTAAAAGAACAGAATAAGGGAAAAGGAGGTTTAACTTAAGGCATTTGATCTTAGCTTTGGGTAACGTCTTTGACCTACATATACAAAAATCTTCGTTAATAAAAGAGTTGAACTTTGACCCGAGCTGCTCGTTGTCCGTTATAGATGCACGATATTGGAGTTTGAAATTTAAAGATTAGTAGATGAATTTATACTCCACAAATGATTGTTAGTTTTTCTATTTAACTTTTATCGTAATGGTAATAGTCTATATTAATTTAGTAATCATAACGTGGTACGAAAGACATTAAAATCTAGAGACCTAGAATTAATAGTAATTAAAATTTAAAAGATTAAAAGATTTTAAAATAACAACAAATTTTAACATTGAAATCTCTTTAGAGTTTGTTGTTATTGGAATTTACCTTACCAAATTTCAAGGATTCCGCTTTATATATATTGTCGCTATTTCTTTTATATATATATATATATATATATATATATATATATACATGACCAGTCCGTAAACGGTGAAGATAATCCAACAAGATTAACTTATTATAAAATATTAAGTGTTATCTAAACTTATTTATAAATGGAACTTTGTCTCTGTGTGAGTGTGTGTCCGTTACCTATAGACTCCGAAACGGCTGAACCGATTTTCTTGAAAATTTACACAATTGTACTATAAGCTTCTGCGAATGTTCTTAGCTAGGTCTTTTGTCGAGGTACCCCCGATAAATATCGAAAATCGAAAAAGTCGGGGTTTAGATGAAGTCGTCTGATTTTAATCAAATTTGATACACTCATAGACAAAGGCATAAAAAACGATATTCAGAAGTCTCAAGGTTGCGGTTCTTACAATAGTGCAGAAAATCGATAATATGTATATATATATATATATATATATAAGGTAAGATGTTTGTGCGTGTGTCTGTTTATCTGCCTGTAGGTCTGTATTTTTTCAGCCCTTTTATTTTAATTTTTGCTTCGGGTTTGGCTCTAAGTAGGTATAATTGTAGTTCTTAGTCTCAGCCATGACACCATTTACTCAAAGGACTTATTTAGCCTTCAAAATTCAGTTTACGACGAAAAAACTTATTTGATATCGATACCAGGAAATCAAAATTTGACTTACATCCATTCATTTTTCTTTAAGTCTATGGTTTTG